>CM054816.1:20033760-20488515 GCA_028984105.1 Lavandula angustifolia | reverse complement strand
TATACTAAGTTAATCTCGCCGGCTTGTACTCCGACAAACACGGCCTTGAACATTATACCGAGCAAGTCCTAGTTTACAAGGTTCAAACAAGAATGTTTGACAAATTCTCCAACGATGAAGGAGTTCTTTACAAGAAGAACATGTTGGGTGATGATTCTATCCTCAAAGATAGTCTTACTTAGTGGGAAATGATTCTATCTTCTATATTGAACCATGCCCGCCAGCCTGGTGCTCGATTGCCGAGAAGATTTGAAGATCCCAAAACCTTATCTCGATTGGTGAACCATTCCGCTGGATATCGTTATTTGTCTCGAGGTTTCACTCGCAGACACTCGCTCTCCGACAAGGCGCCGTAGATTATCTCGCCTTAACACCGAAGTAGAAGACTCAGGTGATATCGACTCAAGAGAGTAAGATAATCGAAAGAGTCAAGCTGAACTGACTCAACAGAGGCTTCACCGAACTCGGAGCTGATCTTCGTGACTTTCCTCGCCTATCTACCTACCCAATACGGGATCGACTCAAGACGGCAGACAAATGAACTATCAAATCTTTTGAAAGACAATCGCATTGTCATATACGAGGAAGAGAGAAGTCGCCTTCCGCTTTGCCTTGAAGTCCGTGGCCGTCTCAACCACTCTATCCACCTCGACGAATGACAAGAACACACGTGTCTTCTCACCCGCTAAAGCCGTACCCAACCCTTTACCTAAAAAGGTGGGAAAGTACACCGTTACCTACTTCAAAAGAGTCGCTTGCTACCAAAAGAGAGAGAGAAAGGAAGATCGCCTCCAACGGATCTTTTCCAATCTCTACTCTATAAATAGAGGGACATTTCAAGAGAAAGAGAGAATGCGCATAAGCTTAACGACGAAATCAAACACAAGCATTCAAACGAGCTAGAACCGTGAAAACCCTAAGTCTTCCGCAAGAATTGGAAGATCTATCTCCGTAAAAGACTACATTCTCAACTCATAGGGAACCAAGCTAAACCGTTAGAAGAGCCTCTAGTATCCAAATCGATGATACACGAACCTAAAGCTTATTTCAGCCTGTTCGTCGATCTAGAAGCCACACTCTCATTCCCTATCCCTCTAACCCTAAGCTCAACAATATACTTATAGCTTAGACGAAAGAGTTCATATTCCAACCCAATCCTTATTGTAAAAGGACTCCTTCATAGTTGGAGAAGTTTGTCAAACACTTTAGTTTGATGCCTTTGTAACCGGGACTTGCTCAAAGATAATCCCCAAGCCACGGCTTTGTCCCGTGTACAAGCCGATCGAGACTAACTCAAGCATAATAAATAGCCTCCCGAACTTTTCGAGACAAAGGGACGTAGGATCGTGTGATATCCGAACCACTTTAAAAATCGTTGTCTTGTTATTGCTTTCTCGATTACCGTTGCATTGATTTTACCGTGCTCATACCGAAAATCTTCTTAAAGTCATTCAACCGCCTCAAAGATACCGAATCGACCACTTGTCTAACCGAGACTTGCTAAAACGGTTTTTCCACTCAACCGATTTCGGGGCCTACACTTTTCCGCACCGCCGAACTCTACCTATTTTGATACCGAATTTCGACTCGCCGCCTAGCGAATCTCAGAGAGTCGACTTTTGCCACACACGATTCGTAATAGCCTATTTGGTCCGCCGAATAATTTCAAGACGGCACTTTCCCGAACAGGACTGCTCGTGTTCGAAGTTGAGAAAAATTGGAATCGTGTGCATTCACTTCTCTACACCCGACCGTACACTCTGGGACCAACAATTGCTATCGTAGCAGGAGTTCTTTAAGACTCTTGTTATCTTGAAACCGGTCTACTTGAACGGATCCGAAAATCGCTTTCACCGCATATCACTCTACATTCATATCATTATTCCTTATGGCCGATATGTCGTATAAGAATGGTACCCATGTTCTCGATAGAGAATTACGGGGTATGGGCGAAGTCGAATGGAAGCACATCCGACATCCCTCCATGATAGTATGATCAAGTGCTTGAAGATGGACCTATTGTTCCCATGATCGATAAATGTCGCGACTCGTGCCCTAAACCAAGGGAGGGAGGAATGCCGACTGGGAAGAAGATCCCTAAAGATGTAAGTCTCTTCACTTCAAGAGAAGAAGCTTCACAACTTAGACCGAGTCGCCGTAATGCCATACCGACCACTCTTAGTGATTCTTATCTTGGGGGGTTCGTGAATGCAAAACCGCAAAGGAACTCCGGGGACGCTCTAGCGCTACTAAGTCGTGGAACTCGAAGATAAAAGCTAACAAACCGCCGCTGAACTCCAAAAGCCGGAAAGCTTGTTTCTTGTGCCCTGGTGAAAAATAGAAGATCTCGAACGCCGATTTACGACCCGATGAACTCCATCAACGGGCCGGGAAAGACATTCAAAGAACCGAGAGATGAATCTCAAGATACCGAGGGCACCGCCGGACGGACACCGGACACCTTTTGCCACTTTATTGCGACATTCCGATTTAGATATCGTCTCTCCCGACCATATCTTTCGTAACTTCAGGCGTAAGAGTTTGAGTTCGACAGACCTCAATGAAAGCAAAGAGTCAAGCCGATAATAAAATTGACCATGCCTTCAAAGCATCGGGCCACAAAGATCTCCAAATGACGAGCATGACAATGAGTAAGACCGAACCTTCACTCAATGATCTACAAGAAGGAAGTCTCGCTGTGTACGCGTTGCTCACCGTGGAAGTATCAAAAGGAGAAGGAGAGGCACGTAAAACCGACTAAAGCATACCGAGACACAAAAGGTAAGTCGATTATAAGCCAAAACGCACTCTTGACTCACAATCTTCCCGAATGCGTAAAGAAGGATGACTCAAAGACCATCAAAGGATAGTGAAAGCAAAGAAGAAAGAGTCATCGCTGCTACACCGCAAAAAGCCGTGACACTATCAATATGATTGTCCCGAGCTCGCAGTGCCGAACGCGCATCACGTAAGGCAAGGAGAGAGAAATTCGCCCGTAAAAGACAATCCTACATAGACGGCGAAATCTTGACGACTCGTAAGAAGTCGACTTTTATGAATTCATCGAATGATGAAGCAACTTTTATGGCCTTAGAGCTTGAAGCTAAAGAAACAACTCGAAAAGTGCCTAATGTTAGGAGAAGAGGATGAGGTAAACTCTCATGAACCACTTAATTCCTCTTCACACCCGCACACACGACAATCGTTTCAAAAAGTGTATGAGAATTTGGACATCACGACCGCATATGAAGAATTATTAGATGAACAAATTCAAATGAGTCCGCAACCTCGCAGAAGACTCTTCAGAATTGGATACCCCGAAAGTGGAGAATCGGAGACTTTCTCAGAGATTCGTAGCCACTACCGAAGCCGAATGACTTGTGTTGAGACTCTGGGAGGAGATGAACTCTCCGATGGCCAAGTCTCAAAGATCAAGAAGATCGGATTTCAGTTTTGACCAATGACTTGACTCGTAAAGATACTCGAACCGAGTCCGCCGAAGCAAGAACCGTCGTGACTTCTGCACCCAAGCACGACATACCGAAAAGAGTGATGATGTCCGGAAGAGCCCGATGACCGAGCGTTACATGGGCTCGAAAGAAGCCGGAGGCTATGCTTGCAAGCAACAAGCCCAAGCACCGTAAGGAAGGACTCGGCTTCAACCAAGAAGCTTCCTCATCTCGCCCCCGTACACTCGTAAGTGCGTTTAACTCGATAGGTTTGTTCGAGGAGAAACAATTAATGCAAATGTTCTCAACCCTCAAAGAAAGAACAAACAAAAGATGAAAGCACCTCATCCTACGCATTAGTATTCGACCGTAAGATCGCACTCAAACACCCCAAGATGCGTCAAGGGGGAACTAGCGAGTTCGGGTGGGCGATCGAGATGGACCACCTCGGGCTTGACACATCCAAATGGTCATATTACTATGATCCTATAGTCGAAGAGGTTCCAAGAGTCGAAAAGAAGAAAATCGCACAAAAGGCAAAGGTCACTTGTCCACTACTCGAAGATCCGACTCCTAACCTCGAACAACCTAAGAAGTCGCTTGACCAGCAACGGGTGGTCAAGTATATTGACTCAAGTGGAAAGAAACTGTCTCGAAACCACCAGGGGTTGTTAGACATATTTGGGTTACTAAAACTAACATCTAAGGACCCAAAAACAAAATAAAGGGTACCCGAATATAATTCCGCTCTTGGTGTGCACAAAGATCCTCGGGTATGTGGACAAAGTGGATGCTCAAGACATATGATGTACCAAAGGAATCTACCGAAGAATTATATAGCTGAAGAAGGACCCAAAATCGAGTTTGGAGACAATGCAAAAGGCTATACAAGAGGATACGGAGCACTCAAGATTAGAACCGCCACGCCTCTGGAGTATCATATGTTGGAAGGACTTCAAAGATAATCTTCTCTCTCGTTAGTCAATTCCGTGATAACTCGAATAGAGTGATTTTTGACACCGGTTTCGTGATGTCATTGATAAATCCACTGGGAAAACAAAGGTTATCAGGTTCGCGTAAAAAGAATATATATGTAGTCGATCGGAACTCGGCCAGAACTTGAAGAAGCTTGTCTCTGTGGTGAAAAACGACAACCGCAGTGATGGCTTTGGCATAGGAGACTCACCCACCTCAACTTTAAGACTGGCCAACAAGCTAGCAAGAAACACTCTAGCAAGAGGACTTTGCCGAATGAAGTATTCAAAGCAAAGACACTCAGGTGAAGCATGTCCGAAGGGAAAGCAAACAAGGAATCAAAATCCACTCGTTCCATCTCCTTCCACCGATGGAATCCTTCAATGCTACACATGGATTTGTTCGGCCCGGCTCTCCAAAGTGACGATCGTAGGCAAGAAGTATGCTTTAGTGGTCATCGATGACTACTCGCGCTACACATGGGTCATATTCATTGCCAACAAGTCCGACGCCAAAACAGAGTTACCAACGCTTCGAAAAGGCTCGTTGTCGAGAAGAACACCGAATTAGAAAAATTGCTCGACGGAGGAACCGAGTTCCTTAATTCCATGGTAGAGGAGTTCTCGCAAAGCGTATGAATAGAGCATGAGACATCGGCCGCCCGCACACCTCGGCCAGAATGGAGTTGCCGAACGAAAGAACAGGACTCTCAAAGAAGCAGCCTTTAACTCTACTCGCACTCGGACTCCTAACCAAATTCCCAGGCGTAGTAACCGACACCGCATGTTATACTCGTAACCGATCTCTACCGACAAAGCAAAGATAAGAGAACACCATATGAACTATGGAACGGCAGAAGCCTTCTTTATCTTCTTTCCATATCTTTGGTTGTTCGTGCTTTAATGGGAAAGATCACCAAGACTTTTGATAGCAAGTCGATCGTGGAGTTTTCTTAGGATACTCGGTCGCCAAAGCTTTCGTAGTATTCAATTATCTGACTCTTTGCGTGGAGGAAAGCCCTCATGTTGTTTTTAATGAGTTTGCTATCGAAGACAGGAGCAATAACTCTAAGTCTCGAATCGAGGACATCGCACGCAGCTACAGGATCTCGAACCCGAAAGATAAACCCGAAAAGATCCAACTATGTTGGGATGATGATTTAGATGAAGAAACCAAGACAAGTCTACCGAATCTCAACCAACAGAGCAAGTAGCTGAACAGTATTGACTCTCCCGAATGTGAGTCAATCCCGTAACTCAGGTCGATGAAGAAACCTTAGAGGTAACCGAGACCACTACCGAGAGTAACAACTCAAGGGGAACATCTATTAATGTTCCCGAGCCGAATGCCCCGAACTCCGGAAACTCGCAGATCACACTCTCATTACCGAATTGCTTCAATCTCGAATAGTACAACCGAAATGCCTAACTCACCTACTATCTCGTGTTGATCAAATTTCGGATGAAGAGCTGAAACATCGTAGATCGTGGCTAGATGCTCACACTCCCGATCTAATCATTGGAGATCCTTCAAAGAAAAGTCAAGACAAGATCCAGTATTCTGCCAAGGAGAAAGCGCATTATATTCCCCGCTTCTTGTCTACCAAGAGCCTCGACGATTGAGGATGCACTTAAAGATGCCGATCGGATCATAGCTATGCAGGAGGAGCCGAATCGGTTCACGAGAAACAAAGTTTGGGAGCTTGTTGACGCACCCGGCATCAACACGTCATTGGAACAAAATGGGTCTTCAAGAACTAGCGAGATGAAAACAACGTTATAGTAAGGAACAAAGCAAGGCTCGTGGCGAAAGGCTACCGTCTGCCGAGGGAATAGATTTCGATAAACATTGGCTCCAGTTGCAAGATTGGAGGCAATCGATTATTCCTAGCCTACGCAACACATCAAACATTCGTAGTCTATCAAATGGATGTGAAGTCTCGCGTTCTCGAACGGCGTCATCGAAAGAAGAAGTCTATGTAGAACAACCGCCCGACTTTCAAATAGGACATCAGGTTTATGGACTCGTAAAGGCTCTATATGGGTTAAAACAAGCACCCGTGGCTTGGTACGATACCCGTCGAGTTTCTTCTTCGAAAGGTTTTCGTAAAGGCACAAGTAGATCGTACGCCGCTTCAGCATTCGACCGGAAGACGACTTATTACTCGTGCGCATCGATGTAGACGACATTATCTTCGGATCAAAGAACGTCGTCACGTGTCGCCAGCTTGAGAAAATGATGAAGGACAAGTTCGAGATGTCAATGATGGGTGAAATGAACTATTTCCTCGGCTTTCAAGTCAAACAATCCGAAAAGGGAACATTCATTAACCAAGGCAAATACACTCGAGACCTCATCAAAAGATTCGGTTGCACATCCGACAAACCTATCAAGATCCCGATGAACACGAATATGAAAATCGATCTTGACAAAGAGGGAGTACGTAGACCAAACTGAATTTCGTGCAATAATTGGTTCCTTATTATATCTAACGCTACTCGTCCCGACATAACTTACGCCGTAGGTGTCTCGCGCCGATTTCAGCGAATCCTAAGTAGAGCCACATGGACTCAAGAAAGAAGATTCTCCGCTACCTCGAGGCACACCCGACATAGGTTTATGGTATCCAAATGATGATTATATTGAACTAACCGGCTATTCCGATGCCGACTATGCAGATGTAGAATTGACCGAAAATCAACTTCTGGGAACTTGTCGGTCCTAGCGCAAGCCGATCTCATGGTTTTCAAAGAAGCGCACTCGCAGCCACGTCAACTACCGAAGCCGAATACATGGCTGCGCGAAGTTGTTGCGCCCAAATCCTTTGGCCGAGACAGCAGCCTAAGAGACTATGACGTCATTCGTAATGAAGTGCCGATATTCCGCGATAGTACCAAGGGCGATTGCAATCACTCGTAACCCCGTACTACACACGAGATGCAAGCACGTGGACATTAGGCATCACTTCATTCGTGACCATGTCGAAAAGAAGGATATCGGGATGGAAAAGATCCATACCGACAAACAAAGGGCCGATATTCCGACCAAGCCTCTAGCCGAATCCGCATTCAAAGAACTTTCGCAGAGCTAGGTCTGTTGGATCCCACTCGACCCCAGCAAGAAGAAGGTTCCAAGAGAAGATTATTCAAAGAAGGGGGAATGATCACTCTCAATACCGAGTAAATTCAAGACGTAGAGATAGAAAACCATCTACACGAGGTATCACCGACTACTATGTTCACCGACAGGTTTGCGTATCTCTACTCAGTAGTAACGAATAAAACAGTAATGCATTTATGATGAAGATTCAGCATGCTATTAAAATCCTAAGTTTGTCATTTATTATTAACGGCTTATATTTATTGCACGACATTCCATACATAAGTTTGCTAAACTCTCGCACGCATTTAATGCATGTCATCTCATAGTTACTACTTAGCATATTTACAACCGGCTTTGACTTAGGCGGCATATGTGATCATTACTTAGTATATCTTTTAATCTTGACCGTCCATCTCATAAAGCAAGTTTAAACTCAGCCTTTGATTGAAAACCGTTCACCTTCACAATTAGATATATATTTTCGATCATATCTTAGAAACCGCCATTACCGCACTTAAAATCCTCTGCATCCGAAAATTCTGAGATCATTCCTTGCAAATCCCCTCTTGCATATCCTTTCGTAATCTCAATCTCTCTTTCGGTATGCTTATTACAACTGCTACACGAATTAATTTTCCTTTTCAGAATCGCTATACAAACTATTTTATTTAAATCGATACTGATAAATGCTAGTGTAACAGGTGTAACAGGTACAATGGCGAGTATAAATATTTCGGTGTCCGCTCCAGCTAACATGCAAGAAATCCTGGACAAGGACCGTGTTTGGTTCGAGCCAACCATGGAGTTCGACGCCCGTGATCTCGATTATACGGACTAGATCTTCTCACTGTCGAGAGTCGTGGCTTGAAAGCTTTCTTTCAAGGAAGCCGACATACTTCCTCCCGAGGCAGTAGCCGAAGTTTATCTTAACTCGACTCGCAGGGCGGGGACATAATCGAAAGATTCGCCATTCACGAGATCAAGAATGCTTCTCCGATACCGAAGCAAATATCAGTCAAGGAGGCGCTAAAGAGAAGTTTTGATCTGCCTTCTGAAGGAGCCAGATCGCGGGATACAATGATGATCTTGTAGATGACTACTTGATAATATTCTCGTGGAAAGCCCACGACCTTCGTGAGCTACTTTTCCTAAAAACAACATGCCGCCGCATAGAGCTTTGGCTTATATTGTGACGCAGCCTACCGACCGCCCAAGCGTGCTCATTCGATCAAGTATCGAGGCTCAAGATCCAGCTTCATGATGGCCATATATGATAGAGCTCGAGATCAATTGGACGGAGTTCTTTATCCGTGAATTCATGGCTCAAGCGGCCACCCGACAACGCCTCGTACGCCGAGTGCAAAGGGCAAGCTCCTTTATGGACTTAAGCCGTCCATAATGATAGAGGATGTCTCCCGGATCCGACCCAATAACCTATAGTGACAAAGAGTATTTTAATGTAAAGAAGGTCGATTCCACAACAAGCGTCAGCCGCTTCTTCGCCAGATCGGGTCGTCCTCACCGTAACTCAAACAGACTAAGCCTCAAGCAGGCTACACCATCGAAGAAGAGAATACCCCCCGCAAAAACTCCAAAGGCACCAGCTAAGAAACCGAGGAAAGCCATTCCGGACGTGCCTACCGAACCTTAGGTCTCTCCCGAAGTTCCCGCGACGGTCATACTCAGCATCCTATTCGGGCCTCGGTGGCCGATAGACGAGTCGAATCATCTCGAGAAGACTCAATCGCCGGAGAAGGCCGTCTCCACCGAGGAACCCGTAGAAGTGGAACAAGGGGATGCTACGTAGCTACATAGCGAAGAGATTCAACGTCTTGACAGCCCCCCTCTCGCTTCCACCACTCGAGCCAAGGTGCCTCCCGCTAAGACTCGACGTCTCCCATGTACTTGGAGTCCGAGACATAATCAAGAAGAGACAATTGGGATGGAAGCTTCAAACGATCGTATCCGTAGCATCCCGAGAGATTCTTCAACGGATTCCGGAGCTTGCCGACTACTCGATTTGTTGCTCATTGCAAAATCGCAAGGCTCCACATGTTGCCGCGATTTCGGGAGTGGCCCCATCTACAACGTCTAGTACTCCACTACTCCTCCCAAGCAGCCTTCATGAAGAAGAATTGAAGTTGAGGGAGCAAATAGGCTACTATGAGCCCCGCTGACCTCAAGCACCATGGAGAACCCGAGGGCCGCTATGCCGGCAATGATACATGACAGCAAACTAGCAACCGGCCTAGCACCTCGACGGATCGTGACCACGATGGTCAAGATCCACCCAGCCGATTCAGGGCCTGAAAGCCTCGATGAGGGAAATACCCAGGACAAGGATACACATGCTACCGAACAAGCTCAACCTCCACTCCGTATCCTTGACTCGCGAAGTCCACGGCCGGTGCTTCGTCCTCGCAGAGCCCGCTCAACTCTTGCAGAGTCGACTTACGAAGCAAACACCAAACTTTAACCGCTAAGAGATCTCGATCCATAGCAAAAGCTCTCACCGCTCGTGGAATCTGTAATCGAGCTCTTGCGAAGGCCATCCACAAGGTGTGGAAACAGCATCGCGCTAGCCACAACCACCGAGCTACGGGGGCCGAAAACACGCATCACAACGCCCGCCCCCGTTGCTCTCGGCACTCGTATCCGGCTTTGGCTAAGCAGGCGCTTGATGATCAGCTCGAATCATTCGTGAAGGACAAGCCAAACTTCTCGAAGCATTCCGTGCTTCAATGTCCACTCATACCGAGTCCTTCACCGAACAAGCCTGTGGCACGGAAATCCGACTTGACAACATTCAACCGGTCGTGGAGGATAAGATTTCGAGAAGCCGACATAATTCAAGGCAAAGAATGACCCTCTCCCATAAGCAATACTGAGGAACCGACTAATGAGAGGAATGAACCGCACTTGGCGCCGATAAAGATCCATGACAGATCGGACGAACCGTCCGCCGTCTACAAACGCCTAGACAAGAAGGTACTCGTCCCTACCACTACTGTAATTGATGATGCCAAAAAGGGGGAAGGAAAAAGAGAAGAGTACTCGAAGGAAAAGAAAAGAGTACCGAGAAGCCGACCCCTACCAAAACCGCCGAATTACTTAAGGGGACAGCTTCACCGAGGTCCGAGAAAAGACCAAGTCCGTGACCGAGATAAGCAGGACTCGTACTCGTACTCAAATAGATGGTAAGGCCTGTGGTGTCTTGGCTGCGAGCACACTCGAGACCGGCCCAAGTGGCTCGGGAACCTGTGCTACTCATGCAACCCGCACTCCGACCGATATTATCAAGGAAGTTGCAGAGTATGCCGAGCAGAAGAGTCGAAGAGGAAGAGGCTCCTCTCCCTCCACCTGTTCGTGGGAAAAGGCAAGAAAGTGCTGATTCTCCCAACCCCTCCAGCCAAGAAAACGAAGAGATACATTTCAACTAAGGAGGAGGCTCAAATTGTAGCCGATGAGAAGCCGGCAAGGGAGATTGGCGAAACGTAAGCCGCTAATAAACCAAAGTCTAAGCCTCGTCAAAGGAAGACAAAATCTTCACCCGAGGAGGAAGAAAACCCGCTAGGTTACCTCCAAGGAAACCGATTATCGAGGATGAAGAAGATAGGGAGAAAGAGAAGGAGCAAAAGCAAGAAAGCACCGAGAAGCTGTGGTACATCAAAAGAAAAATCAAGTACCCCCGCCGAATCCAAAACATTCCTCGTAAAGCCACCGAAGCCCAAGATGATGAGATTGAGGCCATATTTGACCAAATGAACGGCATACTTATACAGAGGCAAAAAGGCTAGACAAGTTCAGCCGCCAGAGACGTAACCGGGAGGCGTACCTTGAAGCACCGAGGAAAAGGACTCGAGGAAGAGGCCAGCCGAGAATACCTTCAAAAGCCGATATTCTTTATCGATACGTATGTTCAGAAGCCACCGATCCGAAATCACACGTATGGCCAAAGACGTATAATTGGATACCGCTCAATTTACTCGTAGATGGGAATCGGCAAAGATAGAGTTCATCAAGCGCAATTATTTCTCGGGAGGTTCCCGCCCAACATAACTAAGGCCGATGCCTACACGTAACGGATGATGATAAGTGAACCCGATCTATACATATACTTGCATAAAGCCGTATCTCGAAGGTATAGAGGTCGTTGTTCCGAGCCCGTAATCATACCTCCACCTAGAAGAAATGATGACTCAATCCACTTTGGGATAATAGAAATTGAAGTGAAGTATGCCACATCAAAGAGAGAACTCGGACGAAGATGAGCCAGCAGATTTTGCCGCATACTTGAAGCCGAGGAAGAACACATACCGGATGTATGGAGTGCCACCGCCAGACGCAATCTCAAGGATTCATGGACAGGATCAAGCGCTTTAAGGGCTCCTAGGCTTAGTTCTCGATCTTCCTAGCTTAGCAAGATTTGTAATTGTACCGATCCGAATAACTCATATATACAAATCTCGATTTTGCTCGACAACCACTTGTGGTCTATACGAACCGTGTTTGTATTATGCTTTAACACTCGTAATCACCAAGTGATTACCGACTCACACACTCACCGTTTACTTTCTTGTCGCTTATTACTTTGTTAGATTCTCGCTAGTCTAGTTTCTATGTAATGGGGGAAATTGTGTTTTGCCCCGTTTTATCGCAGTCTAGAACTCGTTGAAACAACTCCACCGATCTTACCTCGTATTATTGTAAGGGGCCTGTTTCTCGTTGTTTAGTGTTAGCATAGATGATAGATTTTGGCATCATCAAATAGGGGGAAATTGTTGGGTGATAATTCTATCCTCAAAGATAGTCTTACTTAGTGGGAAATGATTCTATCTTCTATATCGAACCATGCTCTGCAGCCTAAGTGCTCGATTGTTGAGAAGATTTGAAGATCCCAAAACCCTATCCGATTGGGTGAACCATTCCATTGTAATCGTTATTTGTCTCCGAGGTTTCGCATACGCAGACACCTCGCTCCGATCAAGGCGCGCGAGATTATCCGCCTTAACACCGAAGTAGAAGACTCGATACCGACTCAGCAGAGCAAGATATCGAAAGAGTCGAGGAACTGACTCGGCAGAGCAGCCATCAACTCGAGCTGATCTTCGCATGCTTTCCTCGCCTATCTACCTACCGAATACGGGATCGGACTCAAGATCGGCAGACCGAACTCGTCAAATACTTTTGAAAGACAATCAACATTGTCATATACGAGGAAGAGAGAAGTCGCCTTCGCTTGCCTTGAAGTCTCGTGGCCGTCTCAACCACTCTATCCACCTCGACGAATGACAAGAACACACGTGTCTTCTCACCCGCTAAAGCCGGCAAACCCAACCCTTTACCTAAAAAGGTGGGAAAGTACACTGTTACCTACTTCAAAAGAGCCGCTTGCTACCAAAAGAGAGAGAGAAAGGATCTCCAACGGATCTTTTCCAATCTCTCGCTCTATAAATAGAGGGACATTTCAAGAGAAAGAGAGAATGCGCATAAGCTTAACGACGAAATCAAACACAAGCATTCAAACGAGCTAGAACCGTAAAAACCCTAAGTCTTCCGCAAGAATTTGAAGATCTATCTCTCGGCGAAAGACTACATTCTCACCCATAGGGAACCAAGCTAAACTCGTTAGAAGAGCCTCTAGTATCCAAATCGACGATACACGAACCTAAAGCTTAGTTCACCGTTCGTCGATCTAGAAGCCACACTCTCATTCCCTATCCCTCTAACCCTAAGCTCAACGTAGAATATACTTATAGCTTAGACGAAGGAGTTCATATTTGAACCCAATCCTTATTGTAAAAGGACTCCTTCATAGTTGGAGAAGTTTGTCAAACACTTTAGTTTGATGCCTTTGTAAACCGGGACTTGCTCGCATATAATCCCCAAGCCACGGCTTTGTCCTATGTACAAGCCGACCGAGACTAACTCAAGCATAATAAATAGCCTCCCCGAACTTTTCGGGACAAAGGGACGTAGGATCGTGTGATATCCGAACCACTTTAAAAATCTCGTGTCTTGTTATTGCTTTCGATTACATGTTGCATTGATTTTACCGTTCATACCGAAAATCTTCTTAAAGTCATTCAACCGTCTCAAAGATACCGAACCGACCACTTGCCGAACCGAGACTTGCTAAAATGGTTTTTCCACTCAACCGATTTGGGCCTACACTTTTCCGCACCGCCGAACTCTACTGTTGTGATACCGAATCTCGACTCGCCGCCCAGCGCATCTCGCAGAGTCGACTCTTTGCCATACACGATCCGCAAGGGCCTATTTGGTCCGCCGAATTATTTCAAGATTTACACTTTCCCCGAACAGACTGCTTCGTGTTCGAAGTTGAGAAAATCGAATCGTGTGTATTCACCCCCCCTCTACACCCGACCGTATACTGGGACCAACGTAATAGTTCAAGATATGAACTCCCTTCGGTTCTAAGCTATGGATATTTCAGTGGAGCTTAGGTTACAGGGAAAGGAACAAGAAGAGGCTTCTAGAGTGAAGAACAATGAGGAATAATATCTCTGGGTTCGTGTTCTATCACTTGGATGCTAGAGGCCTTGATTCTATGAAGCTTGGTTCCCTAAAGCAACAGTAATCGCTTTCGCATTCCTCCTCAAGTTCTTGGGAAAGCTTGTGTCTTGTTCGTGCTCAATGCTCATATTTCACCGTTGTATCGCTCTATGTGTTTTCTTCAATTTGATTTTCCCTCTATTTATAGAGGTGAGCTATGGATAGATCTCGTTGGAGACGAACCGTCCACGTGTCACTCTCTTTGGTAGCTAACGACTCTTTTGAGATTGTGCGTAGTCTACCCTCCTTTCAGAAAGTAGTTGACTTGTAGCTTTTTACCGTAACTTTGACAACCGGCCGCTTGTCATTGGGTCGAGGTGTAGAAAGTTGTTGAGATATTCAAACTTCAAGGCGCATACCGAAGCCGACTTCTCCGATGCGTACAACCCTGACAACTCTACCGATTTAACATTGAAAACTTCGACAATCAAGGAGACCGTCGTGCCATTGCCGAAGTTCGACTAGGGGTTCGGGAGTATACTCCGCCGAGTCCAACTCTACCGAAGGATGACTCTAAGTTCTCGTGAACCGCCTCGCCGAGTCCAGCTCTATTGACTCTTTCGCATGTTGCTCCAAACCTCGAGTCCAACACTACCGATTCCCAAACACCTCTCGCATGCCGCTCCCGCCGAGTCCAAGACACTATCGAGTCTTCACACAATGGTACTGAGGCGAATAGTCTACTGAGGTTCAGCAGACAGAACTTCAGTGCCTGGACCATGCTGAGGGCAAGTCTACTGAGTCTGAAACTCTCAGAGACCAAGGTATTATAAAATACCAAGCAATGGTTCACCTATCAAATTAGGGGTTTTGGGATCACCCAAATCTTCTAAACAATCTACTACCGAATCATCCGCCAACATCAACTTACTCCTATAGGCTATTTACAAATGGATTTGACTTAGGCGGTATGTTTACTCATTACTTTTTATATTATGAAATCTTGACCGTCAATTGAAATAAGCGGGATTAAACCCTAATCGTTGACCTTCAAACATTCCATCTTCAAAACATATCTATCGACGTATCTATCCAAAAAAACCACCATTCGTACTATGCAAAAACCTTGATCTCTCCGAAAACCCTAAGCTTTCAACTTTCTATCTCGCTTTCTTTGCATATTTTCGTAGATTTTCTATGGTAAACTTTACATTCTATAGCACTCGTACTTACTTACTCTACTTTTAAGTGCTAATATTTGGTTTTGCGTATTAAGATATGGAGAACATCGGTGTGATTGTTCCCGTGAACATGATGGAGATCCTTGAGAAGAATCGTGTCTAGTGTGAGCCTATAATGGAGTTCGACTCCAACGAGCTCGAGATGTTGGATGATGTGTTTAATGCTCTAAGAGCATCTGGGCTGGAACGCTTCTTGTCAAAGAAGCCATCGTACTTCCTTCCACGATAGACTGCTGAATTCTACCTCAACATATAGGAGGTAGATGGAGATCTTTTCGGTCGTTCAATGTTCATCTCGCTTTCGACCCAACGAAAGCATATCCGTAAGTCATAAGGATGTCGATGAGGCAAGCATTGGAGAGGAGTTTCCAACTCGCCCAACAATGGGGATGAATCCTTCCGGATACGAGGATGACCTCCTTGTTGAGTATCTCACAACATTCTCGCGGGGAGCCAACCACCTTTTAGAGCAGCCTTTTCCGAAGAACAAGATGCTCCTACGCTTTAGGGCTTTGGCGTATGTTGTTACGCAAATACCGACCAACCAAGCCGGTTCCTTCAATCAAATGTCCAGCCGAAGTTGCGTATGATGATGGCCATTCATGACAGGCCAAGATCAACTGGACAAAATTTTTCCCCGAAAGAATTCCGTCATGCAATCGCCCAAGTTTGATCGATCTACTCGGGCGTTTGAGTGCTAAGGGCAAGCTACTTTGCGTAATTCTTCATGAAAGAATTCCAGACGCAAGCTACTCTACACGATGAAGTCAGTTAGCTATGATCGAAGATTTTTGTGGAGATAATCATATTACATACGCCGACAAATCTTACTTTAACCCTAAGAAGATTAGATTCCACACCGCGCCAAGACGCTTCAACGTATTGGCGCGGTGCAACCAAGAGGGTAAGCGTAAGAGGAAGGCCCCTACTCCCGTTAAGAAGGGTGCTACCCTCGAAGGAAGCGTAAGAAGGCTTTTGAGACAAGCAGCGGTAGTAGCCCGCAGCGCTTTCGCACCGAGAGATGAGTCGATTCCCGCCGAGAAGACAGCCTCGCAGAAAAGGTTGCTTCATAGAAGAAGGTAGCCTCCTTAGCCGAAAAAGAGGACTCGAGAGAACAGGGGACTACTCCTCGAAGTTATAACTCCTACGTCTAGGTCTCCACCGGACGTACCCCCTATAAGCAGCCTTCCCTCCGCCGAGAAGCCAGAGTCTCCCATTGATGTAGATGAGATGGAGACTAGCAAGCCTTCCCCCTCCGAAGAAGGGTGCTACCCCTCGAAGGGAAGTCTCCCATGAGATGGCCCCTACTCCCGTTAAGAAGGGTGCTACCCCTCGAAGAAGCGTAAGAGCTTTTGAGACAAGCAGTGGTAGTAGCCCGCAGCGCTTTCGACCGAGAGATGAGTCAGATTCTGCCGAGAAGACAGTCTCAGTAGAAAAGGTTGCTTCATAGAAGAAGGTAGCCTCCTTAGCTGAAAAAGAGGACTCAGTAGAACAGGGGACTACTCCTGAAGTTATAACTCCTACGTCTAGGTCTCCACTGGACGTACCCCCTATAAGCAGTCTTCCCTCTGCTGAGAAGCCAGAGTCTCCCATTGATGTAGATGAGATGGAGACTAGCATTGAAGTCGAGACTCTAGGATTTGAGATTGATCTGCTTCAGGAAAGAGCAACCCAAGAGATCTCCCGAATCTATTCCCCGAAATCACAAGTCACTCGACTCTGGGCGGATTTACCTACGGGGCTAGACTTCAGATGCTGTTCAAGTTCTAGGACTGGATGACTCTCGAGCGTCTGATCCAATTCAACTCCTCTGAACTACTGAACTCCAACGAGCGTCAGATTCGCCAGCGATAGGCTACGCAGAGCCTGCTGATGTGTGCTCGATCGAGGATCTTACGGCGGCAATGCTGGCTCTGCTTGAGGATAGGAATCCTTCAGCAACCGTCCCTACCGAGGGTTCCTCTGATCCCGATGATCGGGACCTACCCAACGGATGCAGCCCCGAGAATCCCGGCGAGGGTTCTCAACAGGAGGAGGGAGCTCAACCTCACCTGATCGACCTATCGCCTCTCTTCTCCTCCCGGCTCGGCGGTTGCAGGGAACCTCTCATGATCGACCCAGGACAACTTTTGTTGAGGTCTACTTATGAGGTTGCCCCCGTCGCAAAAACGCCGAAAGTCAAAAATCGTAGCCAAGGCGCTCCGGACTCAAGAGACAAAGAATTGCCTTCTTGCAAGGAACGTCCATAAAATCTAGAAGAAGGCTAAAACAACTCAGTGCGAGGAACTCAGGGCACTGAAGACTTCAGTTCAAAATGCTCCTGTCCCTGATTTCTCTTCTATCCTCAAGGATGCTCTAGCCGCACGTAAAGCTGATTTTGACGTTCGCAAGCGTCCATGCAAGCATCGATGACTAATGCCCATACTTCTCTTCTTAAATCATTCAAGGCAAAGACACCGATCATTTGACCGGACTCTCCACACTCACTCAGTTCATGAACTCACGATCTCTACTCTTCGAAGGAGTGTCGGGAGAAGATGGATGCTAAGTTGAAGGAAATCCAAGACCTTGTAGACTCCTCTCACCACAAGTATGGTGCGCATCTCATTACCGAGAGGAATGATCTACAAGAAAATTTCGAAGGTCTTCGTAAAACTTTGAATAAGCTCAATTCTACCTATAAAGCGCTGAATTCCAAAGTTGTCTCACTTCCCACCCCCGGCGTATTGGATGATGCCAAAAAAGGGGAAAGAACAATAAAGGGAGAAGGTCGGGCCTGGGGGACCCAAGCTATATTTGATCCTACCGCCATGATTCCACCGATTGAGGGGGAAGAGATGATTGAGACGGGTAAGGCTAAGGGTGTCTCAAGTACAGGGAGATGTAGGTGATGAGACTAGCCCAAGTGGCTCAGACCTAAAGAGGCGTAAACATACTAAAGAGGCGAAAACGCATACTTCCGACTCTCAAAAGCACATTAAGAAGTTGCCGAATTCCCGGGGGGGGACTCGAAGATGAAGAAGAGACTCCTCCGCTCCACCAAAGATTCCGGAAAGGGAAAGAAAATACTCAAGGTTCCTACACCTTGCCCAAAATCCCTGAAAAGATACATCAGCCCAGCTGAACAAGCTCAGATCGAAGCTAATGAGAAATTAGCAAGAGAGCTGGCTGAGGCTGAGGCAGCAAATAAGCCGAAGAAGGCTCCCACTAAGGCAAGAACTAAGGTTCCTGCTAGGAAACCAACTAAGAGGCATGCCGTCAGAAAGCTTACCCTCAGCGATGTAGCTGATAAGGAAAAAGAGAAAGAAATGGAAGTCGAAAGAAGAAAGCTACCGAATCTCAAAGAAGAAGGACGTAAAAAGAGAGTTGAGCCGACAATTGAAGAAATGATCAACTTCAGCATTATCGCTCTGGACAAAAGAGCCGAATATCACCAGCTTGAAGAATACAGAAGGCAAGAAGCACTAGCTAAAGAGAAGGCTGATGAAGAAGCCATAGAAGCTGAAAGGCTGAAGCCAAGACCTCCTCCACCGAAGGACAGGGACATTCCATCTTCTTCAAAGTTCGTAAGAGGCCGCACCCAATGATCGAAGATACATAGGTGGTCTCGAGTTGACAAATGGATGCCCTGGGAGAAGACTCAGCCGTGGGAAACTCTCAAAGGTGAATTTATCAAACGCTACTACGTCTGGCAGTTCTGGACTAACACTTCAAAGAACGATGCCTTTGTTGATTGTCTTTATAAGTGTGATTTAGAGATCTACCAAATAGTCGAGAAAGCCATTGAAGATAATGTTAATGTTCAAACTCGGCTTTCGTGACTCGCCCCCACCTCAAAACTGGGACGGATCCCTATACACCGGCATAATAGAGGGCAAAGTCAGGAATGCAACCATAGCTCTTGAGCTTGAATCTAATGATCCAGAAGACATTCCGAAGATTCAGAAGCTGAGAAGAGACACTTTCAAGCTATATGGACTCCCTCTGCATGAAGACAAATCGAAGGACTTTAAGGCAAGGATTCAGCGCTTCAGGAGATAGTCTTGATAGGTGTCTGTTGTTTTTCTTAGTGTACCAAGTGATGTATCTGTACTGGATTTCACATATATATACATCAACTGTTACTTGGCCGACAATCTCTTATTGTCTCCATGGCCTACTTTGTCTTACTTTAACACTCAGAATCACCTAAGTGATTACTGACTCACACACTCACTACTTATCTGACGTCTCATGCTGAATTCCCTCAGCCTTGCAATACTCTTTTATCATTGAGTTAAGAAATTACGTGCCTCTGTATGAGCAAATTCTCTGAATCTTGATGCCCTTTTCTACACTAAGTTTTTTCAGTAGCTTTGGCAGTTCAGTCTTGACATTAGATTTGTTGGCTATGAAAATTACCCATTTATGTCTTGAGTAGTCGTCTATAACCACGAGGGCATACTTCTTGCCTCTATTAGTCACTGGAGGGATTGGCCCGAATAAGTCCATGTGAATGAGCTGAAGGATTCCATCAGTAGAAGGTGAAGTTTGAATAGGTGGACTGCTTAGATTTGTCTTCTTCCCTTCATGCATGCTTCACAATTTCTTTGTCGTTTGAATACTTCATTGGGTACCCCTCTGACTCTTGAGTCCTTCACCAGCTTGTTCATTGCTTTGAAGTTCTGGTGGTTTAGTCTTATGTGCCACAACCAACCTATTTTGTCATTAGATTTAGGTTGTGCAAGTAAGCAGACTTTAGGTTCAGCGGTATTCCAATCTGCAATCTTCTTCCGCAATCTTGATAGCACTGTTTTCCCTATAGATGCATTACGAATATCAAGAAAACCAATGTCAAAGGTTATTCAATTGAAGCTATCATAAAATTAACTGACTCAAAGAAGATTATGTTGAAGTTCTTCAACATATGTTACTCTTGTAGCAGTAGTTGTTCCAATATTCAGTGTACTGTATCCCCTTGTATAAACTTTGGTGTTTTCACCAAACTCAATTCTGGGTCCTTCTTCTTATACATAGTTGATTAGTAGATTCTTCTGGTATGTTATGTGCCTTGAGCATCCACTGTCCACAATCCAAGGGGTCTTTGTGCATCTGCAAAATAGAAATAAATTCAGGTACCCTTTATTTTCAGCTTCGGTCCTCAGATATTAGTCATTTTTGGAACCCAAATCTTTCTGAAAACTCTGGTGGTCTCAGACATCTTGTTTCCCTTGTTGTCCATGTATCTCATTGTTGAATTGGGAGATATTGACTTTCTGGTAGGTTAAGGTCCAGGAGTTCTCGTCTTTTGAATATTAGGACTTCTCCTAACCTTGAGCTCATAATAGTATGAGCCATATTGTGTGGGATTAGTCCATTATGGTTGACCTTACTGTTCAACCCATCCGACCTTCTTGGTTCCCCTTCAAATGGATTGGGGAGTTCTGGGGCTTGAACCTCTAGTCTTATGATAGCTCAACCGGGGTGCTTTAACTTTTTGTTTTCTTCTTTGCCTGGAGGTTGATGCTTCAGCATATCGTGTTCCCCCTTGGACAAACTATTTAGCTAGCTTTTCTGAGCCTCAATGTGTTGAAGTTGATGCCTCATGTGTATATTCAAGTCTTCCATGGTGAAGGCTAGTCTTTGAATTCTTAGCATCCATTCAACCTTTTCTCTAGCTCCTAGGTATTGCTCAATCATCAAGGTTCTCATATCTTGTGACTTTTCCTTAGTGCTTCATAGTTTACTTTGACTTCTGAAAGCTTCTGACTTAGACTTACAATTTCAGTATCTTTCTTAGAAATATCCTTAGTCAGTACTAAGAGCTAAGCTTATTATCGTTGAGACTTGGTCATCATATAATTAATCTCTTCCTTTTGTCTCAAAACAAGTCCTTCTGACTCAGCAGAGACTTGACGTTCCAGGGAAAGTCTCTGATTTTTAGCTCTTAGGAGATCCAGCTCCTAAAGCATCTTACTAAACTGAGTTCTCATATGGATCTACTCTTCTAGGAGATCTTCATATGTTAGAACCATATCTAGAGTTTCTCCTGTAGCTGAGCATGTGTTGTGTGTGCGTGGTGAAGAGAGTTCATATTTAAATGAGAAGTTACCTCACCCTCTTCTCTAGTCATTAAACATTGTTCACTCGTTCAACTTCGATTTCCATGAATGCAACTTCATCTTCGATGAATCCATGAATAGCTCCTCTTTGCTTGAGAAATCTGACAGCTCTCCGGCGATGAAGGCCTGCCTTTTCTTGGCAAATTTGTCTCTTTTGGCCTGCCGTTCAGTTATTTCTGCAACTGAGACCTCTAGACAATTGTATTAATAGTGTCTAGATTTCTTGTGTTTAGAACACGATGAAGTGTTGCCTCCTCCTTTGGATGTGTCTTTAGTTGGAGTTGTGACATTCTCTCGTGTTCCCGCATTTAGACTCAAGAGTTAGACTCTTCTTTCTTATTATAGGTATCTTTCTTACCTTGTAAACCCTTAGTAGCTATCTTCGCTTTCCGACTCGTCTTTCTCCTTCTGATATTTCAAGGCTAGTAGAGCATAGCAATCAGCAAGGTTCTCAGCAGTAGGATTTGACACTGTGCTTGCTGCTGATTGGCTCGCTGTTGAAGTGCTGACTATTGCTTTATATGCATGATCTAAGGGGTGTTAGCGGGAGCACTCGTACTTTGTTGTGGAAGATTGTGCTCAAACTCTTCACCTTCGAGTTTTGAAAATATAAATTTAGGAGTAATGGAGTTAAGATTAGAACGTTTAAATAAGTAGCAAATGGACACCATTCAAGTCTAGACAGAGCTCTGAGAATCTTTGTGCTCATTTCTTTATAGGAGAATGTTTTTCCCAGCTCGTTGATGGTGTTGATCGGTAGGTGAGGCTTGTTTAAACTCCAAGACTGAAGCTGAGTTGACTTCATCTTATACCTCAGACACTTTAACTAAGTGGTCCTCTACTAACATCCTCTAAGAGATTCAGCTTTTATGTTGATCCTTATGTACTGATACTCAACACACTTTTAGTAGATTCTGCTGAATCCTATTGAGTTCAAACACTGAGTCCGTCAATTGTTGAAAAGAATAATCTACCGAGTCTAAGCAAATCTCGAACTCTATCTAACCTTTATTGAGATCCTAACAACTCGAGCTCAATAAAACTATTACATTATACTAGTTCATCGTTCGACTTGGGATTTTGAGATCTTCAAAGCTTATATTAAATCATCACCCAACAAATGATCGCATCATATTTAGTATCAAGTCATGAGATAACATTCTACCGGTGCGCTTCTACGCTGGATGCCATTATCTTCGGATCCGTAAATGTGATTATGTGTCAACAATTTCGGAAGATGGCGAAGGAGAAATTCGAGATGTCTATAATGGGAGAAATGAACAATTTCCTGGACTTCACGTCAAACAATAAAAAGTGAATTTTCATCAATCGTGTGAAATACACTCTAGATCTCATTAAGAAATTTGGTTGCGACTATAGCAAATCACCAAGATTCTAATAAATAGGAATATGAAAATTGATCTTGATAAAAAGGGAGTATCCATAAACAAGATTGATTATAGATCAATTATTGGGTTCATTATTATATCTAATAGCGCATAAGATCAAGCGTAAATCAAACAACTCAGGTCGACATTTTAAAAGCTTATGGGCTTCAACCTCCTGAGGCAAGATTAGCGGACTTCAAAGCAAGATTGTTCGAGTGTTTGCGTACATATTAATTGTTCGAGTGTTTGCGTGTTTGCTTTTCTTGTACGTGATAAGTTTTTAGGAGTATTGGTGTATGTGAGGTAGAATCAGGTCATTATTATATTTTTATTTTCCTTATAATCTTCTTGTGATTAGTGGATTACACCTTCAAAATTTATTATTCTTGTTGGGATGAAGATTCAGTAGACCATATTTATAGATTTGAAGATCTCAAAACCCCTAGCTAAAGGGTAAACCTTCGTTTTTTAATAGCTTAGTTTGAGTTCAACATGTTAGGAAATCGAGAGGCTAGAGTGCGTAGGCCGCAGAGTTCAGTAGAAGACCTTGCACTCAGCTGATGGACTCAGGATCGAAGAAGTCAGTTGGTCAGTCGACCACCAACTAAATCTGCACAGGAATTCGTGCTCATGCACCGAATGCTCGAAGAACGTCGCAGGGAAGTCACTTCGCTTGAAGGTCCGAGGATTCGAGGAAGTCAACCTTGATGTTTGACAAATCTCACCTACCAATTTACCTCGACCAATAGGTAGCCAACAACGCTTTATCTTTTCCCGACAAAACTCGCTCCAAGACTAAAAAAAGATGCGTGTCTCTACAAATGCACCTACTCATCAACGTTCCAATTTGAAGGAGTCGCTTTCTTTGTCGTTTTGACACGTGGCTGTAACCCCTCTCCAACGGATCTATTCACAATCAACGACTATATATGAGGAGAGTCTTCAAGCGTAAAAGACAACCTGGGAACCAAAAGATTTCAACGCACAACAATCTCTAGCAAACTTACCGCATACCCAAATAAGAACTTGGACATAGATTAGATTTCTTTTTAGTTCTTCTCTCTAGAGAATATTTGTTCCCCTTCTCTTATCTAAGCAAGCTACATTGTAATACCCATAGCTTAGAAACCTCGAGGAGTTCACATTCTTGTGGAAACATTCTTATTGTAAGAACTTTCTCATAGTTGGAGAAGCCTCAAACTCTTTAAGTTTGAAACCTTTGTAAAGTCACTACGACTATATGTAGAGAATTTGTCCTCGTGAACGGCATCACCGAGAACTTGCTCAAGATAAGCATCAAGTTTGTATCTCTGCCTTGAGAACGCATCACCGAGACTTGCTCGCATAAATATAACAAGTATCCTCGCTTTGGTCCGGACAAGGACGTAGGGACCCAAGATGTCCGAACCACTTTAAAAAAAAAATTGCCGTGTTGATTTATTGCTTTCCTTAACTGATCATATTGCATTAAAACTGTATTTCATCAAACTCAGCATAAAACTGGTTTTCCAACCGAGACGTTTATTAGGACCTACACTTTCGCACACAACTCTAATACTGAATGACTGTTCGACTGACTCAAGTCAATAGGAGTTGAACTCGCAGAGAAGAAATCTTTGCCCGCACGATCCGAAAGCATATTTAGCTATCTGATTTTGTTCAGTAGCAAACTCAGCTAGAGCTGACTTTCGCGTTTGAGAAAAAAAATTGTATTTAGGTGTATTCACCTCTCCCTCTACACCTGAAGCACGTCTCAAGACCAACAATTCTCGTTTTACATTTATATTTCCACTGAAAAGTAAACTCTGTAGATAGGTGTTGATCTTTGTTTTGTCTATCACACTGATCAATATCTAGCTTTGAGCACCGATATCTTCAGAAATGTTCATTGTTCATCGAGTTCAAGTTATTAAGTAATATTCATTAAGACGTTTATTAAATAAAACACGTTTATTTCATAATAAATAAATAATAAGTGTAAATCAGTTTGTAATCTCTTAAATTTGTCTAATTAAAATTCAGCTTCGTTAAATTACAAAAAACACTAGATATGTTAAAATTTGATGGTCCTAACAATTTTAATTTATGTAGGTTTTACCATTTCACTATTGTCAAAAACATTTACCGTGGTTCTCTAGGGATGACAATGATTCGAAAAATAAAAAAAACACCTAACTATGAAAAAAATAAAAATAAAAAAGCCGCAAATTTGATATATTGATGGAAACACAATTAGCCGCAATTTTACCTATTAGGTTATAAACAATGTCTTCTTTTTCCCACATCGAGAATGATACTGACACCCATATTTAGTTATTTGCCTACAAAAATAACTTAAGTCGTGAATATTACTATACCTTTTCAAATCCATAAATGTAGATAAAGACATTTACTTTGGGTGATAGCTAGAATGTATAAAAAGAATGGAGTCAATTGTAAAAATAACACTTTAAAAAAAAATATTTTAAAAATAATACTTTTTAAAAAATAATTATCAAACTAATACTCTTTTTTCCACCTATACATTTATTTACTAAATAAGTATCTACATGAAAAACACTTTTTATTTAGTACATTTATTTAATTACAAAGCAGTACAATATGTTGTAATAAAATCGCATTTCCAAATAAAAAAAATAGAATATATTTGTTAGTTTTTTATTTATTTTGTACGTGTGCCGTGTTTCTAAATAAAAATAAAATATTTTTTATTTCTTTAATTTTATATTTAATTATATTTCAAGCAAATTTATTTTTTTATGAAAATACGGAACTTTGTTATGCTTTTATTATTTTAATTAAAGAATAAATTAAAAAATATATAATTATAGAAATTAGGTTGGAAAAAAAATTCCAGTATTTTTCAAATAAAAATAATAAAAAAATATTTTTATTTGATTTGTTATTGAGTAATTTTTCTTCGTATTCTCAAACTAAAACTAAAAATATTTATTTTTTATTTTTTATTCCGCTAATAGTAAAATTAAATGTAAAAGTAAAATTTATTTTCCATGTAGATATTCATTTAGTGAATAAGTTTATATGTGGCAAAAAAGAGTATTAGTTTGATAATTATTTTTGAAAGAGTATTATTTTAGAAATTATTTTTTTTGAGAGTGTTATTTTGACAATTGACTCAAAATAAATTTTAATTACTCTAGCTTAATCTATTAATTCGACTCTAGCTTAATCTATTAATTCGACCTTTTATGCGTGTACAATTATATTATGCCATGTGTATTCCTACTTAATCTATTAATTTAAGCTTTATACTGGACGCATTAGTACATAACACCATTATGTTCGCGGCAGTATTACATTTATGAGCCAATGTGGAACCTGAAATCATAACTCTAAGAACTTCATTTATGAGCCATAAAAATTAAGAACCATTAATGTGGTGAGTAGAGTGTTGATCCAAAGACGAGCCTTCGGTGTAGAGGAAAGGGGGAGGGGGTTGAATAAACTTGAATGCAAATTTTAAAACTCAAACGCGAAAGTTAGTACAACTGAATGTTGCTACTATACTATTCAGTTGACCAAATAAAATTTCTGGATCGCGTGGATATAGATAGTCTTCTACTGAGTCCTATCTACCGACTTCGCCAAGGAACAAGAATTCAATATCGGATATTGTGTGCGGAAGTGTAGGCCAAAAAATATGTTTGGTTCAAAGTTGAAAAACCCGCTTTTATGCCGATTGTTTAAAAGTCGGCTTTTATGCAATATGAACAAGAAACAATGCAACAAGAAAAATAAGACACATAATTTTTAAAGTGGTTCGTATACACATGATCCTACGTCTACGTGGTAGGGACGCTTTTGTCCTTCTCGTGAATTCTCTCTTTTGCTTCTTTATCGCCTTCCCGAGGGTCCTTAGCAGCCTTGAATTTGGTGAGCCTCGCCAGTATGTCCAAGCATCTTTCGCAGTATCCCATATCTTTTTCATCTCAGCCTTCTTGTTTCTTTGAGAGCTCGAAGAGGGGATAGTCCGCTTAGATTTAGTTGGTGTTCGGCTTCGACGGTTCAGGCTGACTCGGGACAGATCGCCCGATAACTAGATTACTTTGGCTTCTCTTGAGATGTAGACGGTGGCCGAGACGACGACACCAAATGAAGGCGGTGGAGGTGATGAGTCATCATCTCTCGGGAGATTTTCCCTCGCCAGATCCTCCCCCCGTCGCATACTGGGTGATTCATAAATGGTCCGAATTAGGCTGAAGTCCGAGCCTCGAGTGGACGGTTCAACCGTGCCATTCGGACTCGGGAGCATGAGCATTGCCGAGCGCAGATCGTCCATAGACATGATATCTCGTTAGTTCTCCGTGAGCTAATCTATTCGCTCAACGCGCCTCCTCCCGCATCGCATGGGGGACAATCCCGAGGTCGATGGTCTCATCTCGCTGAAGCTTTTGTATACCGGAAGCGCTTGTTTATGCTTGTATACAATATATTTTATCCTTACCACTATGTTATTCTCCTATTTGATAAATATATATGTTGGGTGATGATTCTGTCCCTCAAGATAGTCTCACTTAGTGGGAAATGATTCTATCTTCTATATCGAACCATGCTCTAAGCAACCCTAGTGCTTCCGATTGTTGAGAAGATTTGAATATCCTAAAACCCTATCTCGATCGGGTGAACCATTCCGTTGTAATCGTTATTTGTCTCTCGAGGTTTCGCACTCGCAGACACTCGCTTCCGACCAAGGCGCTCGCAGATTATCCGCCTTAACACCGAAGTAGAAGACTCAGTGATACCGGACTCAGCAGAGCAAGATATCGAAAGAGTCAGCTGAACCGGACTCAGCAGAGCGGCCCATCGAACTCGCAGTTGATCTTCGCAGACTTTCCCCGCCTATCTACCTACCGAATACGGGATCGTACTCAAGATCGGCAGACAAGCCGAATCACAAATACTTTTGAAAGACAATCGCATTGTCATATACGAGGAAGAGAGAAGTCGCCTTCGGTTGCCTTGAAGTCTGGCTGGTCCTCAACCACTCTATCCACCTCGACGAATGACAAGAACACACGTGTCTTCTCAGCTGCTAAAGCTGCAGTCAACCCTTTACCTAAAAAGGTGGGAAAGTACACTGTTACCTACTTCAAAAGAGCCGTTTGCTACCAAAAGAGAGAGAAAGAAGAAGATCGTCTCCCAATATCTTCTATATAAATAGAGGGATCATTCAAGAATTGAAGCTCACCGAAATCATAAGAACAAGCGCGAACTCGAAAAAACCTCTCAAGAACGCACAGAGCATTAAAACGAGCCTAACCAAAAACCCTAAGTCTTCCGCAAGAATCTAAAGATCTATCTCCGGCGAAAGACTACCTTTTTGCTCTTAAGGGAACCAAGCTGAACCGACAACCAAGCATCTAGTATCCAAGCGACGTGACACGAACTTATAACTACACTCAGCTGTTCGTCGCTCTAGAAGCTACACTCTCGTTCCCTATCCCTCTAACCCTAAGCTCAACCGAAACCATATATAGCTTAGACGAAGGAGTTCATATTTGAACCCAATCCTTATTGTAAAAAGGACTCCTTCACCGTTGGAGAAGTTTGTCAAACACTTTAGTTTGATACATTTGTAAACCGGGACTTGCTCAGCATAATCCCCAAGCCACAGCCTTTGTCCCACGCACAAGCCGACCGAGACTAACTCAAGATAATAAATAGCCTCCCGAACTTTCGGGACAAGTGGGATGTAGGATCGATTGATATCCGAACCACTTTAAAACTCTCTCGTGTCGCTTACTTACGTTCTCTTCTTACCGCATTGATTTTACTATTCATACCGAAAATCTTCTTAAAATCATTCAACCGTCTCAAAGATACCGAACCGACCACTTGCCGAACCGAGACTTGCATAAAACGTTTTTTTTTCAATCAACTCGATTAGGGCCTACACATTTCCGCACACCTGAATTTCTACCGTTGACACCGAATTCCGACTTAGCCGCTAGCGTATCTCGCAGAGTCGACTTTTTAGCCTAACATGATTCGTAACGCTTATTTGGTCCGCCGAATTATTTCGATGCGACATTATCCTCGAATAGGACTGTTCGTGTTCAAAGTTGAGAAAATTGGGATTCAGTGTATTCACCCCCCCCCTCTACACCCGAACTCACTCTGGGACCAACAATATATATTCTTGCACATGTAATCCTTTATCTTGTATAAAAGTTAGATTTGTGTAGTGTGTCGGGTATCACAGAAGACTACACAAATTTGTTGAACTGACATGATATAAACAGTTATCGCAGCTGAGACAACTTGAGGATAAGTTGTCGTTTTGAGCTCCAGTTTAGATAAGAAGTGGCTTGTCTTGGCTGCTTGTCTTTACTGGTACACTTAAGATGGTGTATTGATGGATCACAGTGAGATGTGTTCTCCTAACTGACCTTAGTGGAGAACAAAGATCTCAGTGACTTAGCCGATCTTAAGCTTGGTAGGACTTCAACTGAGTGCATTTGACAATCTATCACTTTGACCTACTATGGTGAACGTCATCGCGACCGGATCTACGTATCTTGAAGTGTTAGAGTTATTTGTTGGTCAGCCGGTTGTCTGTATCTTGCAATCGTATCCTAGTAAAATGGGTTGATAATATCCCCTGAGGAACTCGTAAGGATTAGCACACTAAACCCGACAGGTTGATTAAGTTCAGGCGTGTTAATAAGGTCGAGTGGTACTACTAAGGAATATAATAAGATGTTAGTTAGTTTAAACTGTTAGTGAGCTTAATTAATTAATGGATATATCTATCTTAAATAAGGGGATCGATTAAGTCTAAAATACAAACTCTTGCTCAAGTTGGGATAAAGGGGTAAGTCAGCACAGATTCTCTAGTGAAATGAATTTGTGTTTATTAACTAATTTTGCTCACAGGCCGAGCATAGATAATTAATTAATTTGATGCCCGACTTTATTTCTTGTATTAGACCCCTGATCTGGCCTAATTAGTTGCCTAGTTATTTATTATCTCTCAGAAATCATTATTAATGGATTAATGCATTTTGCATTATTTAATAGTATTATATATTTGGAATTAATTGGCTGAGCAATTAATTGATAAATAAAAGTAGCCCAATAGATTAATTTATTATATTATGTGCTAATTTATGTAGAAACCCATTAGAAATATAATTAAATTAATGGGCTATAAATATTATTATAATATTAACTTTTGAAGCATATATATATATATATATATATATATATTAGTATTCTGTTCATAATCAGAATATACACATTCATACACTCAAACGCACACGCGAGTTTAAGAGAGAAACGAAAATTATTTTCTTTAGTTCTCTAACGCCGGGACACAGATCAGAAGATCTGAACATGAGCAATAATCAAAGCAACTAAAACATACATGGAGGAAGGTACAATCTCTTCCTCTTCTATTTCCATCAATTGGTATCAGAGTCATGGTTTTAGGCTCTGATTGTTGCTTTTAGGAGCATGTTTAGGGTTTTTATGCCGTTGTTATCGAGTTATTTTCGTGCTGTGGGCGGCTCGCGTGCCACCGCTTATTGACCCCTTTGTAACGTTTTTCTCGTGAGAAAATTAACGAGTAGTTGATAGGACCAATGTGCTACTTGTATATACTATTTTGTACTGTATTTTTTGGTTCGAGATGCACGAAAATCGAGGTAGAAGCAAAGAAAAAGACGCAACCGAAACTTTAGTTTTCTAGGGTTCTCGCCGCCACTTGCAGCTGCCAGCGGCGGCGCGCCCAAAGATCCTCGGCTGGGCGGCTTGCGCTGTTTGGTTCGTCTTCTCATGAGCTACGCGTCGATGTGTTGTATGGGTCATACGACCTCGGATGCGATCAAATCGACGTCGAAAGTTGGTTGCTCAACTTAGATTTTTCCGATGATTTGTTTGAATTTCGGGAAATTGATGGACTAATCTAGACCGGAATCCGTTACACGATAGCCGTGAGTGCCCAAACATCATTTCCCCTCTTTCAATTGATCGAATCGCGGCTCAGAAACATACGATTTTGAGCGATGGCGCTCGCCGGCAATGGGATGTGATTTTCGCTTGAATCCCGTCACGGCAGCGGCAGATCTGGGCAAAGCAGAGTAGCCCAGACTACCTGAAGACATGGCGAGACGGAGGGGACGCAGCTAACGCCGGCGCGCGGGCTGCTATAAGCTCATGCGGCCGCGCACCGCAGCTCCTCCCCGTACCGACGGTAGGCCCGCCGGGCGGCGGAGGGGCGGCAGCTTCTGGTTCCTCGTGGCTTCTAGTCACCCTCACGTCGGCGGTCGGCCGAGAACCGGCTCAGAACGGCGATGGGACATGAACCAGCGTCGGCGGTTTTCTCATGAAGAACCAGCGCTGACACAACCCTAGGCTGTTGACGTTAGCCCTACGCTCTAATGTGGCAGTACACTGTCTGCCACGTGTCTGACAAGTAGCAAACATCCTGACGATGTGGCAATGATGCAGCAGATCCAAATTCGAAGACTTTTCCAGCATTTTGAAGAGATGTATTTTGATCGGGCTATGTAATAGATATATTTTTATTTTTATCTATGTATTTAAGCCCCGATAACGACGTTTTATTTCCTATTTGCGCATTTATTTATTATTATGCTTTAGCATGCAATTATGTGTTTAATTGCGCTTAGAAAAACATGTGAATATGATTTAATTCAGTTCAAAACATGTTTACTTTTTCGCGAGCATGTTTTAATATGTGCGCTTAGAAATTTCATGCTTTAGTATGAATATGAACAAACCTTTTGAATAAAAAAAACTAGTCAATTTTTAAATTAAATATTTAATTAGATTCCATTAAATTGGATATTTAAACACTTAATCGGACATCTATTTAATTGGACTCTTCAAAAAAAGTGGTAAGATTATTTTAGTAAATATCCACCTACGTGGCTTGCTTGCATCTTTGAAGTTACAAGTTTTGTGAGAGGAGTTTTCCAAAAATAATATTTAATTATTATTGAGTAGTGGGAGCGAAGCCGTAAACGTCCACCCCGCATTGCTTGCGTGCCTAGTAAATACGAGTATTCTAGAAGATAATAATTAAATAGGATGGCTAATTAGATAAAAAAGAGTGCGACATTGTTCTCGTAAGTATGTCAATTTTAAGAATTTGATTCTAATTTGGTCAAATTAATGGTCAATGCTTAGATGTCACCGCAGATACAATTCACTTCCCTCAAGTCCCTTCCCTCGTTTTAATAGTGACATGGTCCGTAATATCAAACTATTAATTCCATTCGTCTTAAGAACTCGATGAACAAATTATAATTCTCGCAAGTGCACGAATCGGTGTAAAACCTAATCTAGCAACTCCCGAGGTCGATCTCACAAGGACTCACTGGGTTCTAATTATCCTAATTATTTCACTATCTACTTGGTCCTAAAGTGGGTTTGGTTTATTCTAAACTACGGAAGTAAAATAGCAAGAAAGTAAAAGAGCAAGTAAAAGCAAAGCGAAGTGGGTTAATGTGTGTGGTTTCAAGTTTGATGAAGAGTGCGAAGATTTAACAATCACTATGTCTAAGATGATCGATTCATTCTCATTCTCTAGCTAGCATTTATGAATTTATTTTGTTGGTTCATCCACTAAGGCTCTAGGGATTCTGTATAGATCTCTAACTTATAATCCTAAGGGTCAATTAAGTGATCATATCATGAACCTAAGGATCGTATCATGCTCAAGGATTTAAGGAACCATCTAAAGTATCCCAAACCAATGGTGACAATCTAGACACTTAATTGCAGGTCTAAATAAATAACCGGGTATGATTTGCCATATTACCTATTACCTATATTCTGTACAATTATCTAAGATGAGGGCCAGTCGCATTAAAGAATCATAGAGAAATCAAAAGCAGACTCAACAATTAAGAAACAAAACAATCCATTCGATGAAAAACTACGATTTGAATCAATTCATCAAAACATAGATCCTGCTAAACCCCCACACAAGGGGATTTAGCCACTCATATTCGTAGGAAAATAATCACAAGACATGCAAAAAGAATCCATTGAATTCAAGTATCAAAAACCCTAAACAAAACTGAGAAGGAATAATACAACCTAGAATCCAGCGGATTGATCCTCGCACTTGGTTCTCGGGTTGTGGTCTTCAATCTTCGTCTTGACACTTCAACGGAGGGATGCCTTGGGTGTTTCTATGCTTTGGAGGAAATATGGTGTGTCGTCCGTAGGAAAGAAGTCCGGAAGGGTTTATATACGCTTTCGAGCCAAAGAAAAACGAAGTCCGGGCCTAAATGACACGGGCCGCGGTCCAAGACAAAAAGGCGGACCGCGGTCCGACCCCCTACAAAAAAATAATTTTTGGGTCAGAACAGTCGGGACCGTGGTCCATCAAAAAACGCGGACCACGGTCCGACTGCTTCGGCCAAAACACTCCCGACTCCAATTTTCTGCACTGACCAGTTTTGGAAAAAATGCGATATCTCATTCGATAACCGTTGGATCGTCACAAAAATTTTCCACAATGTTCCTAACACATAGAAGAACTATGTGGATGGTGGAGATCGGATTCTAAGATCGTTAGATCCGTCTGCCACGAGATTTCCCAACTGCCTTGTTACAAGAGCTCCGAAATACGGTTTCTTCAACATCCGGCTTCAAATCCTCTTCATTCTTCATCCAAATGACTCCATCTTTGCCAAAAGTGCATCAGTGGTCATGGTTTCTTTCATTTAGGTGTCAAATACCACCAAATATGCTCAAAATGTGCAAGAAACCTACAAAACCAAAAATCATCGAAAGTATATAATTCCAAGCAAAACAAAAGCTAAAAATGGATAGAAAATGATGTAAATGTTGGATGATGATTCAGTCCCCGGCAAAAGCGCAAAACGTTGGGAGATGATTTAGTCTTATCAGTTGAGAACTAACTCAGTAGCCCTGTGCTCTGAAAACTTACTGAAGATTTGAAGATCCCAAAACCCTATCTTGATTGATGAACCATTCTGTTGTAACCCTGTTTTGGTTGTCTCTGAGGTTTCAGACTCAGTAGAAACTCCGCTCGGTTCGGGCGCCGCTTGAATACCGCCTCAGCACTGAAGCGTAAGACTCGTAGGCTGGGACTCAGCAGAGTAGTATATCGAAAGGAGTCGGTGAACCGAACTTAGCAGAGTAGTTCTCCGAACTCGTGAGCCGATCTTCTATGGAGCCGACTCGGCAGGAGCATGCTATCGAATCGGAGATCGAATCGGCAACGGCCGTACAGCTTTCCGACCGCGATTCTCTAAAAGTTAAATCAGCAGAGTCAATACGAGGAAGAGATAAGTCAGCTTCAGATCTCCTTGAAGTCTGTTCTGTCTCAACCACTTTTCTGAACCTCGACCAATGACAAGCAGCCACCTGTCCTATATCTGTTAAAGCTGCAAGTCAACAACTTTCCAGAAATGGAGGGAAAGGACACTGCTACCATACTTCGAAAGAGCCATTAGCTACCCAAAAGGGAGAGACAAAAGATCATCGTCTCCAACGGATCTATCCTAATCTCTGCTCTATAAATAGAGGGATAAAATCAAATTAAAGCTCAAGAGCATAAACGAGCATACACGAGAACACAAACGAACTCAGAGCATTCAAAGAGCAATTCATAAACGCTTAAGTCTTCCGCAAGTAGTTCGAAGAGTTAATCTCCGGCGAAAGACTACATTCCTGCTCATAGGGAACCAAGCTGAATTATAATTATACTTTATACAGCCTCTAGTATCCAAGCGACTGAACACGAACCCAAAGTTTATACTTAGCCGTTCGTCGCTCTAGAAGCCACCTTCTTGTTCCCTATCCCTCTAATGTAAGCTCAACCGTTCATACCTATAGCTTAGACGAGGAGTTCACTTCCGAACTGATCCTTATTGTAAAGGACTCCTTCACTGTTGGAGAGTTTTTCAAACACTTAGTTTGATACCTTGTAAACTGAGTATAAATCTCAAGACCAGTGTTTGTCCAGTGTACAAACCGACTGAGACTATCTCTGTATAATACATAGCCACCTGATCTTTCGAGACAAGTTGAACGTAGGATTGTTGGATCCGAACCACTTTAAAAATGTCTGTGTTTTGTGTTCTTTATTTTACTATTGCATTGATTTACTGTGCATTCTGAAAATATCTTTTAAATCATTCAACTGAGTTTCAGCAAGCTTAATCGGCTGCACTAATATAATCGAAACTGTTTTGATAAAAAACGCTTTCCTAACTCAACCGAATTTGAGCCTACACATTTTCGCACTATCGAACTCTATTCCGAACGCAGTCGATTCCGACTCCGGGCCGCCTAGTAGGCCTCGAGAGAGTCGACTCACTCGCCACGCGATTTAGAACAAACTTATCTAGTCCGCCGAACTCGTTCGCACGGCACTCTCCCCGAAGAGGACTCGTTTGCGTTTTAAGTTGAGAAATCGGTTTTCAGTGTATTCACCCCCCCCTCTACACCCGAACGTACTCTGGGACCAACAAGAAAATAAGCTTAAAAGAACATGATGAGATGGTATAAAAACCACTCATCAAGAACCTAGGTGTGGATTGAAATTAAAGAGCTAGGTAAATAGCTTGGTTTAGGGTTACGCTAGTAAACGTCCACTCGCGTAGCTTAGAAGTGGAATTCCTAGAGTTGTTCGAGGTTTTTAATATCATTGCTTTTTTTACAAATGTTTACAATAATTATTAATTACGAATTATGTGCAAATATTAGTTTTAACATACTTTTATATTATAAATTTTTTATTTCATATATGTATGTTTAAGCTTTTATTAATGATCTTATGAGCCGACCCTTAAAGTGGTCCAAACAACTATAAAGAGTGGAAGAAAAACCTTACACTATTGTTCCAAACCGAGAAAATAATGTATGTTCTCGCACTTCCCGAGCTTGAACTCCCCGACTAAATAGCGTATAAGGGAATCGTGAGAAGTGGATAGAGAATAATGACAAGACTTGTTTTGTCATTCTATCTACCATGATCGATTCTCTTGCTTCACAGTATGAAAACATGCCCCATGCGGGAGTGATATGGGATTCTATGGCTGAAAAGTTCAGTGAGACCGATAGATCTCAGAGATTTCATCTCTTGAGGCAGGTTACGACCTGCTCTATGACCGAAGGTGCATCCGTTCAGGAACATATTTTACATATGATCGAAGTGCTAGATCGGCTTGCAAATGTTGGTGGTATCTTGGATCTTGGGATCAAGATAGATATCATTCTGCATTCACTACCTAAGTCATACGAGAATTTTCGCCTAAATGTAGTGATGTCAAAGAAAATCTACACTCTAAATGAACTTTCGAGTGAGTTAATCACTACAAAAGGAATCATGGGTCAGAGTAAGGGTAAGAAACCCCAAATCATGAACACTACTAGCAACTCGAGGAACCCTCCGAAAGGTGGATTCCATAAAAAAGGGCAAGAAGGCTACAAATGTCGAGAAGGGTAGTGGGAGCACAAAGTTAGCTCCTACCAGAGGGGTTCCAAAACCTAAGCAGAAGTGTTTCAAGTGTGGTAAGGTTGGACATTGAAAAACTGAATGTCCAAACTTCAAGGCAAAACAGAAAGGTACACACATCGCCTTAGTAACTGAAATTGTTCTTGTTTCCACATCTACCCATGAATGGGTAGTAGATTCTGGAGAAACTGACAATGTTTCTTACACCTTGCAAGGGTTCCTGCAGAAAAAGGATTCTGACTGATGGCGATGTTGTAGTTTCCATGGGCAACGGATCACGAGTTCCAGCTATTGCCATAGGAGATTTATATTTATCTGTTTTAGACTTTAGTTTAGTATTGAAAGATTTTTTATTGGTGCCTGAGTTTAGGCGAAACATTATTTTTGTTTCAAAACTTTTTATTGTGGATGGTTATAGATTTGTTTTGATGATCAAATTTTGATTTCGAAAGAGAAAGATATTTTATGCAATGTGCCTTTAAATGGATCTCTATATACTAATACGTCTAATCTGTGTACATCTGCTAATGTTACTTCCTCATCATCAAACACAACAAGAAATTCGCGGATTACCGACGGAAATCATTAAATTCCGTCGGTAAACCGATTACCGACGGATTAGTGACGAAATTTTTCCGTCGCTTCAGAGCTTGTCGGTAAATATTACCGACGGAATTTTCCCGTCAGTAATATTTACCGACGGATTAGTGATGGAATATTCCGTCCCTAAACGGTCAGCGGTCGGTTTGTCGACGAACACTTACCGACAGAATTACAGACGAAATATTCCATCAGTAAAGTTATTGACGGACAAATTCGTCGATAATAGTGACGGATTACCGACGGATTATTCCGTCAGTTGTAGTGACGAATTATATTCCGTCAATAATATGCTATGATTACCAACAGAATATTCCATCGGTAATCCGTCACTAATTTATTTATTTTTTAAAATTTTATTTTTAATTTTTTTGTACTCGCCCGACAACCCGTATCAATTAATCCAATCCAATATGCATCAAGAAACCCAATCTAATTCAGAATCCAAATATAAATATAGAAATATTAATTCAAATCCATATCAAAATACAAGTGAATCCACATAATTTTCGAGTACAAATCTTAATATTCAATTAGCATCGTTTCTAAATCATGCACAGAAAGGAGGGGGAGAATGATTGTTGTCAGAAGTATCGCCTCGCTTATCTTTTGTAAGCATCTGTGCCATGAACTCCCTCATCCGGGCCACCTCCTCCTCGAGCTGCATTGCACGTTCATTCCGTGCCATGAACTCCCTCATTCGTGCCACCTCCTCCTCGAGCTGCCTAGTACGTTCAAGCACATCAACAAGTACATCAGAGCAAACTACAAGTTTGATGTCTAAAATATATAACATATCTTTCATGGATACAAAATGGTTGGAAACATCATAACTCAAAATTGGTACAACTTAAGACTTATTATTTGAAATCATAATTTAAAAATTATTACTAAGGAGTAATAAAGAGCAAAAAAAATTACTAACAAACTTGATTAAATGAGAGCTAAATGTCAAGTAATTTGAGTAGCATTTATTTATAAAAGTGTAAAACTATTGAAATACCTTAAAGATGTTGTAAGAAGTAGAATTTAGCAAGTTTACTGGCTTGGTCAATAAATAGCCTGATAGTAAGACGATAGCTCAAAATTGTTGGAAGATAGTCTCCATCATCTGCAAGATTCAAATCCACCGGTTAGATGTGAACAAAAGGATCCCTTTTCTTGCAAATACAATGCTAGGGAGACCAAAAACCATTGCTTTTATAAATTCAACTAATAATTAGTAATATCTTCTTCCTTAAAAAGTGTAATATCTACATGAATCTAAAATAGACCCTCTAGATAGATTTCAAAATAAAAACCATACAACCAAAGAGTGAAATGTTCATTGGCTCTGATCTTGATTCTTTCTTTCCCTTCAAAAAAAATAACCTATAAGTATTAGAATCATAATATGCTAGTCAGAATTGCTGAATCTGATCAACCACATAACTGCTACATATGCCTCCAGCGATCCATTACTTGGCCAGAAATATGCGTAGTTCTTTCCCAACAAATCAGTCAATCATAACAAATATTTGATGTTTGAACAAATGTGAGAAGAAAAAAGATTCGCATTATATGCAAAGGTCAAATTATACCTAAATTATACTCCACAACAGTAAGGCAATCAGTGGGAAAGAAAAGTCCTAATCAAGAAAGAAGCCAAAAAACCGGTACCTATTCATTCTTCCAACCATATATAACTAAAGCATATCCAAGACTTGATAGTTTAGGCTCCTTCAAACTCTCCGAGCACCTCCAAATCGACAACTCATCCGATGATAAACTAGTTTGAAACTCAGTAACAATAAACTTATAGGCCTGAAACATTAACGGTTCACTTTATTCCATTAAATCATTGAATGCAACAAATTTCATATATGTTAGTACCGTACTTGAAATTTTATAGTTATATGTAGTTGAAATTTTGATGTGACACCAAAGCCCTTCAGTTTATTGAAATCTCCAACTTGCAGACCATGCTAAGGCATAAACCTAACTATTTTTATTATTTGGTAATTTGGCTGGTTTTGGATGTTTTATCAGGTAAGATTAAGAATATAATAGAATGGTTGTTTGACAAGTGCAACTTGACTACTCTTTCATACTTGCTAAATGTTTTTTATATAAGATAATTGTAAATGATAATTAACTTGGTGAGAACTACAACAGAGCTCCTTTAAATAGAGCTTTCTAGATCAAAAGCTATCTCCTAAATCAATACAAACATTAATGTACATAATACCAAATCACCAATCAAAATTAATAATCATGATTTGGAAGAGCTATCCTTAATATTTTATCAGTAGCCAAATAGCTTACTCTGCAAAATTTAAGCATTCAATATGGAACCTACACTAACCATTTCACAAAGAGGGCAAACATCAGAAGCACTAAGGCCGTCAGATCTACTAGTACCATGCCAAAAGTAACACCAGTAATTAGTCAATCTCGACAAGTTTCACTACAATACTTCATAATGACGCTGGAAAGACAGCGCAAATCTTACTCAAGTTTCCAGATCATGATTCTCAGCAAATACAAATATACAATAGAAGCATGCAGGAAAAAACAAACAACCAAATAAATAAACATACCTTGCAAACAATCTCAATTTTCCGCCTCTTTCCTCACTACATCGAGCACGGAATCAATGAGCTCCGCCCCCTCGGTATAGTGCCCTTTCGCCCAGTTGTTACCTGCGCCAGACTGCCCGAAAACGAAGTTATCTGGTCGGAAAATCTGCCGTACAGTCCAGATCTGACGCTGTCCATAGTCCCGGGCTCCAAATCCATGAGCACGGCACGTGGTTAGATCGAAAGGCAGGGGCTTTTTACAAGAGGAGGAGGAGGAGGGGATTTTCTTCCTCCTTTTCAATAAGCAGCCTACTACAGTGAGTGATGCGGCGGCACGGAGTGGGGAGGCGACGCCGGTGAGGGATGGTCAGCGCTGGCGAGCGCGCGAGAGAGATGACGGAAGAAACGAGCCCTAACGCAGCTCTTAGATCTGGGGATTTCTATGGTAAGGAATGTGATAGTGGGATATAAGTCATTTAAAATATAAAAGGTAGTATTAATTAAAATTAAAAGTTATAATATTACAATTTAATTATACTTATTATTGTATTCATATTTTAATGTTTTATTTAAATTATATCAGATTTTAAGATTGTTATAATTATTTTTAAATTATATGTTAAAATGTGTAATTATAAATCTTTGAGTTAAATTATATATGATAAATTATATTTTTATTTTTTTTAAAGTTATTTTAAAAAATATTGAAACTTATAACTATTATACATATTTGAGTAAAGGACATCGGATAGTCGAAAGCGAATTTGAGTAAAAGGACAACGGATAATCGACGGCCGATGATGAATTTTGATGGAGGATTAAGTAGGGGTGCAAATTCGGTTGCGGTTATTCGGTTATAACCGTTACCGAACCGTTACCACTGGTTATGGTTAACCGAATAACCGAAGTTCGGTTAACGGTAACGGCAACGGTTAACGAATTGGGTGCATCAACGGTTATCGGATTAACCGAACGGTTAACGGTTATAACCGAATAACCGCCCAACAACTAGTTGACTGAAAGCGAGCTTGCAGGCAAGTCGGTTAACGAAAAGCGGATCCAATCTGTTTGAACATCCCCGGATCCAATCAGCAGTAGTAGAGAGTCCTCTTCCCCCAACCGTCTGAAGTCACTTCCACAGAGTAGGGAGTAAAGGCAGGGCCCTGCTCACTTTGATTTTTCTCATCTGGTTTTGGTCTATGGGGCGGAAAAGTGGTCTTGGAAGCAATCTGTCTCAAAACCATGGTGATTGACAAGATGAATGCATTCCCCGAAGGGGCCGCTTCGATAGGTGGAGCTAAGCGGTTTCTTTGGTAGGGAATGAAGCCTTTCCTTGGGAAGATAAGGACCGCATCCACCGGCATCGCGCCGAGCCTCCACTTCTTCATCCATTCGGACCATTCCCAGTGCAAGACTGCAACTGGTTCATTGGTTTTGGGAACTTGGTTAATTTGGGTTAATCGATTAACCGTTCGATTAATCGAACGGTTAATCGTTAAACCGAGTCCAAACGGTAACGGCAACAGTTACGAGAATATGGTCTTTTTCGGTAACGGTTAACCGAAAAACGGTAACGTTAACATAACGCCAGTTGTGAAAGATAGAGCTCACAAGTCTCAAGGCGAGATCATCCTAGAGGAATTACATGGTGATCGGGATCCACTCACAGAGCCAGTTGTGAAAGATAGAGCTCCACGAGCAACTGCACAATCTATTAACATAGCGCCAGACACTCTTCGACGTAGTAGGAGGGTGATATTAACACCTGATCGGTATATGTTCACTGGGGAGACATCTGACCATCTCCCGGCAGATGAATAAGATACCGTGGATCCCTGTACCTACAACAAAGCAGTGGGAGATATAGATGCAGATTCATGGCGAATTGCCATGGCCTCGGAGTTTGAGTCCATAACTGATATGGATGTATACGAGATCCTGAACTACCCGATGGTGGGTATACAAGAGAAAGAGAGGACTGAATGGAGAGATTGTGGCATTTAAGGCCAGGCTACTGGCGAAGGGTTTTACCCAAAAAGAAAGTATCGATTATGAGGAAACCTTCTCGCTTGTAGCAATGATCAAGTCTATTCGGATTCTCCTTGCCATAGCAGCTCACATGAACCTGAAGATCTGGCAAATAGATGTCAAGACCGCATTCCTAAATGGTCACCTTGAAAAACATAGAGACATCTACATGAAACAGCCAGAAGGTTATGTGAAGGAGGCGAAGAGCATCTATTTTGGAGGCTTAAGAAGTCCATTTATGGACTTAAGCAAGCTTCGCGGTTATGGCACCTGCATTTTGACGAGGTAGTCAAATCCTATGGTTTTGTATCATATCCTAACGAGGTGTGCGTGTACCGTATCTATGTTAACGGATCAGTGGTGTTTCTCTCACTTTACGTAGATGACATCCTTCTCATTGCCAACAATGTTGAAGTGTTATCAGACGTAAAGACGTGGTTATCCGAGCAGTTTCAAATAAAGGACTTAAGTGAAGCTGCTTACATCCTTGGGATCCAGGTTATCCGAGATCGCCAGAAAAGGATGTTAAACTTGTCACAAGCGTCCTACATTGACACTGTTATTGCTCGTTTTAGCAATGCAAAATGCCAAGAGAGGTTCAGTACCTTTCAGACATGGCCTTTTTCTATCCAATAATTAGTAACCTAAAACGCCTGAAGAGATAGAAAGTATGAGGCTAGTACCATATCCTTCCGCTGTCGGTAGCCTCATGTATGCAATGCTTTGTACGAGACCAGATATCTCATATGTTGTAGGCATGGTCTCAAGATATCAGTCTAAACCTGGACAAGCGCATTGGACTGCGGCTAAAAATATTCTCAAGTACCTTAAACGGACTCGAGATTTACCAGTCTGACAGTCTAGTGCCTTTGGTTTATACAAACTCAGATTTCCAGGCTGACAGAGACGAGATGAAGTCTACCTCGGGTTATGTGTTTACCTTGGGAGGTGGAACCATTTCATGGAGGAGCGCAAAGCAAAAATGCATTGCAGACTCAACCATGGAATCAAAGTATGTGGCTGCTTCAGAAGCTTCGAAAGATGCAGTTTGGCTTAAGAATTTCCTCCTAGATCTTGATATTTTTCCAAATTTGCCTAGACTATCACATTTTATTGTGATAACTCTGGTGCAGTTTCGAATTCTAAGGAACCCAGATCCCACAAGGCGTCTAAACAAATAGATAGAAAGTACCATATTATACGAGAATTCGTAAATCGAGGAGACGTGCTCATTGAGAAGATCAGAATTGAAGACAACCTAGCTGATCCATTCATGAAGAGCCTACCAATTCTGGCTTACGAGAAGCATGTTGTTGGTCCCGAGATTAAACGTTCAGGTGTAGAGAGGGGGGGGTGAATACACCTGAAAATAATTTCTCAACTTAAAACGCGAACAGTCCTTTTTAGGAATATGCCGTACTGAACAAGTTTAGTTTACCAAATCAGTCGTTCTGAATCGCGTGGCAGAGTGACTGACTTCACTGAGGCCTGCTAGCTGACTGAGGTCAGAATTCAGTACCGTTCAGCTGAAGTTCACTAAGTGCGAAAATGTGTAGGCCCAAATTCAGTTGAGTTAGAAAACTTTTTAAGAAAACAGTTTTAGTATATTAGTGCGTTCAGTTAAGCTTTGCTGAAACACAGATAAATGATTTTACAAATATTTTCAATATGAACAGTAATCAATGCAACAGTAAAAACACAGAACACAAGTAATATTAAAGTGGTTCGGATCCAACAATCCTATGTCCACTGTCCCGAAAAGATCAGGAGGCTATTTTATTATACTGAGTTAGTCTCAGTCGGTTTGTGCACTGGACAAACACTGGTCTTGAGATTTATACTGAGCAAGTATCAGTTTACAAGATATCAAGTGTTTGACAAACTCTCCAACTATGAAGGAGTCATTTACAATAAGGATCACTTCAAAGATGAACTCCTTCATTCTAAGCTATAAATATATTCTGCTGAGCTTAGGTTAGAGGGATAGGGAGCAAGAAGGTGGCTTCTAGAGCGACGAACGGTTAAGCATAGACTTGAGTTCGTATTCGGCGCTTGGATACTAGAGGCTTTATGATCTCGATTCAGCTTGGTTCCCTATGAGCAAGTATGCCGCCTTTCGCTGGAGATTACTCTATGTAGTTCTTGCGGAAAGCTTAAGTCGTTTCTTCGTTGCTCGTGAATGCTCGTGTGTTCTTGTCTGTGTTGTTCGGTGAGCTTCAATTTGAAATCTTCCCTCTATTTATAGAGCAGAGACATGGATAGATCCGTTGGAGACGACGATCCATGTGTTTCTCTCTTTTGGGTAGCTAACGGCTCTTTCAAAGTATGGTGGCAGAGTCATTTCCCTCCATTTCTGGAAAGTTGTTAAGTTGCAGCTTTAATCAGAAAGTAGACAGCTGGCTGCTCGTCATTGGTTGAGGCTGAAGAAAGTAGGTGAGACAGAACAGACTTCAAGGAGGATCTGAAGCTGACTTCTCTATACCTCGTATGACTCTACTGATTTGGCTTAATATATCCTGACGGTCAGAAGATTGTCTAGCCGTTGCTGAGTTTGATCTATATTCAGTAGCATACTCCTGCTGAGTCAGCTCTACTGAAGATCAATTCTGAGTTCAGTGAACTACTCCTGTTGAGTTCAGTTCTACTGACTCCTTTCAGTATACTGCTCCTGCTAAGTCCAGTACTTCTGAGTCTTCTTCTTCTGGTACTGAGGCTGATAGTCTGCTGAAGAACCAACTGACAGAACTGAGTGCCTGAACCATAGTGAAGAGTGTCTACTGAGTCTGAAACTCTCAGAGACAGAACAACAAATTACAACAGAATGGTTCATCAGTCAAAATAGGGTTTTGGGATCTTCAAATCATCAGAGCACTAGGCTACTGAGTTGTCTCCCAACAATCTGTCGAACTACTGAATCATCTCCCAACAATTTCCCCCTATTTGATGATGCCAAAACCTAACACTATAAAATGTCAGAAACAAAGCTCCTTACAAATATTACAAGTAGAATCAGGGAGTTGTTCTTCAAGTTCTAGACTACTGAGGGAATCAGGGAAGAAATATCAGAACCTATACAGAAATCTAACAGCAATTTCCCCCTTTCTAACAACAATTTCCCCCAAAACTATCAAACCAGAATCTAACAAGCTAAGCAAAAACTGACAGATATAAATATTCAGTGAGTGTGTGAGTCAGTAATCACTTGAGTGATTCTGAGTGTTAAGCATAAAAGAAACAAGGCCATGTAGACAATAAGGATTTCTCAGGGCCGAACAACAATGATGTATTATATCACTTGAGGAATTCTCCTGAGTTGCTTGGGCCAGTTTCAGCAGGCACTACAGCCCCTACTGCTGAGACACTCTGGGCCTCACCCTGTGCAGTCTGAGTAGTGGGAGCAGTGGGAGCTGATTGCTGAGACTGAGATGCTCCTGCCACTGTCCTTGCTCCTCTTGGTGCTCTAGGTACTTTCTCCTTTCCTTCCCCCTTTTTGGCATCATCAAATAAGCCAAGGGTAGGAATTTGTACCTTCTTGTCTAGACTTGTTTAGGCTGAAGCAAGTTTGTCTAATGCATCTTGCAGCTTGACAAGCCTTTCATGGAGCTCATTCCTCTCATCTGTTAATTCCTCGCTGTATTTCTTGTGAGAGTTCTCCACTTCAGTCTGAATATCTTGCAACTTCTGATCCACTTTATCTTCCATGGCCTTCTGAATAGTCTGGAGTCTGAGCTCAGAGGCCTGAGTGAGAGAAGACACGGATTCAGTGTGAGCTGTCTGGGCTGCCTTAAATTCTTCAAGAAGCTTAGCTTGGGCAGCTTCCATCAGCTTCTGTTGCTCTTCGAAGCTGGCTCTCTGAGTGGCAAGTGCGTTTGTCAGTATTGTAGAGAAGTCGGGGGCAGGCGTATTTTGAATTGAAGTTTTGAGCCCCTTTATCTCTGCACTCTGAGCCTGTGTGGATTGCCTCCACGTCTTGTGGATGGTGCGAGCAAGGAGTCTGTTCTGAGTGCCTTGACTCCTCAGTGCCCTGGCTACTGACTTCGAGCGTCGGCTCTTCGGGCTGGGCGCTACCTCGAACGTGCACCCCCAAAGAATGCTGTTCGGGTCCGCTGACTTAGAGGTGCCAGCCGCCGACTGGCCTGGAGCAAGGATGCTGAGAGGAGGTTCAGCAGGTTTAGTAGGAGCATCCTTCTCCAGTTGAGTTCCCTCATCAGGCTTCTCAGGGCCTGAATCACGGGGTGGGTCCTGATCGTCAGGATCAGACCCATCTGAGGGAGCCGTCGCTGAAGTAGGTTGACGTTCGTTCAGCATGGTGATCATGGCTGCCCTCAGATCCTCCAAGGAGCAGATATCGGCAGGCTCTTTGTAGCCTATCTTCTCCCGGATCATCAACTCCTCTTCATGGAGTTGTTCGCAGAAGTGGTGCTGGATCAACTTGTTCAGTGTTGACCACTCCTGGAACCGAATCAAAGTGTGGAGCCTAGCATGCCTCGCCAATATTATCAAGTCTGTATGGCTGGCTATCTCCGGGATGTTTTCAGAAATCTCTCGGGAGGCTCTTGATTGTAATGCTGAAGCCTCCATCCCGATTTATTTTGACTCTGAAGTAGTCTCCGAGTCTTCAACCTCTATTGGAGACTGTTGTTTTTCAACAGATGGGATGCTGCTGAGTGGTGGGATATCCAAGGGGATCTGATCAGTAGGAATTCTGGGTTCAGCTTCTATCCTTTGGTCCACAGTTTCTCCTTGTTAAGTGGAGATGACTTTCTCCACTGACACTATTTTCTCAGAGGACTCAGCCTCGTCCTTTAGTTGTAAAGAAGGTACAACTACGACCGCACTAACTTTCTTCAGTCTCTTGGTCGGTGTCTTAGGAGTAGACTTCGGAGGTGACCTCTTCTTTAATGGTGCTGAGGTCTTCTGAGAGCTGGGCTTGGGCTCAGCAGACCTTGATCCAATTTGTTGAAGGGCCGCTGCCCTGCTCTCGAACCTTACTTTCTTCGGATTAAAGTATAGTTTGTCAGCGTAGACGACATTGTCAGCTCCACAGAGATCCTCAATCATAATTGAGAGCTTTGTGCCGTATAAGAGTTTTCCTTTGACAGACATGCAGTTGTTGGAATGATCGAACTTTGCGGCCAGAGTCATAAACTCCTTCAAGAAGAATTCGGCCCAGTTAATCTTTGCTTGGTCATGAATGGCCATCATCAACTGAATCTTCGGCCTCGATACTTGATCAAACGAGCCGGCCTGACTCGTCAGTATTTGAGTCACGATATAGGCAAGTGGTCTGAACTGAGGGAGCATGGCATTCTTCGGGAAGGCCGCTTTGAAAGTGGTAGGCTTCCCGCAAAATATCTGTAAGTATTCATCCATTAAGTCATCCTTATAGCCCACAGTACTGACTCCTTCGCTCGGAAGTTGGAAGCTTCGCTGAAGTGCTTCCTTGATAGACATCAGTTTGATCTTAGGTATGGCGCGGGCGGGGTCTCCAATAAGATAAGTGACGAACCGACACCGGATGTCTCCTTTTACTGACTCTGAGTTCAGATACAACTCAACTATCTATCCCAGGAGGAAGTATGATGGCTTCCTTGACAGAAAACCCTCCAGTCCTGTCGCCCTCAGAGCATCAAAGGTCTCCTCCATGAAGTCGAGGTCGCATGAGTCAAACTCCATCATCGGCTTAAACCACACGCGGTCTCTCTCGAAGATTTCAGTTATGTTCACAGGACTAATAACATCCCTTCCTTCCATGTTTTAATAATCTGCAAACGAAAAATATCAGTATCGAACGAAAAATATTATAAAGATCATATACGAAGCTAAATAATCATTAAAGATTTACCAAAGTTTTTCTGAGAGATTGAAATAGAAGATTGCAAATAGACAAAGGCTTTTCTCATAAAATCTAGGGTTGTGAAATTTCCATAGTGAAAATGGCAGTTTCTAAACTTTGAACGTGTTTTTATATGTTAAAGAAGATGAACAGTTAAAAATCAACGGTTCAGTTTAAATCTGCTTTATGAGATAGACGGCTAGGATTTAATGTTATAAAATAGGCAATGATCAATTTAGCCGCCTAAGTCAAAATACAGTTGTAACTAGCCAAAGAAGTAACTTGAAATGACATGCATTTAATGCACCGTAGAGTTCAGCATACTTTACATAGAATGTCGTGTAATGAATGTAAACCGTTATATTAAATGACATTTTCTAAGGCATTGAATATGAAGCTGAATCTGAATCATTAATGCATAGAATATTTCATTGGCTACTGAGTAGAGATACGCAAACCTGTCAGCTGAACATCGTAGTCAGCTGATACCATATGTACCATCTGAGTCTCTACGTACTGAATTTATTCAGTACTGAGAGTGAACATTCCCCCTTGCTGAATGCTCCTCTCCTGAATCCACTTACTGACTGGAGTCAGTAGGGTCCTAGCACCTCAGCTCTACCGAAAGTTCTCCGAATCCGGCCCCGCCTTGAGGCTTGGTCAGAATATCTGCCCTTTGACGGTCGCTATGGATCTTCTCCATCCTGATATCCGTCTTTTGGACATGATCACGAATGAAGTGGTGTCTGATGTCCACGTGCTTGCATCTAGTATAAAGTACAGGGTTCTGAGTGATTGCAATCGCACTGGAGCTATCACAGAAGATCGACACTTCATTCTGAATGACATCATAGTCGCGTAGCTGCTGTCTCAGCCAATGGATTTGGGCGCAGCAACTTCCGGCAGCCATATATTCAGCTTCAGTAGTTAACGTCATTACTGAATGCTGTTTCTTTGAAAACCACGAAATCAGCTTACTGCCAAGGAACTGACAAGTTCCAAAAGTTGACTTTCGGTCAATTCTACATCCTGCATAGTCAGCATCAGAATAACAAATTACTTCAATATTATCATCTGTTGGATACCATAAACCCATGTCAGGTGTTCCTCTGAGATAGCGGAGAATCTTCTTTGCTGAGTCCATGTGACTCTGCTTGGAATTCGCCTAAAATCGAGCGCAGACACCTACAACATAAGTTATGTCAGGTCGGGTAGCAGTTAGATATAATAATGAACCAATAATAGCACGAAATTCAGTATGGTCTACTGATACTCCCTCTTTATCAAGATCAATTTTCATGTTCGTGTTCATCGGGATCTTGATTGGTTTGCCGGATGTGCAACCGAACTTCTTGATGAGGTCTCGAGTGTATTTGCCTTGATTGATGAATGTTCCCTTCTCAGATTATTTGACTTGAAAACCGAGGAAATAATTCATCTCTCCCATCATTGACATCTCGAACTTATCCTTCATCATTTTCTCAAATTGTTGACACATGATGACGTTCTTCGATCCAAAAATTATGTCATCTACGTAGATCTACAAAAGTAGAATGTCGTCTTCCAGTCGAATGCTGAATAATATGCGGTCTACTGTGCCCTTCTGAAAACCTTTCTGAAGAAGAAACTCAGACAGGGTATCGTACCAAGCCCTGGGTGCTTGTTTTAACCCATACAGAGCCTTTCTGAGTCTGTAGACCTGATGTCCCTGCTGAAAGCCGGGAGGTTGTTCTATATAGACTTCTTCTTTCAGCACGCCGTTCAGGAATGCAGACTTCACATCCATTTGATAAACTCTAAATAGCTGATGTGTTGCGTAGGCTAGGAATAGTCTGATTGCCTCCAATCTTGCAACTCGAGCGAAAGTTTCGTCGAAATCTATTCCTTTGGCTTGACAGTAGCCTTTAGCCACAAGTCTTGCTTTGTTCCTTACTATAACGTTGTTTTCATCTCGCTAGTTCCTGAAGACCTATTTAGTTCCAATCACATGTTGATGCCAGGGTCTGTCAACAAGCTCCCATACTTCGTGTCTCGTGAACTGATTCAGCCCCTCCTGCATGGCTATGATCCAATCAGCGTCCTTGAGTGCATCCTCAACTGACTGAGGTTCTTCAGTAGACAAGAAGAAGGAATTTAATGCACTTTCTCCCTGATAGAATCTGGATCTTGTCTTTACGCTTGCTGAGGGATCTCCAATAATCAGGTCAGAAGTGTGAGCATCTAGCCACGATCGACGATGTTTCAACTCTTCATCTGAAATTTGTTCAACACAGATAGTAGGTGAGTTAGGTATTTCAGTTGTACTATTCTGATATTGAATTAATTCAGTTACTAGAGTTGGGTCTACTGAGTCACTAGGTTCAGGGGCATTTAGCTCAGGAACTTCATTTGTTCCCCCTGAATTATTATTCTCAGTAGAGGTCTCAGTTACCACTTGGGTTTCTTCATCGACCTGAGTTACCTGGGATTGACTCGTTCGGAGAGTCAACTGCTCAGCTACTTCTGTTGCCGGTTGAGATTCAGTTGTCTTATCTTCAGTTTCCTCTTCTGAATCATCATCCCAACACAGCCTGGATCTTTTCAAATTTATCTTTCGGGCTCGAGATCATGTAGCCGCACTGAGATGTCCTCAGACTCTGATTTAGAGTTCCTGCTCTTGTCTTCAGTAGCAAACTCATTAAAAATAACATGAGGGCTTTCCTCCACGCAAAGGGTCCGGTAGTTAAAAACTCTAAAGGCTTTGCTAACCCGAGAGTATCCTAAGAAGACTCCCTGGTCTGACTTGCTATCAAAAGTCTTCAACTGATCCTTCCCATTAATGTGGATAAAGCACGAACACCCAAAAATATGGAATTAAGATATGAAAGGCTTCCTTCCGTTCCATAGTTCATATGGTGTCTTCTTATGATGCTTAGTCAGTAGAGATCTGTTCTGAGTGTAACATGCAGTGTCAGTTGTTTCTGCCCAGAATTTGGTTGGGAGTCATGAGTCTGCGAGCAGGGTTCTTACTGCTTCTTTGAGTGTTCTATTCTTCCTTTCAGCAACCTCATTTTGTTGAGGTGTGCGTGCAGCAGACGTCTCATACTCTATGCTTTCAGCTTTGTAGAACTCCTCCACCATCGAATTCAGGAACTCAGTTCCTCTATCTGAACGTATCTTTATAATCTTGGTGTTCTTCTTGACACTGAGCTTTTTCAGAAGCGTAGGTAACTCTGTTTTGACGTCAGACTTGTTGGCAATAAATATGACCCATGCGTAGCGCGAGTAGTCATCAATGACCACTAAAGCAGGGTTCTTGCTACTTCTTTTAGTGTTCTATTCTTCCTTTTAGCAACCCCATTTTGTTGAGGCATGTGCGTAGCAGACGCCTTATGTTATATGCCTTCAGCTTTGCAGAACTCCTCCACCATCGAATTCAGGAACTCACTTTCTCTGTCTGAACGTATCTTTATAATCTTGGTGTTCTTCTCGACACTGAGCTTTTTCAGAAGCGTAGGTAACTCTGTTTTGACGTCAGACTTGTTGGCAATAAATATGACCCATGTGTAGCGCGAGTAGTCATCAATGACCACTAAATATGACCTTTGATCGTCACCGGAGAGACTGGACCGAATAAATCCATATGTAGCAGCTGAAGGATTCCATCAGTGGAAGGCGATGGAACAGGTCCATTTTGATTCTTTGTTTGCTTTCCCTTCAGGCATGCTTCACACTGAGTGTCTTTGTTGAATACTTCATTCAGCAGTCCTCTTGCTAGAGCGTTTCTAGCTAGCTTGTTGAGCGTCTTGAAGTTGAGATGGTTGAGTCTTCTGTGCCAGAGCCACCCCGTTCTATTAACATTCTTTGCCAACAAACAAGCTTCGGGGTTCGTTGAGTTCCGATCGGCCGCCACGTAGATATTCTTTTTGCGCGAACTCGATAACACTTGTTTTCCCCTGTAGATTTATCAATGACATCACAGAAACCAGCGTAAAAAATCACTCTATTCGAGTTATCACAAAATTGACTAACAGAGACAAGATTATGCTGAAGTCCTTCAACATATGATACTCTTGGAACTATGGCAGTTCCAATGCTGAGTGTTCCATAGCCTCTGGTATAGCCTTTTGCGTTGTCTCCAAACTCGATTCGGGGTCCTTCTTCAGTAGTATAATTATTCAGTAGGTCCTTCTGGTATGTCTTGTGTCTTGAGCATCCGCTGTCCACATACCAAGGGTACTTGTGCACCTGCAAAACAGAATTAAATTCAGATACCCTTTATTTTTTATTTTGGGTCCTTAGATGTTAGTTTTGGAAACCCAGATCTGTCTCACGACCCTGGTGGTCTCAGACAGTTTCTTTCCACTTTGATCAACATACTTGACCACTGGACTGGTCGATGCTGACTTCTGAGGCTTCACAAGTTCAGGAGTCTTGATCTTCTGAATTAGTGGACTACAGACCTTTGCCTTCGGCACGACTTTCTTCTTCTTCTTCTTCTGACTCTTAGGTCCTCTCCTGACTATAGGATCATAATAATATAACCCATACTGAGCTGGATGTGTCAGCTGTGGAGGTCCATACTGATCAACCCATTTAACTTTGCTGGTTCCCCCTTGACTGAACTGGGGTGATTTTGAGCTAATCTTCTTGTCAGAATGCTGATAGCTGGGATGAGGTGCCTTCATCTTCTATTTGTTCTTGGCTAGGGGGTTCAGAATCTCAGCGTTGATGGTCTCCCCTTGAACAAATCTATCAGCTAGCCGGTTCTCTGAGCGTATGGGGGCAGATAAGGAGGCTTCATGGCTGAATCAAAGTCCCTCCTTGCAGTGCTTAGGTTTGTTGCTGGTTAGCATGGCCTCAAGCTTCTTTTCAGCCCCCATGTACCGCTCTGTCATCAGATTCCTCCAGACATCATCACTTTTCTTAAGCGTTTAATGCTCGGTCTGAAGTCCTGATAACTCTTGCTTCAGTTCAGTGTCTCTCTGAGTCAAGTCATTGGTCAATACTGAGATCTCATCTTCTTGATACTGAGACTTGGCCATCATAGAGTTTATCTCCTCCCTGAGTCTCAACACAAGTCCTTATGAATCAGTAGGAACCTGATATTCCTGAGAAAGTCTCTGATTCTCCACTTTCAGGGTACAACTCCTGAAGAGTCTTACTAAGCTGCAGGCTCATCTGAATCTGCTCGTCTAGAAGTTCTTCGTAGGTGATTGAGACGTCCAGATTCTCATCTGCACCTGAAATAGTATCGTGTGTGCAGTGTGAAAAGGAGTTAAATGGAGCGTGAGAGTTTACCTCATCATCTTCTCCTGCCATAAGACACTTTCCAGCATCTTCTTCAAGCTCTACGGCCATGAATGTTGCTTCATCATCTCATGAATCCATGAAGGAATCGACTTCATCTGAGTCGTCTGAGAGTTCACCAGCTATGTATCCTTGACACTTCTTGATGAACTTCTCCCTTCGAGCTTTGTGTGCTGCTCTCTCAGCAGTACTGAGCTCAAGACAGTCATACTGATAATGTCCTGGCTTCTTGCAGTTGTAGCAGGTAGTGACTCTCTCTTCTTTGCTCTCGTTGTCTTACGACTGAGTTGAGTCTTCCTGTTTCCTGCAATTAGAAGTATGTAAGTCAGGAGTGCGCTTGGGTGTATATTCAGACTTACCCTTGGAGTCTCTGACGGCTCTTGAGAGTTCTCTGCGCCTCTACTTCTCCTTCTGATACTTCACGGCAAGCATTGCGTATTTCTTAGCCAAGTTTCCTTCTTGTATGTCACTGAGTGAAGGTTCAGCCTTGCTAGATGCTGGAGCCGCTATGCTGACTGATGCTTTGTAAGCATGGTCAATTTGGGTGTCAGCTTCAGCTCGCTGCTTCCTTTGAGGTAGACCGAACTCGAACTCCTCAGCTTTAAGTTCTGAAAAGATATGATCAGGAGAAACAATATCTAAGTCAGAATGTCTCAATAAAGTAGCAAATGGAGTCCAATGTCCGTCTGACAGTGTTCTCAAAATCTTGAGATTCATTTCTCAATTGGAGAACGTCTTTCCCAGCTCGTTGATGGTGTTCATCAGATCCGTGAATCTGACGTTAAGATCTTCAATGGTGTCACCAGGCATGAGAGACAGTCTCTCCAGCTTCTGAAGTTCCAGTGCTAGTTTGTTCGCTTTGATCTTCTGAGTCCCCCGACTCAGTAGTGCTAGAGCATCCTAGAATTCCTTTGCGGACTTGCAGTCCTGAACTCTTCCGTGATAAGAATCACTCAGGGTGGTCAGTATGGCATTTCTGACAAACCGGTCTAAGTTGTGAAGCTTCTTCTCCTCAGGGGTGAAGAGACTTCTATCTTTAGGGATCTTCTTCCCGGTCACCATGCCTCCTCCTTGTGCTGGGTCCTGAGTTTCGACACTGTCATGGGAACGATAGGGCCGTCCTCCAGTACCTCTGTCATGCTGTCGTGGAGGGAAGTCAGATGTGCCTCCATTCTGACTCGCCATACCCCGTAGTTCTCTACTGAGAACATGGGTACCATCCTGATTCCTTACATATCAGACATTGAAAATAGTTATATGAATGAAGAATGATATGCAGTGAAAACATTTTCTGGATTCGTTCAAGTAGACCAGTTTCAGAATACAACAGTCTTATAGAACTCCTGCTCTGTTACCAATTGTTGGTCCCGAGATTAAACATTCAGGTGTAGAGGGAGGGGGGGGTAAATACACCTGAAAACAATTTCTCAACTTAAAACGCGAACAGTCCTTTTCAGGAGAATGTCGTACTGAACAAGTTCAGTTGACCAAATAAGTTGTTCTGAATCGCGTGGCAGAGTGACTGACTTTCCTGAGGCCTACTAGCTGACTGAGGTCAGAATTCAGTGCCGTTCATCTGAAGTTCAGTAAGTGCGGAAATGTGTAGGCCCACATTCAGTTGAGTTAGAAAACGTTTTTAAGAAAACAGTTTCAGTATATTAGGTCGTTCAGTTAAGCTTTGCTGAAACTCAGTTGAATGATTTAGAAATATATTTTCAGTATGAACAGTAATCAATGTAACAGTAAAAAACACAGCACACAAGCAATTTTATAGTGGTTCGGATCCAACAATCCTACGTCCACTGTCCCGAAAAGATCAGGAGGCTATTTTATTATACTGAATTAGTCTCAGTCGGTTTGTGCACTGGACAAACACTGGTCTTGAGATTTATACTGAGCAAGTATCAGTTTACAAGATATCAAACTAAAGTGTTTGACAAACTCTCCAACTATGAAGGAGTCCTTTACAATAAGGATCAGTTCAAAGATGAAATCCTTCGTTCTAAGCTATAAATATATTCTGCTGAGCTTAGGTTAGAGGGATAGGGAACAAGAAGGTGGCTTCTAGAGCGACGAACGGTTAAGCATAGACTTGAGTTCGTATTCAGTCGCTTGGATACTAGAGGCTTTATGATCTGATTCAGCTTGGTTCCCTATGAGCAAGTATGCCGCCTTTCGCTGGAGATTACTCTATGTAGTTCTTGCGGAAAGCTTAAGTCGTTTCTTCGTTGCTCGTGAATGCTCGTGTGTTCTTGTCTGTGTTGTTCGGTGAGCTTCAATTTGAAATCTTCCCTCTATTTATAGAGCAGAGACATGGATAGATCCGTTGGAGATGACGATGCATGTGTTTCTCTCTTTTGGGTAGCTAACGGCTCTTTCAAAGTATGGTGGCAGAGTCATTTCCCTCCATTTCTAGAAAGTTGTTGAGTTGCAGCTTTAATCAGAAAGTAGACAGTTGGCTGCTCGTCATTGGTTGAGGCTGAAGAAAGTAGGTGAGACAGAACAGAATTCAAGGAGGATCTGAAGCTGACTTTTCTATACCTCGTATGACTCTGCTGATTTGACTTAATATATCCTGACAGTCAGAAGACTGTCTAGCCGTTGCTGCGTTTGATCTATATTCTATAGCATACTCCTGCTGAGTCAGCTCTACTGAAGATCAATTCTGAGTTCAGTGAACTACTCCTACTGAGTTCAGTTCCACTGACTCCTTTCAGTATACTGCTCCTTCTGAGTCCCAACAATCTGTGGAGGTACTGAATCATCTCCCAACACATGTTCGTGGCTTAGGAGTGGTAGAGATGCCCCCCCACTTAGGACTTCAGAAACTTTTGTATAAGTGGGAGAAGATGCAGTGATAGATAGGATAGAAAGTTGAGTGCTTGTTTGTACCAAGAACTGACACATTGTATACTAAAAGTTTGCTTTAGTATAAGTGGGAAAATTATTGGGATTTTTTATACTGGATGCAGTGTTTTATGCTTGTATACAATGTATTTTGTCCTTATCACTATTTTATTCTCGTATATGATAAATATATATATTCTTGCACATGTAATCCTTTATCTTGTATAAAAGTTAGTGTTGGTCCAGAGACGTGCTTGAGGTGTAGGGAGGGGGGGGTTGAATAAACCTGAATACAAATTTATACTTTGAACGCGAAAGTCAGCTGTAGCAGAATATTCCTATTGAACTTTGTCAGTTGGCCAGATATACTTTTTCGATCACGTGGGTTGAATATTCTCCTACTGAATACAGTCCTACTGACACTAGTTCAGTGCAAGAGTTGTGTGCGGAAGTGTAGGCCCTTAAAATAAACGTCTCAGTTGAAAACTCGTTTTTATGCTAGTTTGATTAAAATTCAGTTGGATGCTGAATGAACAGTTAAATCAATACAACAGTTAAAATCAACATAGTGATTTTTAAAGTGGTTTGGACACAGAGGGTCCTAGTCTACTATCCTGAACTGAGCAGGAGTTCTTGTATTAATTATACTGAGCAAGCCTCAGTTATCTGTTCACAGGATAGATTCTAACTTGTTTGCTTATACTAAGCAAGCCTTAGTCAATCTGTCCACTGGACAAATATCTACTTATAGTAAAAGTGACTGTACAATTCTTAACCGTTTAAGGTTAGATTTTCTCCAACTAAGAAGAAGTTCTTACAAATAATAATAGTTCAAAGATATGGACTCCTTCGAGGTTCTAAGCTGTTGATTTTACAATACGCACGCTTAGATAGAGAAAGGGGACAATAATTCTCTAGAGAGAAGAACTAAAGAAGATATCTAAAGTCTACGAGCAAGTTCTTCGCTTGTATGTTGCTTGTAAGTTCGCTAGAGTGTTTGAGCTTTGTTCACTTTGGTTTCCGGTGTCTTTCTGCATGAAGACTCTTCTCTATTTATAGTCTTCGATTTGTGAATAGATCGGTTGGAGGGGTTCTAGCCACTTGTTGAATAAGACAAGAAAAATGACCATAAACAATTTGAACGTTGAGTAGAGGCACTGTAGAGATTTCCACTTTTTCCGGCTATGACCAGATTTATGGCAGAGCAGAAAGGCATTGTCGGCTCCTTATTGGTTGAGGTCTATGAGAGTTGGTGAGGCTTATTCAAACTCAAAGTACGATGAGTTGACTTCCTCTGAATCCTCACCTTCACCTGATTGTCCTCTACAACATTCGTCTGAACACTTCAGTTGCTGGCTCGATTTCCTTTGCAGATTCAGTTGTTGATTGACAACCAACTGAGTTTCTCGATACTGAGTTCTTCGGCTGAGTGCAGAATATTCTTCTGAATCCACATCTACTGAACGCTAGCTTAGTGAGTTCTAACAGCTAAACTCATCTAAGCTATTACAATATTGAAGTCCCATCATTCAGCTTGGGGTTTGGGATCTTCAAATCTTATCATATAGACTCATCCCTACAATTTCCCCCTATTTGATGATGTCAAAATCTTTTACAACAACTACTGCTACTGACTATGCTAAAAAGAATATTACAACATAAACAAGGTATAGTATCAGAGCAACAATATCAAATAAATGTCATGCATGCTGATTTTCTCATTAAAGAGAAGTATCAGAGCATTAACACAAATATGGAGCAATGTCACATAACTGAATTTCTCGTAAAGAGAAGTATCAATACATTATCAGGCTGACTATCTATCCAACACTTAGAAAATAATATCCTACAAAACAGAGAAGTATTTTCCCCCCAATCATACTTAAAATAATTTCCCCTTTTAGCAGAGAAAAAGCAGCTTCTCTTAAAAAGTATCTAAGGACTGAAACATAGAGAAACATATAAGCAGATATGTGAGTGTGTGAGCTAAAGTTAGATTTGTGTAGTGTGTCGGGTATCACAGAAGACTACACAAGTTGGTTGAACTGACAAGATATAAACTGTTATCACAGCTGAGACAACTTGAGGATAAGTTATCGTTTTAAGCTATAGTTTAGATAAGAAGTGACTTGTCTTGGCTGCTTGTCTTTACTGGTACACTTAAGGTGATGTATTGATGGATCACAGTGAGACGTGTTCTCCTAACTGACCTTAGTGGACAACCAAGATCTCGATGACTTAGCTATTCTTAAGGTTGGTAAGACTTCAGCTGAGTGTATTTGACTATCTATCACTTTGACCTACTATGGTGAACGTCATCGTGACCGGATTATTTATCTTGGGTGTTAGTAGTTACTTGTGGCTCAGGCTGGTTGTCTGTATCTTGCAACTATCCTAGTAATATGGGTTGATAATATTCCCTAAGGAACTTATAACGATTAGTACACTAAACCCGGCCAGTTGATTAAGTTCAGGTGTGTTAATAAGGTCGAGTGGTACTACTAAAAAATATAATAAGATGTCAATTAATTTAAGCTGTCAGTGAGCTTAATTAACTAATGGATATTTCTATCTTAAATACGGGGATCGATTATGTCTAAAATAGAAGTCCTGGCTCAAGTTGGGATAAAGGGGTAGTCAGCACGAGTTCTCTAGTGGAATGAATATGTGTTTATTAACTAATTTTGCTCTGGGTTGAACATAGATAATTAATTAATTTGAGGCCCGACTTTATTTCTTGTATTAGATCTCTGATGTTGCCCAATTAGTTGCTCAGTTATTTGTTGTCTCACAGAAATCATTATTAATGGATAATACATTTTGCATTATTTAATAATGTTATTTATTTGGAATTAATTGGTTGGGCCAATTAATTGATATATAAAAGTAGTCCAATAGATTAATTTATTATATTATGGACTAATTTATGTAGAAGCCCATTAGAAATATAATTAAATTAATGGGTTATAAATATTAATATAATATTGAATTTTGAAGCCTATATATATTAGTATTCTCTTCATAATTAGAACACACACATTCATACACTCAAACACACACGCAGGTTTGAGAGAGAGACAAAAATTATTTTCTTCATTTCTCTGACCACCCGGAGGGAGAAAAAGGTCGGGCATAGATCAGAAGATCTGAACAGGAGCAATAATCAAAGCGACTTCAACATAGGTGGAGGAATGTACAATCTCTTCCTCTTTTATTTTCATCAGAGCACAATTTTGATCGAAAATGGCAGAAAAAGTAACTTATGAATATAGATGCGTGTGCATATTTATCTCTAATGAGTATGAACGGTTTTTTCAACGCATGGTTGAGATTAAACTAAATTTTAGACATGGACGGCTCAGATTAAATGATATAATAGGTTATGATTACTGTGCCACCTATAATCTCGACCTACGTATACTAGCGATTAAAAGGTAAGGTGAGATGACATGCATTTAATGCATCGTAGTCAACATATGGAATGTCGTGCTTTTAATGAAAATATTTTTATTAATGACATCCTAGAAATATTAATGGCGGGAAATAAATGCAATGACATGCTGAATGCAATTTGCTGAATAAATACTCATAACCTATCAGTTGATCATAGTAGTCAGCTGATACCACTGTGTAGATGCTGAGTATGTCAGCACTTCCTTTCACCTTACTCAGTATTACTGAGAGTAAGTTCCCCCTTACTCAGTACTTCCGGGACCGTCTTACTGAACTGAGTCAGTAGGATCCAGTAGACCTAGATCTACTGAGAGTTCATTGAATCTGGTCTTAGCTAGAGGTTTGGTCAATATGTCGGCTCTTTGCTTATCAGAATGAATTTTCTCCATTCTGATATCTTTCTTTTTGACATGGTCTCGGGTGAAGTGATGTCGTATGTCCTCATTCTTGCATCATATGTGAAGAACATGATTCTGAGTTATTGCAATGGCAGTGGTACTGTCGTAATAGATCGACACTTCATCTTGATATACATCATCATGCTATATATTCAGCTTAAATAGTGGATGTAGCTACTGAGTGCTATTACTTTGAAAACCATTATATTAGCTTGCTTCCTAGGAACTGACATGTTCATGAAGTCGATTTCCTGTCAATTCGATGTCCTGCATTATCAGAATCAGAATAGCCAGTTAGTTCAAGATTATCATCAGCAGGATACCATAACCCAACATCAGGTGTTCCTTTCAGGTATCGGAGAATCTTCTTTACTGAGTCGATATGACTTCGCTTGGGATTAGCCTAAAATCTTGTGCATACACCTACAACATAGGTTATATAAGGTCTGATGGCAGTTAGATATAATAACGAATCAATAATAGCATGATAAGTAGTTGAGTTAATAGATACTCACTCTTTTTCAAGATCAATCTTGAGATTTGTGTTCATGGGTATCTTCACTGATTTGCTTGATTCGCAGCCGGATTTCTTGATGAGATCTCTGGTATATTTTGCTTCATTAATTAATATTCCTTTCTTTGATTGCTTCATTTGAAGTCCAATGAAATAATTCATTTCTCCCATCATAAACATCTCAAATTTATCTTTCATCATCTTTTCGAATTTTTGACACATGGTCACATTCTTAGATCCAAAGATGATATCGTCCACATAGATTAACACCAGTAGAATGTCATTTTCTGACTTGATACTGAATAGGGTGCGATCTACATTTCCCTTCTAAAAACCTTTCTGAAGTAGAAAGTCTGAAAGGGTATTATACTAAGCCCTGGGTGCTTGTTGTTTTAACCCATATAGAGCTTTCTTGAGTCTGTATACTTTATGTCCCTACTGAAATTCGGGAGGTTGTTCTATATCGACTTCTTCCTTCAGCACGCCGTTCAGGAAAGCCGACTTAACATCCATCTGATATACTGTGAAATGTTGATGATTTGCATAAGCTAGGAATAGATGAATAGCTTCCAATCTTACGACTGGAGCAAACATTTCATCAAAGTCTATCCCTTCAGATTGACAATAACCCATAGCAACTAGTTTGGCTTTGTTCTTGACGATGACATTATTTTCATCTCGCTTGTTTATGAAAATCCACTTAGTTCCTATTACATGTTGATGTCTGGGTCTGTCTACAAGCTCCTAAACATCGTTTTTGGTGAATTGGTTGAGCTCTTCCTGCATGGCGGTGATCCACTCAGCGTCATTCAGTGCGTCCTCAATCGACTGAGGTTCTTCAGTAGATAAGAAACAGGAGTACAGAGCGCTTTCTCCTTGACAGAATCTGGATCTTGTCTTAACAGTTTCTAACGGGTCTCCGATTATAAGATCTAAAGTATGAGCATCTAACCAAGAACGACGGTGTCTTGTTACTTCTTCTGAAATTGATTCTGCACATATAGTCGGATTATGAGGAATTTCAGTAGTGATATTTTGTGCTTAAAGCAATTCAGTAACAAGATCAGGATCTACTGAGTCACCAGGTTCAGGGGCATTCAGCTTAGAAACATCAGTAGTTCCCCCTGAGTTGCTATTCTCAGTAGAGGTCTCACTTACCACTGGGGTTTCTTCATCAACCTGAGTTACCTGTTCTGTAGAATCAATCGGTTTAACTACCTTGCTTGTTGGTTGATTCTGAATCTCATCATCTAAATCATCATCCAACCAATGTTGGATCTTTACTACATTATCGTTCAACTTAGATCCTTAGCTTGTTGCTGACTTCTTCAGCATCTTACTGAGAGTTTTGTTTCCTGTTCACATAAACAAATTCGTTAAATACAACAAGAGGAATTTCCTCCTTGCAATGTGTCATGTAGTTGAAAACCCAAAAATATTTTCTAACCCTAGAGTATCATAAGAATACCCCTTGGCATGACTTGCTATCAAAGACCTTTAACTGATCATTTTCATTATTATGGATAAGGCACAAACAACCAAAGATACGGAAATGCGAAATAGAAGGTGTTCTCCCTTCCCATAATTCATATGGTGTCTTCATGTGCATCTGAGTCAATAAAGATTGATTCTGAGTATAGCAGGCTGTGTCAGTAGCTTTTGCCCAAAACTTTGATGGTAGACCTGAGTTTGCGAGTAGTGTTCTTGTTGCTTGTTTGAATGTTCTGTTCTTTCTTTCTTTCAACAAGACCATACTGTTGAGGTGTACGTGCAGCCGAGGTTTCAGGTTGAATACCTTCAACTTTGCAGTAGTCTTTCATCACTGAGTTTAGAAACTCTGTTCCACAATCTGAGCGTATTCGTTGAATCTTGATATCCTTCTCGACACTCAATCATTTCAGTAGCTTTGGCAGTTCAATTTTGACGTCAGACTTGTTGGCGATGAAAATCACTCATGTGTATCTTGAATAGTCATCAATGACTACAAGTACATATTTCTTTCCTCTGATCATCACTGGAGAGACTAGCCCAAATAAATCCATGTGCAGCAGCTGAAGAATCCCATTTGTGGAAGGTGACGGAATTGGTGGATTGCTTGATTTGGTTTGCTTTCCCTTCACGCATGCTTCACAATTCTTACGTTTCTTGAATATTTCCTTGGGCAGTCCTCAGACTTTAGTATCCCTTGCCAACTTGTTCATTGTTTTGAAGTTCATATGACTTAATCTTCTATGCTACAGATTATCATCCGACTTTGTATGTGCTAGCAAGTAGGCTTCAGGTTTGGCGGTATTCCAATCAGCATAGTAGATATTTCTTCTCCGCGAGCCTGATAACACAATTTTCCTATAGATTTGTCTAGAACATCACAAAAACCTGCGTCAAGAGTCACTTTATTGGAGTTATCATAGAATTGACTGACTGAAAGAATATTATGTTGATGTCCTTCAACATATGATACTCTGAGAACTATGGGAGTCCCTATCTTCAGTGTTCTGTATCCACTTGTGTATCCTTTGGAGTTGTCACCGAATTCAATTATGGCTCATTCTTACTGAACGTAGTTGGTCAATAGATTCTTTTGATGCGTCATATGTCTTGAGCATCTGTTGTCCACGATCCAAGGGTCCTTTAACACCTGCAAAATAAAAACAAATTCAAGTACCCTTTGGGTTCAGGTTGGGTCCTTAGATGTTAGTGGATTTTGGGATCCAAATCTGTCTGATAACCCTGGTGGTTTCATATTTCTTCTTGTCCTTGTTGTCAAGTGATCTCTCTGCTGAGCAGGGAGATACTGACTTCGTTCTCTCATGAGGTTCAGATTTCTTGTTCATCTGTTGAACCTTTGGGATTTTGTTTCTGGGCTCATAATACTATGATCCATACTGTGCTAGATGAGTGAATTGTGGATGGCCATACTATTCTGCCCATCTGACTTTCTTGGTTCCCCCTAAATTGGATCTGGGTGTTCTGGGGCTTGAACCATGAGTCTTCTTCAAGTAGCTGGGCTGAGCTGCTTTCATCTTCTGTTTGTCCTTTGTCTGAGGGGTTGAGGATTCAGCATATTGGGTTCCCCCTTGGACAAATCTGTCAGCCAGCTGATTTGAGTTTTTCTGTCCTGAAGTAGTTGCTTCATATGTATAGCCAAGTCCTTCCTTCGTAGAACATAGTCTTTGTGATCTTAGCAACTTTTAAAGCTTTTCTTTAGCTCCTAAGTACTGCTCATTCATTAAGGTTCTCTAAACCTCATCGCTTTTCCTCAGAGCTTCATACTCAGCTCTGGCCTATGTAAGCTTGTCATTTAGACTAGCAATTTCAGTTTCTTTCTCTGAGTTGTCCTTGGTCAGAACTGATATCTGACATTCTTGTTGTTGAGACTTAATCATCAGAGAATTTATCTCTTCCTTCTTTCTCAAAATTAGTCCTTCAGACTCAGTAGAGTCCTGACTCCTCGTTGAAAGTCTCTGATTCTCAGCTCTCAAGAGTTCCATCTCTTGAAGTGTTCTACTAAACTGATTGCTTATCTAAATATGTTCCTTCAACAGTTCTTCATATGCAAGAACCACATCCAGGGGTTCACCTGTAATAGAGCTTGTATCGTGTATGCATGGTGAAGAGGGGCATATATTAGAATTAGAGTTTACCTCAGCCTCTTCTCCAGCTATAAGGCACAATTCAGTATCGTTTTCAACTTCGATTGCCATGAATGTTTCTTCATCATCGGATGACTCCATGAACATCTCTTCATCACTTGAGCAATCGGATAATTCTCCGGCTATGTAGGCTTGCCTCTTTATAACGAACTTGTCTCCCCTGACTTGCCTTTTCTGCTCTTTCAGCTGCCGTGAGCTCTGGACATTCATATTGATAATGTCCAGTCTTTTTGCTTGTTGTAACATGTTGAGCTTTTGCCTTCTTTTCTTGGTGTTTCATTCAGTCCAATGGAGGCAGTCTCCATGTTCCTGCATTCAGGTAGAGATTTAGCTTCACCTTTCGGATGAGCATTTTGTCTCTTACCTTAATTTCGTTTTGAGGATCTTTTCAACTTCATTCCTCTTAACTTCTCCTTTTGGTTTTTAACGACAAGGAGACGTATTTCTCAGCTAAGTTATCAGCAGTAGGGATTGACATAGAACTTCCAGCTGATTGAGTTGTAACTAAGGGACTTGCTCCAGGTGTGCTAACTGTTGCCTTATAAATATGATCTATTGGCACTTCAGTCTCAACACTTTGGGTGTGTGGAAGATTGGACTCAAACTCCTCTGCTTTTAGTTCTAAAAATATATAATTAGGAGTAACATAGTTTAAGTCATTTTTTTGCAAACAAGTAGCAAAAGAGTACCACTTGGGCCTAGAGAGTGCCCTTAAGATTTTGGTGTTGGTCTCCTTCTTGGTGAATATTTTTCCTAGTCCATTAATGATGTTGATTTGATTCATGAATCGGACGATGAAATCATCAATCGACTGTCCGGGTATCATTGCAAATGTCAAGCTTCTACAGCTCCAACTCCAGATTATTCTCTTTGATTTGCGGAGTTCCTTGGCTCAGTACTGCAAGAGCATCCCAGAGCTCTTTTGCAGTCTTGCAGTTGTGCACCTTCCCGAGGTATGAGTCACTGAGCGTAGTCAGTATTGCGTTGCATGCGACTCGGTCAAGATTGTGCAGCTTTCTCTCTTCGGTGTAAAGAGGCTCTTGTCCTTGGGAACCTTTTGGCCTGTTCTGGCACCTATTGTTGCTGTGGTTGTGAGCTCGACACTGTCAACCATTGGAACAATGGGTCCTTTCTCCACAACGTCAGTCATGCTGTCATGCAGCGACGTTAAGTGCGCCTCCATCCTTACATGCCATACCACATAGTTTTCTACCGAAAATATGGGTACCGTCCTTATACCTGAAATATCACACATCTTGAAAAAATATGGTATAAGATGCTATGAAGATATGCAAGTGTAGATGAAATAGTTTTTTAGGATCTATTCGAGTAGACCGATTTTTCAAAAAATGATGATCAGAAGAACACCGCTCTGATACCAATTGTTGGTCCAAACACGAGCTTTCAGGCGTAGAGGAGAGGGGGGGGGTGAATACACCTAAATGCAAATCTCAAAACTCAAATGCGAAAGTCAGTACAGCTGAATGTTGCTACTGAACTACTCTACTGAACTAGTCAGTTGCCAAATAAACTTTCTGCATCGCGTGGGCAGAGATAGCCTTCTACTAAGTCCTATCTACTGACTTCAGCCAGTGAACAGTAGTTCAATATTGGATATTATGTGCGGAAGTGTAGGCCCAAAATTATGTTCGTCTCAGTTTGAAAAAACCGTTTTATACTCATTGTTTAAAAGTCAGTTTTATGCAATATGAAAAGTAAACAATGCAACAGTAAAAAATAAGACATAAGATTTTTAAAGTGGTTTGGATAGACAGGATCCTTCGTCCACTATCCTGAACAATGCATGAGTACTTGAATTAATTTATACTGAGCAAGTCTCAGTTGATTTGTGCACTGGACAGATGCAGTCTTGTTTGCCTATACTAAGCAAGTCTCAGTTAATCTGTACACTGGACAGATATCTACCTATAGTCGTACAATTTCAACCGTGAAGGTTTGAGTTTCTCCATCTATGAAGGAGTTCTTCCAATAAGAATAGTTCAGAAAGCTGAACTCCTTCGAGTTTTCTAAGCTAATGATTTTACACTAAGCTTGCCTAGAATAGAGAAAGGGAATGGATTAAACTCTAGAGTGAAAAACTAGAAGGGATTTCTCTGTATGCAAGTTCTTCGCTGGGTTTATCTTTGAGTTTTCTAGAGTGTTAATTCGCTTGAATGCTTGTGTTCCTGTTAATGTCTTCTCTACATGAAGACTTTTCTCTATTTATAGTCTCGATGTATGAATAGATCCGTTGGAGGGAGTATAGGCACGTGTCGAAAACGATAATAAAAATGGACATCTTCATTTTGAATGATATTGTAGAGATTCCCTCTTTTTCAGTATGAAAGCAGCTTACGTTAGAGCAGGTACAGTGCTGGTGGCTTCTCATTGGTCGAGGTTAGCGAGTAGGTAAGAGTTGTTCAAACTCTAATATCATGCTAAGTTGACTTCCTCTGATTCCTCGGACCTTTTATTGAATTGTCTCGTACTTCAATTCTTATGAGATTTCAGCTGGTGGCTCGAGTTCCTATGCAGATTTAGTTGGTTGTAGCAATCCCAACTGAGTTCTTGATGCGAGTTCTTCGGCTGAACAACAGATGGTCTACTGAACTATAGGGATATGAGTCAGTGGTCTATTAGATCATTGCTAGGGGGTACATAGAACTTGACTTAGTAGATGTGTAGGGATATGTATCAGCAATTTATGTAAACTATAGGGATGCTATTGTATAATGTTATGGGGAAATTGTAGTGATACTAAATTATATTGCTATAGAATTGAAGATCCCAAAACCCCATCCCGACCCCTGTGTGTGTGGAACCGTTATGATGTAATAGGCTAGACTTGTCTTGATTTCATAGATTTATTTTAGTCTAAGTCCTGTAAGAGGTGTATTGTTGGACTGAACTTCAGTAGAGAAATTAAAGTTCGAGAACCCCAAGTCATCAGTTCAGTAGAGCTCAGTAGTCTTTAGAGTCAGTAGCTGACAGCACTCAACAGAATATTCTCTTTAGCAGACTTTGGAAGAAGACTCAGTATGATCCTTGATCTACTAATTGAGTGTGGAGCTTCGTTGATTGTCTTCGAGTTAGAAGCTGACTACATTCAGTAGAAGATCCTCTTCAGCCGACTCAGAAAGAAGACTAAGTACGATCAGATTTGTTCTACTGATACGCTGCACTAAGTTGCAGATCGTGCATGGAAAATCGATTGCCTATCATTTACCAGTCGAATGTCAGCAGAGAACATTCAGTATACGAGGTTCAGAGAGTCAACTCAGGTAGAAGACTGATGTCTAACAAGTCTCACCTACCGCTGCATACCTCGACCAATGAGAAGTAAGTAAAGTTTACCTACTCTGACACAAAAGCTGCTCTCATGTACGGAACGCCAACCACTCTGCAGCGACATTTCAAAAATATATGGCCGTTTTCCTTGGAGTTTTGTGACATGTGGCATCGTCCTCTCAAACGGATACATGCCTGGGTCACAACTATAAACAGACAAGAGTTTACAAGCAAATGCACGAAACATCAAGGGAACACAAGCTTTCAAGCAAACACTCTCTAGCAAACTCAAATCCATCTACAGCGAAGAACCAACTCTTTGAAGATCATTATGTTTATTTCTTCTCTCTAGAGAATCCTTATTCCCCTTCTCTATCTAAACATTCATTGTAATATCTTTAGCTTAGAGCATACGAAGGAGTTCACTTTTAGTGAATTGTTCTTATTGTAAGAATTCCTTCATTGTTGAAGACCGTCCTTCAAACTTTGGTTTGAATTTGTAAAGTCGCTAAGGACTATAACTTAGAAGGGTTTGTTCAGTGCACATATTCCTTACTGAAGCTTGCTCAGATAAATCAACAAGACCTCCTGTTCGGTAGGACTGTGGATGTGGGATCTTGCGTATCCGAACCATGTTAAAAATTGCTTGTGTCGTCTATTGTTTTATTACACTATGCTCAAACTGTTTAAAAAATTATACTTTCAATAAAACTGACTTGAAAAGTGCACCAGGCAAAATGGTTTTGGTTTGCCTAAAACATTTTTAAAGAGACGAAGTTAAAACAGGCCCCACACTTATCCGCACAATATTCTGTGATTGAACTTCTCATACTGACCTCACTCAGTACAAGGAAATCAGCTAGTGAATCATTCTGCCCCGCGATCAGAAGGCTTCTCTGGCACTGAACCCGTTCAGTAGCAAAACTAAGTATTTAGCTGACCTTCGCGTTTGAGGAAAAACTTGCAATCAGGTGTATTCACCTCCCCCCCCCCCTACCCACCTGATACTAGTCTCCAGACCAACAATTGGTATCAGAACGATGTTCTTTTGATCATCGTTTTTGAAAACCTAATGGTCTACACGAACAATCCGTATAAAAATGTTTCACTGCACAAGTGATGAGTCTAATTCATACTGTGCAAATTATGTCTGTTTCACTGCACAGATCCGTATAAAAACTTATTTGACCGTATTTTCTGAGCTGTCTTGCAGATTTTTGGGCTGATGTGGCGAATGATGAGATGCTGGCATGACAGACGCGTTTTGGAGGATAAAGGAGTGTTTTTGGACGAAAATATCAAGGAAGGAAGGTGGAGAATAAGAAAAGAGAAAATATGGAAAGAATTAGATATTATTTATCTAATTAAAATATTTCCATACTTATCAAAAATCCTACTTCTACAAGGAAACGAAGCCGTCATATATATATGAGGAGAGACGGACAAATCTTTTCCACATCCTTTTAGACACGCACGCCACCAACGGAGAGGGAGAGCAACCATTCATCGTAGTTCAGATTTGGAGAAACAAACATTATTATTAATTATGTTGCTTAGTTTAGTTTGGTTTGCTTAACCGTTTGGATGATTTGGATTCTTCGTACTGGTATTTTCAGATTGTTTAGTTTTTATTTCGGTTTCGTTTGTGTTTTAATCTCATTCATAGAATTGTTATAATTTTCTTGCATTTAATTTCCGAATTTCAGCATGTTTTGCATTCTGCCCAGTTTTATGGTCCGCCTACCCAGCCGTCCCCGTATGAGTAGCTAAATTTTAAGGGGCCGGCTGGAAGTGAAGCACACACTTTAATGAATTCATGAGACTTAGGCTCTAATAATTAATCACTTAGGTTCCAAATTCATCTTGGTTAATTAATTGAATTAGTTAATTTAGACTTGATCACCCAAAGTTAGTTTAATCCATGTCTAATTTAGTACTTCCATCGTTTCTCATGGGATTAGGCTAAATAAGTAGCACAATTGTTCTAAGAACAATATGATTAATTTGGTATGTGACTATTAGATGCCCACCATACGAGTAGGCTCTTAGATCGGGTTCCCTTAGTTCTTAAAGTTGATTAGGTGTTAAATATATTGATTACCCACCAACGTAGGTTGCATCTAATTTAGAGAAGTAGTCGTTTCAATGCCCACCATGGCGACTATCGAATAATTAAGGGGCAATAGGGGATGTGTCAATTTAGCTACGGCGTCCTACAACTAATTGATTTATAGGAATTAATTTATCTTTAGTGTCGATGATCAATTGTGTGTGTGTGAATCATCTTGCTGGACCCATTTATTTGCATTCGTTTATTCGCATATTTATTTCTGCTTTTTACTTTCTTGTTTTACGATTTAGAAAACCCCAAAAATTGTGTGGTCGCTAACCAACCCCATAGATTAATAGGAATTTAATGTCAAAATCTTCGTTCCCTGTGTTCGATACCTGTTTGCTATACTATTCTAAGTTCTAGCATTTTACATGAATTATATGGTGAAAACAACGATCACCAAATTGGCACCGTTTTCAGGGAATGATGTTGTTTTTAGCATATTTTTCTATTACTCTCTTGTGCTTTTTAAGTGTTACTTGAGCAGGTCTTCCCACCATTTTCTACACTTTCATCTGGAAATTGAAAAGACTGCAAAAAGGAATAGGAAGGCGACAAAGCTGCAAAAGCAACAAGTTCTTTCGTAGGCAGCAATTGCTTCAAATGCCCAGGCAGAGGACAAAACAGTGGCTGGTGACAGAACTACCAAAACAAAAGCCAAAACTGCTCTGACTGGCCAAGTAGAGCACTTTTCTGACGAAAACAGTTCAGAATCTGAAGAAGAAATCATGGCCAACGAAGAGGCAGCCAATCCGAAGATGAACTCAGGTTCGAGAAACTTGGGAGAGGACTTGCCCGGACCAATTCACATAACCACTACTGAGCAGATCGACGTGAAATTAAATTTGGTCGCGGCATGTGCAAAATTCTATGGGAAACAGAACGAGAATCCTTTCTCTTTCTTGGAGGGATTCAATCAAGTTTGTGACTTGCATAGGAAGGGTCATTTAGATGCTTTCAAACTTAAAGCATTTCCCTTCACTCTTCAAGACGGAGCTCGTGCATGGTTCTCTTGTCTTCGACTTTGGTCGATTACTACGTGGGCTCAGATGTGTCGGACTTTCTTAGATATGTATTTCCCTCAATCAAAGACCAATGCTCTCAAAAAGGAGATTTCGGGAATTGCTCAAGAACTTCATGAATTCTTCGGAGCTTATTGAGAGCGCTTTAGGAAGCTAGTTGATAGCTGCCCACACCATGGCTATTCTGAGGTGGATTTGTTGCAGTGCTTCTATCAAGAGATGACAAACGAGTCAAAAACCATGGTGAATGTCGGTTTGAATGACAACTCTGCTAATAGTTACTATAATGATTCCAAGGCTATCATTAAAGGCCTTGCCGAGTCAACATCACAGTATAAAGGTCCAAGAAGGCAAAGAAGATCTGTCAACCTTTCAAATGGAGACTTTCTAGATGATCTCGACATGAAAGTTGGACTCAAAATGGAGGAGAAGTTCAGTCAGCTTGAAGATAAGTTAGATCGGTTGTTCAAAAAGAAGAATCCTTCTTCTTCTTCATCGTCGCAGCTGATAGGAAACCACACATGTGGAGCATGCGGACAAAAGGGACACACTTCATTGTAATATCATGGGGAGGATGCTAACGTAGCTGGTAATTGGAATGAACAACACAAGGTTCATCTGAATCTAAGGTGGAGACAAGAGGATCAAGTGCCGCAATCGACAAGAAACCCTCCACCACAATCATACCAGCAGCCGATATATCAACACCAACAATTTCAGTCACCGCCGCAGCAAGGGTATCAACAACCCTACAAGCCTTCGCATCAAAGACAATTTCAGCAGCAGATTCAGCCGTCTGGCCAGGCCGATTAGAGCTGTTCGTTGGAGAAAATGATGGCGGATCTGATTTTTTCTCAGATGGATTCCATTTCTTATCAACAACATATGAAAGAGGAAATAAATCAGTCCACAAGGGATGATCAAAGAACTTTCGAGAACTTGTCAAAGCAAATCTCAAAATTGAATTATTCGATCCACGAACTGAAGGCAAGTCAAGGCCAATTACCGTCACAAGTCCAGCCCAATCCGAATGCTATGACTAATGTAAGTTAAATTAGCATGTATGGTAAAAAGGAGAATTAGTTCAAGAAGGAAACTGATGGAGAGCAATGTGCCCATACACGCAAGCACCTGGAATTTCCACTAAGTCAAGTACAACAACTCATCCACCGCTATGATAATTTATACCGGACACCTACCCTTGGTATAGAGCAACCCTGCAGAGCCTCACATCAAATGACCTTCAAGCCAAAAATGTCAGTCGAGAATCCGCCTGGCCAAGCCGACCAAGGATCCTCTTCGCTTGAAGAATTGATGGTCGAGATGATTGCTTCTCAAAACGATGCAATTGCATATCAGAAGCAGATGCAGAAGGAAATAACTTCAAATCATGATGAGATCCAAGCTATGAAGACAGAAATACAACAATCGAAGTGGGAGTAACAAAATATATGGGAAAACCTTTCCAAGCAATATTCCAAGTTAAATGCCTCACTTCTTGATATGAAGAATAGCCAAGGGCAAGCACCTTCACAAGCCCAACCTAATCCAAACTCCCACAATTGCAGCCACATTATGTTGAGGAGTGGGAAAGAGTTGCCCGAACCAACACCGAAGGCGAATCCTCAAAAGATTCAGTCTGAAGCAGAATAGACCGCCGAACAGGCCAGGCCAAGCAGTCTGGCAACTCTGTAGCAATGCAGAATATTGAGGATGAAGTGTTGACTGACAGACAGGGACGAACCGCCCAGACAGAGCATGAAATTGTCATACCTCCCGCCATTTCCTGAGGCATTAGAGAGGAAACGGACACCGAACAAGGACTATATGGATTATGTGAAGCTGTTTGGAAAGCTAAAAATCAACATACCTTTCTTAGAGGCCGTTAAAATTCCCCATTTTGGGAAATTTGTCAAAGACTTCATAGCGGGTAAAATCCAATAGTCCGGGAAGGTGTTGATAGATACTTCGGTATCGGCTATCATCCAAAAGATGTTGCCCGCCAAGTGCGTGGACCCAGGTATGTTTACTTTACCTTATCCTATGAGTAATGTGATGGTTAACCAAGCTATGTGTGATTTGGGTGCATCTATCAATGTTATGCCACTTTATGTGTATAATCAATTAACGGGAGTGAAGTTAGTTGCTACTAGGGTGTTTATACAACTTGCAGATATGTCATGCATTGCTCCAATAGGTTTACTAGAGAACATTCTAGTAAGAATCAACCTATCCTGCTGATTTCTATGTTATAGATACCAGTGATAGGCAAGTTAAGGGTATTGCGGGTGTTTTGTTAGGTAAGCCATTTTTTAAAGCTGTTAGGGCAATGATTGATGTTGATGAAGTTTCCATAAGTGTTAAGTATCATAACGAAATTTATGTTCATCATATTGATAATGCACTTAGGAAGCCTTATAATCACGAGAATAAAGATGCCCTTTCTACCGACGTTATTGAGAGCTTTGTCCAAGAATATCTTGAGATATATTTGTTGCAGGATAAGATGGAACTTCGCATGGATTTTCTAATTTGGATGCCAAAGACAAGAGGGATGAAGAGATTAAGGAGAGCATAATGGCACTCTATGCCTCGCCCGAAACTGCCACTGACGGCAGTATCGCCTACTTGCCCAAGTAGGCTGATTATGAAAGAATTTTACCATCTAAAGGGAAACCACTAGATAAAGCTTGTTATTCTGCATCTGCACAGAATGTGTTTCACCTGCCCAAGCAGAACGTTTATAGCAGACTGTTATCTTATGATGATCAGCCATGCATTTCAAAGCTAAAGCCCCAACCTAAAAAAGACAAGCAAAGGGCAGCAAGGGAGCAGATTTCCATCATTTGGCAAGTGGATAGGCCATCAACTAAGTGTGAGAAAGAGTTTTGGAGAGAGACATATGATGATTCCATGTGGTATAAAGACTGTGGGAAGAGATTGCATCGGGTGTTCAAGGTAGTGGATGAGACTCCACTATGCATACCTCCATAAAATTGACCCTTTAAAAGGAGGTCTAGCCAAAGACTTTAAAGAAATGCGCTACCGGGAGGCAACCCGAGTTTACTTTCGTTTATTTCCTTTGATTTTATCATTGTTTGGTCTTCTTCTTGTGTTTTTTTCCAGATCTTGGCTAAGAAGGATGATGTGGACTTAAGTGTAAGGAGGAAGTTTTGTCACCGGTTTGATGAGCTAGAAGTGACTGTCCTGCCTTGTCTGCCCAGGCAGGGCGATAGGTGATGTTGTTTTCCCCTTGTTTTTTATTTTTTTTGTGTCTTGGAGTCTGTGTTTTATTTTTTGTATTTTATGTGTTTTTGTCTTGTTTGCTATGTCTACACTTGATCTTTGGTAGAGATCAAGTGTAAGGAGGGTCTTTTATTATTTTTGTTTCGTAATTTTGTCATGTTTCTCCTTCTTTTGTTTTTTTCTTTTCTTGCGTGAGGGCACACATGGTTCTAAGTGTAAGGAGGGAGGTCTTTATGTCATTTCACTTTGTGTCGTCCTTTCTTTTGTGTCGTCGAAGCATGCCAAAATTTGAAGTTTTTGATGCACTCTTGTTCTTTGTTTAATCATGTTTATTTGTGCTTTATATTTCAATATGCAAGCATGTTAGTTGTTGTGAAGAGTAGGACTTGGTGCATATATATATGTAATTTGTGATGACAAATAATAAGTAAATTGTGGATCGAAATTTTACACAGATTCCGTATATTAGACTTGAGCCTTTAAAGTAGGATACTTCCTACTAATTTCTTTGAGAGTTTTTGTCCACGAAGGTGCAATAAAGGTGAGTCACTTGCGATACGTGATAGGAGGTACTAGGGATTAAATCATTTGGCCGCTACAATACTTTCATACCTTACATTATCCTCTAGTGAACTAAATTTGAGCCTTAACCGATTCTTTGATTTAGTCAGGAAATTTTAGCCGAGGCCTTTTTAGATTTCTCTTTTCCATGTCATTGCAAGTTTTACACGCTTTAGTGAGATTGATCTTATTATATATCCTTTGCCTACCTAGTTTGCATGGTACAAAAAAATTATGGGCCGGAACTGTGTATGAATAGCAGTATCTAAGGTCATTTTGTATTTGTACCCAGATTTTCGTGAATAGTGAAAAGTGGTGAACAGTGCTGATCCACAAAAAAAAAAAAAGAAAAATCCTGAAAAAACTGAAAAACGTGGAAAATCAAACTGTGTGAAGGGTTCTTGTGATTATATTAGTAGCATTTGATGTGTAATTCTTTAGTGGTGGGCGTTATTTATCTATTCTTGATTATCTCATTTTAAGCAAGTATGATGTTGGTCCGGAGACGAGTGTCAGGTGTAGGGGAGGGGGGGGTGAATACACCTGAGTACAAGTTTCTTTTCTCAAACGCGAAGGACAGATGAGTTATAGGTTGCAACGGATGAATAGTGCCAAATAGTAACCTTCTGATCGCGGGTCAGAGTGACTCAAATACTGAGTTTCTTCTACTGACTTTTGTCAGTATTAGATTCTCACTCGGTGCGGATAAGTGTGTAGGGCCCGATAGCTTTCGTCTCGATTTGAAAACTTGTTTTTCGCAAACCAAATAGTTTTGTCTAGTACACTTTCAAATACATTTTATGCAAAGTATGAGTTTGTAAGATAGTTTGAATGCAGTGCAATAAAACAGTAAATGACACAAGCGATTTTTAACGTGGTTTGGATACGCAAGATCCTACGTCCACGCTCCTGCTGAACAGGAGGTCTTGTTGATTAATCTGAGCAAGCCTCAGCAAGGTATCTGTGCACTGGACAGACCCTTCTAAGTTATAGTCCTTAGCAACATTACAATCCAAACCGATGTTTGAAGGGGAGGGGATGTTCTCCAACTATGAAAGAGTTCTTACAATAAGAACAGTCACGATATGTGAACTCCTTCGAAGGTTCTAAGCTATGGATATAACAATGGAGCTTAGATAGAGAAGAGGGATCTAAAGAAAGAAACTCTAGAGAGAAGAACTAGAAATATTCTAATGAGCAAGTTCTTCGCTGGATCTTCGTGAAAACGCTAGTGTTTCGAAAGATTGAGCGTGTAATCCCTTTGATATCCCGTGCGTGGAGCTCAGAAAGGCTTCTCTATTTATAGTTGTGACCCAGGCATTTGTCCGTTGGAGGGGACGATGCCACGTGTCACAAACGTCCAAGGAAAACGGCTATATGTTCGAAATGTTATCGCAGAATAGTTGGTCACTGTGCATGAGAGCAGCTTTAGTTGGTCAGAGCAGGTAGAGCTTAGACCACTTCTCATTGGTCGAGGTTTGAGGTAGGTGAGACTTGTCAGACATCAGTCTTCATCTGAGTTGACTCTCACTCATCCTCGTATGATCTTCTGCTGACTTTCGAATGATGTTAAAGTGTCGGGTCGTTTTCAATCGGATACAATAGATCTGATTCGATCTCTGTCTTCTTCGTCTGATTCTACTGATTAAGGATCTTCTACTGACGGAGATCAGCTGATGACTCTGAAGGTACTGAGCTTTGGTTATGTGTTCTTCTACTGATGTAGGTCAGCTGATGAGAAATCTTCTACTAATCGGAGTCAGCTGATGACCTGAGAACACGAGCTCTTACAACTGATGACGCAGGGTTCTGGAAAGTAACTTCCTACTGAAGATCAAACCAACACTTACCCCTTACAGGACTTAGACAAAACAGATAATGAAAATATAAAGAGTCTAGCCTATTACATCATCTAGTTCTAACGACACTACACTAAGGATACAAAACGGGTTTTGGGATCTTCAATTCCATAGCATTAAATCACTATGATTTCCCCCATTACCGATAAACAGATAAGTCCTATTACAAGAACTACTGGTAAAATAATACTAAGTACCCTCTAAGTGGTTATTAAGATCTACCACTGACTCATAACCCAACAATTTCCTCCTAATTGATGATGCCAAAACCACTAAAAACTCTAAGTACAAAACTACTGACCCAAAGAGACTTCAGTAAGACTGAGCAATGAAAACAGGGTAATCAGCAGCTAAAAGATAAGCAAATCAAAGAAATAGGCTATGTGTGTGTGTCAGATCACTTCAGTGATCAGTTGTGATAAAGTAAATAAACACAGCCGTAAGACAATGAGTAGTTGTCTGGCAAAAAGCAAGGAACTGATATATATATGAGAAATGATTACAATCAGTCCTAGCTCTATACAAGGAGAAATCATCTACTGCCATCGCCTGAACTTCTTGATTTTGTCCTTGAAATCATTAAACTTGGCAGCAGGAGGATCCAACCCGTCAGATCTGTAGATTCTAGCTCTGAGGGTCTGGATGTCCTCGAGATCATCTGGCAGCAATGGATCTAAGTCATTGTGATGTGCAGCAGCTTCGACCTCATCTTCAATCTCCTTCGTACACAAAACTCCTCGAGAGGTCATGGGCGGAGTCAGCTGTCTGTAGGCAGGGGCAACGAGTGGCAGCTTTTCCTTGGAAAGAATTAGCTTGATCTGTGCTCTGAGGTTGGCGTCGTACTGATATATGAATTCATCGAAGAGATCAGCAGCAGACACCTCAGCAGGATAGCACTACCATACGTAGTATGCCTTGATGAATCCAATCTTCAGCTCCTCCCACTCCTCATTCAGGTTCCTTGGAATTCATTTGTCAACACGGCGGTGCAGAGTCTTCTTCAGATAAGCTTTCTGAGCACCTCGCCTGGAAGAACTTGGAAGTCCTAGGCACCTGCTTACTCCTGTCGAGGATTGGTTCCTTGGCGATTTTGTCAGTCAGCTCGATAATTTTCGCCAAGTCATCCAACCTCTTCTTCTCCCCAAGGGCCGCAGCTCTTCTATCTCCTCTCCGGAGATTCAGCCCTTGCTGCGTCGCCTCCCAGGTAGCCTTATCCTCTACCTCCTGCTCAGGTGTAAGAGTAGGAATTTTCTTCATCCTCTGAGCGAGGGGCAGATTGTCAGTGTCTGAATCGGTAGGCTTATCAGCAGATTGTTGAGCCTTCTTCTCCTGCTCATCAAAAATTTTCTTGGCCGTACTCTGGACATCCTAGGCTATCTCTTCTTCTTGGACTTTTGAGCCTCTTCCTCTAGTCTCATCTCGTAGTCCAGCTCGTCCAGGAGGAGCTGAGCTACTCGCTTATCATGTTCCTCCTACTCCGCTCGAGTTTTGAATTTGGGCGTCGGGGAAGGAGGTGGAGTAGACTCTGTCGCTTTCTCCTTCCCGGGCCTTTGCGGTGGCAGGGGCTCATCCTCCTGGTCAACGAATCTTGCGACCTCCTCTATATGTTGCGCCTAAGCCGAGGATCCTTCTCCAGATCCTCCGACTGGCTCGGGCAGATGAGTTGCTTGGACTTCTTGGATTTGAGGGATTTGGACTTCAGGAGGGGGAACTGAGCTGGTTCCAGCCTGAGCAGCTGAACCTTCCCCCTTGATGACTTTCCTCACTTCAGACGGCCCACCCACCTGAGCTGTCCCTTCCCTTTCTTCCCCCTTTTTGGCATCATCAGTAGCCGGGGTCAGAAGGGCACAAATAGCTGCTACTTCCTTATGGAGTTTGAAGATAGCATCTTTGATGGAAGTGGTGGTGGTGTTGAAGTCTCCGACGGCATCGCAGTAATGCTCCCAGTCAGCCTCTTGATCCTTGCGGATTTGGCGAATTTGGGCTGCTATTTCTTGCCTCTGCTTCAGGAGCGATGCATCATGGGAGGCAGTCATCTCTGCCTGGATGAGCTTTAAGGTGGCCGCCTGATTCTCCAAAGCCTTCTGCACGCTGGAGGTGGCCATCTTATTTCGCTCATCCATGGTCTTCTGGACTGTGGCTAGGCTCTTTGTCAGCTACACAGAAAAAGATTTATGTTGAGCTTCGAGCAGCTGCTGACACTGAGCAGCTAGGTCTGCCTTCTGAGCGGCCAGCGCAGTCTGGAGGATCTCCTAAATATTAGGAGTTGGAGTGTCCGAGACTTTCTTGACTGCGCTCGCCAGTCTGTCAACAGTCTCCGTTTGAGACTTTGTATACTGCGCCCACTTCAGGTGGACGTCCTTAGCTAGGAGACGGTTTTTGTCTCCTTGCTTCTTGATCGTGCGGTTGATAGACTTTGAGGACACGGAACCTAAAGGTTTGATCTGGTAGGACGAGGTTCCGAGCCTCTGCTCTGAGGCTGCGAGTTGTTGCTTCTGGCTGGGCGTCGAAGCAACTGGGGCGTCACCTGATTCAGGAGGTGGAGGTGGTGACTCGCCCTTCTCGCTGGGAAATTTACCCTTAGCAAATTCTCCCAGTTCTGCGTCCTTGGGTGGTGCCTAATCCTCATCATTGTTGTCATCATCGTCATGATGGGAAGGTGGCGATGGGCTTCTGGTTGTCTGCTGTGAGGACCTCAGCTCCAGTAGATAAAGCATGGCTGAGCGCAGGTCCTCGAAAGACGCTAGTCAGTGGGTTCCCCAAACCCTATAGCTGACTGCAGACTTTGCTCCTCTGCCAGAAGGGACAATGTAGAATGCTGCTGAATCAGCTCTGCAAAGATGTCCCAGTTCAGGAATCTCAGCAACATCTGAGTCATGGCCCTTATCGCGATGTCGACCAGATCCTGATGAGAAGAGATCTCAGGAATCTATGCAGCGACTTCTCCTGTGGCGCGGAGACGAGTCATCTGCATCTTCAACCACTCGGACGAGACTTCAGCACCAGTCGGTTCTTCAACTTTCTCCGGCTGAGTCTCTTCCGAGCTGACCCGCTGTACCTTGTCTTTTAGGGCGGCACCCTCTATCCCGGTATCAGCGTCCAGAATTTCCTCCTCCTGAGGTGGTGGAGGGGAAGCAGGCTTTGCGGGGGCCTTAGAAGCTCCAGCCTTGGAGCGCTTCTTCCGCTTCGGCTGGTCGGCCCGTGGAGGCAGATCAGTGGATGATCTTTTGAGCTCAGTGGCTCCACGTCCGACTGACTTCTTAGCCACTGCTCTTGTCTTGAACTTGATGAGCTTCTTGTCGAAGTACTTCGAATCAACAAAGGATGTGTGATTCGTTACTGAGTCTTCGATCAGTATGGACACCTTGGTCCCATACAACAGTTTACCCACACTAATAAGTCTTCTCTCTCCATACTGTGTGGTGGTAAACTTTTGTGCCTGAGCCTTCAGCTCGGCCACAAAGAACTCCGTCCAGTTCACCTGGACTCCGTCAATTATAGCCATCGTCAGTTGGAGTCTAGGCTTGGACAGCTGGTCGAATGAACCTGCGGCGCTTGTCAGGATATGAATGACTACGTATGCGAGCCCTCTGTACTCCGGCAGGAGTTGGTTCTTCGGCAGTGCGGACTTAAAGGAGATGTCGTCCCTTCCATAGAAGCGATGGACATATGCGTTCAGTTCCTTCTCCTTGTAGCCCACGGGACAAATCCCGTAACTCGGAAGATTGAATGAGGATTTCAACGCCGTCCTGATATTGATGTCGGCATGGCTGGATTCCCACTTCTGAAGGGCCACTTCCCTCATATATGCGATCTCCGATACTTCGCCGTCAGTATCCTCCACAGATGGCCAGTTAAAGTAAAGTTCTGCCACCTAGCAGGGAAGATAAGCGTGAGGGTGCTTCGTCACCAGAAGCTTCAGGCCTGACTCCTCAAGAGCCGAGAAGATGGGCTCAAGATATGGGAGCTCTGCCTGATGGAAGACCATCGTCGGTTCGAAGAGAACCCTTGACTGGATGATCTCCTCAATGTTGTGCGGCGTTTGAACAATCGCCATGTATATCTGCAAGAAACTCGTTAGCACTTGAAAATAGAGTAAGTTAGATACGAGAGTTGCAGAAGGTTAAGAAAGTACCGTAAACACAGAGCTTGAGTTGAAAAGAGTAAGCAGTTTTGAGAGAGAACGAGAGTAAAAACTGAATGCTTGAAAAGCTCTAAGTACGAAAATGGCGTAAAAGATAGGATTAGAGAGAAAAGGGGAGATTTTATAAGTTTTGAATATCAAGAGTTTCCAATCGAACGACTATTATAAAATCTCGCTTTTTAATGACGGCTATGATCTGATGTTATAAAAGGAATGATTACATTAGCCGCCTCTAACCTAGACCCACGTAAGATAAGTGCGGATAAAGTAAGGTGAGAAGACATGCATTAAATGCATTGCAAAAAGCATTAAAGGCTAAGCATTTTATATGAGAACGGTTTCCTACTAACTTAAACCTTAAAAATTAATGGCGGGAAATAAATGCACGTCATGCTACTGAATGCAAACAACTGATTTAATAAATGTGAGCATGCTTCTGAGAATATTAAATATTTTAACTACGCAAACCTCTTCAGCTGAACTGTTACGATCAACTGGTTACCTTAATGACACAGGAGGATCTTTGTGGTACTAATGACCATGTTCCCCCTTACTGTGTACTGTATGATTCACCCGACTGAATCAAAGTACTGAGTCTAACTTCTGACCTGTCGTACTGACTTCTCTTACTGACTCGAGTCAGTAGGATCCAGTAGACCTGGCTCAACTGATAACTCTCTGAACCTGTTCTCAGCTAGTGTTTTGGTCAATATGTCTGTCCTTTGCTTGTCAGTATGGATCTTCTCCATCCTGATATCCTTCTTTTCGACATGGTCTCTGATGAAGTGGTGTCGAATGTCCACGTGCTTGCATCTTGTATGAAGAACTGGGTTTTGAATTATAGCAATCGCACTGGTGGAGTCGCAGTTGATGGGCACTTCTTCTTGAGTAATTCCATAATCTCTTAGTTGTTGTCGAAGCCAAAGGATCTGGGCACAACAACTTCCAGCAGCCAAATATTCAGCTTCAGTAGTGGACGTCGCCACTGAATGTTGTTTCTTTGAAAACCGTGATATCAGCTTGCTGCCTAGGAACTGACATGTTCCGGAAGATGACTTTCGATCTATCCTGCATAATCAGTATCAGAATAATCGGTTAGAATCAAATTATCATCAGCAGGATACCACAACCCTGCGTCAGGTGTTCCCTTCAGGTATCGCAAAATCTTCTTTGCTGAGTCCAGATGACTTCGCGTAGGATTTGACTGGAATCTTGCGCATACACCTACAACATAAGTTATGTCAGGTGTGCTTGCTGTTAAGTATAATGAAGAACCAATAATAGCTCTATAATCAGTAGAGTTGACAGAAGCTCCCTCTTTATCTAGATCGAGTTTAAAATTTGTATTCATGGGGATCTTGACTGGCTTGCTTGAGTCGCAGCCGAATCTTTTCAGGAGGTCTCAAGTGTATTTTGCCTGGTTGATGAATATTCCTCCAGTTGATTACTTCACTTGAAATCCAAGGAAATAGTTCATCTCCCCCATCATGGACATCTCGAACTTCTCCTTCATCATTTTCTCGAATTGTTGACATATAGTCACGTTCCCGCAACCGAAAATGATGTCGTCCACGTAGATCTGCACCAGTAGAATATCATTGCTAGACTTGATGTTGAACAGGGTGCGATCTACTATCCCCTTCTGAAAACCTTTCTGAAGCAGAAAGTCTGATAGGGTATCGTACCAAGCCCTAAGTTCTTGTTTTAACCCATACAGAGCTATCCGAAGTCTGTACACCTGATGTCCCTGCTGAAAGCTGGGCGGTTGTTCCACGTAGAGTTCTTCCTTCAGTACGCCGTTCAGAAATGCTGACTTTACATCCATTTGATATACTTTAAATCTTTGAAGCGTTGCATAGGCTAGGAACAGACGAATAGCTTCCAATCTGGCGAATGGGGCGAATGTTTCATCAAAGTCTATTCCTTCTGCTTGACAGTATCCCTTGGCAACAAGTCGAGCCTTGTTTATGCTGACTTTTCATCTCGCTTGTTTTTGAAGACCACTTACTACCAATCACGTGCTGATGTCTAGGTCTGTCAACAAGCTCCCAGACTTCGTTACGGACAAATTGGTTCAGCTCCTCTTGCATGGCAATGATCCAGTCAGCATCGTTGAGAGCATCCTCTATCGTCTGAGGTTCTTCAGTAGACAAGAAGCAGGAGTAGAGATAACTTTCTCCTTGGCTTAATCTGGATCTTGTCCTTACTGCTGCTGATGGATCTCCTATGATAAGATCAGAAGAGTGAGCGTCAAGCCACGAATGTCTGAGTTTGGCTTCTTCTTCTGAAATTAATTATGTACAGTCAACAGGAGTGTTAGGCATTTCTGTTGCACTATTCTTTGATTGAAGCAATTCAGTAAGATGGTTAGGATCTACTGAGTTTCCAGGTTCAAGGGCATTTAGCTCAGGAACATTAGTCGTTCCCCCTGAGTTTATATTCTCAGTAGAGGTCTCAGTTACCACTGGGGCTTCCTCATTGACCATTGTTACCTGATGTTGATTATGTTCAGTAGAATCAACCAAGTCAGCTACAGTGCCTGCGGGATGGGTCTGAATTTCCTCATCGTCTAACTCATCATCCCAACAATGCTGGATCTTTTCAGCTTTGTCGTTTAGTGTGAGATCCTGTAGCTTGCTGCTGACATCTTTAAGATTTGTCTTCTTTGGTTTCCTGTTCTCAGTAACAAACTCATCAAAGACAACATGAGGGCTTTCCTCCACACAAAGGGTCCAATAGTTAAAGACCCTTAAGGCTTTACTGACTCGAGAGTATCCTAAGAATACTCCTTGATCAAATTTGCTATCAAAGACCTTCAACTGATCTTTCCCATTATTGTGGATAAAGCAAGGACAACCAAAAATATAGAAATGAGAAATAGAAGGAATTCTCCATTTCCACAGTTCGTAAGGCGTCTTCATGTGTTGTTGTGTAAGTAGTGAGCGATTCTGAGTGTAGCAGGCGGTGTCAGTGGCATCAGCCTAGAATTTTGAGGGTAGTCCAGAGTCTGCTAGGAGCGTTCTTGCTGCTTCTTTAAGTGTTATGTTCTTTCGTTCAGCAAGTCCGTTCTGCTTAGGGGTGCGAGCTGCTGAAGTCTCGTGCTTAATTCCCTCTGTATAGTAGTACTCTTTAACTACTGAGTTGAGAAATTATGTTCCTCGGTCTGAGCGAATCCTCTGAATCTTGATGTCTTTCTCCACACTGAGTTTCTTCAGCAGTCTTAACATCAAAGTTGTTGGCTATGAAGATTACCCACGTATATCTCGAATAATCGTCAACAACGACGAGGGCATACTTATTGCCTCTTATATTCACTGGAGAAACTGGCCCCAACATGTCCATGTGCAGCAGCTGAAGGATTCCATCAGTGGAAGGTGACGGAATTGGAGGATTGCTTTGCTTTTTCTGCTTTCCCTTCAAGCATGCTTCACAAATTCTATCTTTGATAAAAGCTTCATTGGGCAGTGCTCTGACTTTAGAGTTCTTGGCTAGCTTGTTCATTGTCTTGAAATTCGGGTGACTGAGTCTCTTGTGCCACAGCCATCCTGTTTTATCACTAGATTTCGTCTGAGCAAGTAAGCAAGCCTCAGGTTCTACGGTGTTCCAATTTGCAATGTAGATATTCTTCTTCCGCGAACCTGACAACACTATTTTCCCTATAGATTTGTCAACAATATCACAGAAACCAGCGTCAAAGATAACTCTATTCAGATTATCACAGAATTGACTGACAGAAAGGAGATTATGCTGAAGTCCTTCAACATATGTTACTCTTGGAACTGAAGCAGTCCCAATGTTCATTGTTCTGTATCCCCTTGTATAGCCTTTAGAGTTGTCACCAAACTCAATTCTGGGACCATCTTCTTGTACGTAATTGGTCAGCAGGCTCTTTTGATATGTCATGTGTCTCGAGCAGCCGCTGTCCACAATCCAAGGGTCCTTATGCACCTGTAAAACAGAATCATTTTTAGGTACCCTTTGGTTCAGTTTGCGTCCTTAAGCATTAGTTGGTGATTTTGCTACCCAGATCTGTCTCGGAACCTTAGGAGTCTGAGACTTATTCTTCTGAACCTTGTCAGTCTTCTTCTCCACTGGACTTGGAGATACTGACTTTCTGGCAGTTTTGGGTTCAGGAGTTTTCTTCTTCTGAGGCTTTGTGCTCTTCCTGACCCTGGGCTCATAATAATACGAACCATACTGTGTTAGATGCTCATACAGTGGTTCGCTACACTGCTCTGCCCACCTGACCTTCTAGGTTCCCCCTAAATTTGATCGTGGTGTCCTGGGGCTAGAACCTTTGGTCAATTACTTCTTATTGCTCGGCTGAGGTGTAATCATCTTCTGTTTGTTCTTCGCATGAGTTGTTGGTTCAGAAATCTGAATTTTCCCTCTGACGAACCTATCAGCCAACATTTCTGAGCCTTTAGAAGTAGAAGTAGAAGCTTCAGGGTGTAGCCAAGTCCTTCTTTCGTGGCTAGTTGTCTTTGAGCTGTAAGCATGCTTTACAACTTCTCTTTAGCTCTCCGATACTATTCAGTCATCAGTCATCACCATACCTCATCACTTTTCCGAAGTGATTCATAATCTTTCTCAACTTTTGCGAGTTTCAGACTGAGTCGGGCTATTTCAGTATCTTTCTCAGAATTGTCCTTGGTCAGAACTGATAGCTGAGTTTCTTGAAGTTGGGACTTAGTCATAAGAGATTCAATATCTTCCTTGAGTCTCGCTACAAGATTCTCTGAATCAGTAGAGAGCTGACAATCAGAAGAAAGTCTCTGATTCTCAGACTTTACCTGTTCCAATTCCTGAATAGTTTTGTTGAACTCTCTACTTAACTGAATATGTTCCTCTAGTAGATCATCGTATGCTTGTACCACATCTAGAGGTTCATCTATGACCGACCATATGTCGTGTGTGCTTTGTGAAGAAGAGGTCATATTAAGGTCGAGTTTACCTTAGCCTCTTCTCCGGCCATCAGACAATATTCAGTTGTTGATTCAGGATCTATTTCTCCGACCTCAATGGCAACAAATGCAGCTTCGTCTTCAGAAGAATACATAAAAGTATCTTCCTCGATTGAGTCATCGGATATCTCTCCGGCGATGTAGGCCTACCTCCTCCGGGCAAATTTCTCGCGTCTGGCCTGCCGTTTTGCTCATTGAGCAGCTGAGAGTTTGGGACATTCGTACTGATAATGTCCCTCTTTTTTGCAGTTGTAGCACATAGTGGTTCTGCTGCCTTTTCCAGCTGAGATGTTGGATGGACTAGCAGCAGGTTCTGCGTTCCTGCAATCAGTAGAAGGTTTAGATTCTTCCCTTTTTCGATGATTTTTCTTACCTGAGGGAGAATCTCGGTGATATTTCTTCAGCTTTCTGACTCTTTGATACTTGAGAGCCATAAGTGCAAGTTGATCAGTAGCGGGAGTCTCGGAAGACTTAGTATCTGAGGCTGCTACTGTCTTGCTAGAAGAAATGAGGTTGGCTCCAGATTTGCTGACTGTTGCTTTGTAAGCATGATCTATCTGGGTGTCAGCTGGAGCACTGGAACATCGTTGGGGTAGGCTCTGCTCGAACTCCTCCGTCTTTAATTCTGAAAATATAACATCAGGAGTTAAAGCATTAAGATCTGAGCGACGTAAATAAGTAGCAAAAGGAAGCCACTTCAGTCGAGGCAACGCTCTTAAGATCTTGGTGTTCATTTCTTTGTTGGTGAACGTCCTCCCCAGCCCGTTGATCACATTGATCTGGTTTGTAAATCTGATGCTAAGCTCGTCAATGGTCTCGTTGGGCTCCATGGCAAATGTGTCGAACTTTTGAAGCTCTAGCTCGAGCTTGTTCTCTTTAATCTGTGGGGTTCCTTGGCTCAGTACAGCCAAGGCGTCCCAAATTTCCTTTGTCGTCTTACAATCGCACCCTCCCGAGGTGTGAATCGCTGAGCGTAGTCAGGATTACATTCCGCGCAACTGGGTCGAGGTTGTGCAACTTTTTCTCTTCAGGCATGAAGGCTGATTTGTCTTTAGCCTCTTTAGCACCTGTCTGTGCTCCTACACCTCCCACAACAGCATATTGAACGCTGTCGGTCATGGGAATAATAGGTCTTGTCTCTAGGACATCAGTCATGCTGTCGTTCAGCGATGTAAGGTGTGCCTCCATTCTCACGCGCCATACCGTGTAGTTCTCCACAAAGAACATTGGCACCATCCGTATACTTGACATATCAGACATTATGGGTGAGAGTATAAGGATGTACGAAGAGATTCTTGTGCAGTAAAAAACATTTTCAGGATCTGTTCGAGTAGACCAGTAGTTTCAGAACCGATGATCAGGAGAACACTGAGGCTCTGATACCAATTATTGGTCCGGAGACGAGTGTGAGGTGTAGAGGGGAGGGGGGTGAATACACCTGGGTATAAATTTCTTTTCTCAAACGCGAAGGACAGCTGAGCTGTAGGTTGCAACTCATGAACAGTGCCAAATAGTAACCTTCTGATCGCGGGTCAGAGTGACTCAACTACTGAGTTTCTTCTACTGACTTTTGTCAGTATTAGATTCTCACTCGGAGAGTTGGTGCGGATAAGTGTGTAGGGCCCGACAGATTTTGTCTCGATTTGAAAACGTGTTTTCGCAAACCAAATAGTTTAGGCTAATACACTTTCAAATACGTTTTATGCAAAGTATGAGTTTGTAAGATAGTTTGAATGCAGTGCAATAAAACAGTAAATGACACAAGCGATTTTTAACGTGGTTCGGATACGCAAGATCCTACGTCCACGGTCCAACTGAACAGGAGGTCTTGTTGATTAATCTGAGCAAGCCTCAGCAACGTATCTGTGTACTGGACAGACCCTTCTAAGTTATAGTCCTTAGCGACTTTACAATCCAAACCGAAGTTTGAAGGGGAGGAGATGTTCTCCAACTATAAATGAGTTCTTACAATAAGAACAGTCATGAAATGTGAACTCCTTCGAAGGTTCTAAGCTATGGATATAACAATGGAGCTTAGATAGAGAGGAGGGATCTAAAGAAAGAAACTCTAGAGAGAAGAACTAGAAATCGCTGGATCTTCGTGAAAGTGCTAGAGTGTTTCGAAAGCTTGAGCGTGTAATTCCTTTGATATCCCGTGCGTGGAGCTCAGAAAAGCTTCTTTATTTATAGTTGTGACCCAGGCATTTTTTCGTTGGAGGGGACGATACCACGTGTCACAAACGTCCAAGGAAAACGGCCATACGTTCGAAATGTTGTCGTAGAGTAGTTGGTCACTGTGCATGAGAGCAGCTTTAGTTGGTCAGAGCAGGTAGAGCTTAGACCGCTTCTCATTGGTCGAGGTTTGTGGTAGGTGAGACTTGTCAGACATCAGTCTTCATCTGAGTTGACTCTCACTCATCCTCGTATGATCTTCTGCTGACTTTCGAATGATGTTAAAGTGTCGGGTCGTTTTCTGTGGGATACAGTAGATCTGATTTGATCTCTGTCTCCTTCGTATGAGTCTGCTGATTAAGGATCTTCTACTGACGGAGATCAGCTGATGACTCTGAAGGTACTGAGCTTTGGTTCTGTGTTCTTCTACTGATATAAGTCAGCTGATGATAAATCTTTTACTGATCGGAGTCAGCTGATGACCTGAGAACACGAGCTCTTACAACTGATGACGCGGGGTTCTGGAAAGTAACTTCCTACTGAAGATCAGACCAACACTTACCCTTTACAGGACTTAGACAAAACAGATAATGAAAATACAAACAGTCTAGCCTATTACATCATCTAGTCCGAACGACACTACACTAAGGATACAAGACGGGTTTTGGGATCTTCAATTCCATAACATTAAATCACTCTGATTTCTCCCATTACCGATAAACAGATAAGTCATATTATAGGAACTATTGATAAAATAATACTAAGTACCCTTTAAGTGGTTATTAAGATCAACCACTGACTCATAACCCAACATATGACATGCATGACATTGATTTACATTTGATGGAGCTTAGAACCCCCTGGGACCCATACCAACGAAAATTTGTCTAAGTCCTAAGCCCCATTACAACCGAAAGAGAAAGACCTCATACCAACGAAAATTTGTCTAAGTCCTAAGCCCCATTACAACCGAAAGAGAAAGACCTCATTGATGTTGCAGTTGTGATAATCTTTTATCGTGACAGAGTAGACTATGTTCTTTGAGTGGCTTAACCGGACCTAGACTAGAGAGTGTTGAGTTAACCGTGAGGATGATCCACTTTTACTTAGGTTTTTGACCAAGTTGATATTTGTGTGCCTTGTCTAAAATTTGCAACTCTACTTGTTTGATGAGACTTATATTTACATGGTTGGGCATGTCTGGCTAGTTCTTTGAGTGTGGAGATTATGGATATGATTGGTGCTGCTTCTTATCTTTGTTCTTTTCTTTGTTCTTGTCTTTGTCCTTGTGTTTGTTCTTGTCTTCGTTTTTGTCTTTGTTTCGAGTCTTTGTCTTTGTCTTTTCTTGTCTTATTTTCATCATTTGTCTTTTTATTTTAGAGTCTTGAGTCTTGGGGATTGACTGAATTTGAATAGTACGTATTCTTTGTGTTTCTTATACTTGAGGGTAAGTATAGTTCAAGTGTAAGGAGGTTTGATGAGTCTAATTTGTACTATGCAAATTCTGTATGTTTTGATGTCCACCTGGGCAGTTGGACCGTATTTTTTGAGTTGTCTTGCAGATTTTTGGGCTGATGTGGCGAATGACGAGATGCTGACGTGGCAGACGCATTTTGGAGGATAAAGGAGTTTTTCTGGACGAAAATTTCAAGGAAGGAAAGTGTAGGATAAGGAAAGACAAGATATGGAAAGAATTACAAATTATTTATCTAATTAAAATATTTCCATTCTTATCAAAAACCCTACTTCTACAAGGAAACGAAGCCGTCATATATATATGGGGAGAGACGGGCGAATCTTTTCCACATCCTTTTACACACGCACGCCACCAACGGAGAGGGCGAGCAGCCGTTCATCGTAGTTCAGATTTGGAGAAACAAACATTATTTTTAATTTCGTTGCTTAGTTTAGTTTGGAGATTTTGACTTTGCTTAACCGTTTTGATGATTTGGATTCTTCGTACTGGTATTTTCTGATTGTTTAGTTTTTATTGCGGTTCCATTTGTGTTTTAATTTCGTTCATGGAGTTGTTATAATTTTTGTGCGTTTAATTTTTGAATTTCAGCATGTTTTGCATACTGCCCGGTTTTATGGTCCGCCTGCCCAGTCGGACCCGTATGAGTAGCTAAATTTTAAGGGGCCGACGGGATGTGAGACACACACTTTAATGAATTCATGAGACATAGGCTTTAATAATTAATCACTTAGGTTCCAAATTCATCTTGGTTATTTAATTAGATTAGTTAATTTAGGCTTGATCACCCTAGGTTAGTTTAATCCATAGCAAATTTAGTACTTTCATCGTTTCTCGTGGGATTAGGCTAAATAAGTAGGACAATTGTTCTAAGAACAATATGATTAATTTGGTAGGAGACTTGTAGATGTCCACCATATGAGTAGGCTCCTAAATCGGGTTCCCTTAGTTCTTAAAGCTTATTAGGTGTTAAATCTATTAATTGTCCACCAACCTAGGTTGCATCTAATTTAGAGAAGTAGTCGTTTCAATGCCCACCATGGCGACTATCGATTAATTATGGGGGAATAGGGGATGTGTCAGTTTAATTACGGCGTCCAAAAACTGATTAATTTATAGGGATTAATTTATCTTTAGTGTCGATGATCGATTGTGTGTGTGAATCATCTTGCTGGAACCATTTATTTGCATTCCTTTATTCGCATATTTATTCCGTCTTTTTACTTTCTTGTTTTAGGATTTAGAAAACCCCATGAATTGCGTGGTCGCTAACCAACCCCATAGATTAATAGGAATTTAATGTTAAAATCTTCATTCCCTGTGTTCGATACCTGTTTGCTATACTAATCAAGTTCCAGCATTTTGCAGGATTTATTTGGTAAAAACAACGATCACCAACAAGAATCTCTTTATTTATCCTTATACTACTTGTCTATAATGTCTGATATGTTAGGTATTCGGATGGTACCTATGTTCTCTGTTGAGATCTATACGGTATGGCGCATGAGAATGGAGGCGCACCTTACATCGCTGCTTGACAGCATGACTGATGTCCTTTACACAGGACCAAACATTCCCATGATCGACATTATAGAATTTGCTGTTGTGGGAGGTGTAGGAGCATAAACTGGGGCGATGGTTCCCACAGATAAAGCTGCCTTCATGCCGGAATAAAAGAAACTGCACAATCTTGACCGTGTAGCTCGGAATGCGATCTTGACGACGCTCAGAGATTCTCATCTCGGGAGAGTGCAGGACTGCAAGACGACAAAAGAACTTTGGGATGCCCTGGCTGTACTGAGCCAAGGAGCCCCGCAGATCAAAGAAAACAAGCTCGAGCTAGAGCTTCAAAAGTTAGAAACATTTGCCATGGATCCCAGTGAATCCATTAACAAGCTTAGTGTCAGATTCACAAACCAGATCAATGTGATCAATGGGCTAGAAAGGACGTTCACTAACAAAGAGATGAACACCAAGATCTTGAGAGTGCTGCCTCGACTGAAGTGGCTTCCTTTTGCTACTTATTTACGTCAAGCTGATCTTAATGCTTTAACTCCTGATGTTATATTTTCAAAACTTAAGACGAAGGAGTTCGAGCATATTCTACCCCAACTGTGCGCTAGCGCTTCAGTTGACACACCAATTGACCATGCTTTTAAAGCAACAGTCAGCAACTCTGGAGCTAGCCCCGATTCAGCAAGCAAGTCAGTTGCAGTATCAGTAGCGAAATCCACTAAGACTCCTCTTGCTAAACGACACGCGCTTTTGGCTCTCAAATATCAAAGGGAGAAGGAAAGAGTCAGAAAGCTAAAGAAATACCACAGAAATTCTCCCTCAAGTAAGAAAGATAATCATAAAAGGGAAGAATCTAAATGTTCTCCTGAATGCAGAAACATGGAGCATGCTGTCAGTCTATCCAACGACACATCTAGAAAAAGTGGCAGAGTATATGTATGTTACAACTACAAGAAATACGCACATTATCAGTACGATTATCCAGAGCTCTCAGTTGCCCAACGAGCTGAACGGCAGGCCAGAAGAGATAAATTTGCCCGGAAGAGGCAGACCTATATTGCTGGAGAGCTATCTGATACCTCAACAGAGGAAGATACATTTATGTATTCTTCTGAAGATGAACCTGCATTTGTAGTTGTTGAGGTCGGAGAATCAAGTCTTGACACATCAACTTAACATTGCCTAGTGGCTGGAGAAGAGGCTGAGGTAAACTCTAAACTGAATATAACCTCCTCTTCACACAGCACGCACGATACTTGCTCAGCTACAGGTGAACCTCTAGACGTTATTCAAGCTTATGAAGATTTTCTAAAGGAGTAAATTCAGTTGAGTGGGGAGTTCAGTAGAACTGTTCAGGAGTTGGAATAGATAAAAGCTAAAAATCATAGACTTTCTTCTGATTGTCAGGTCTTTACTGATTTAGAGAGTCTTGTTGTGAGACAAAAGGAAGAGGTTAAATATCTCATGACTAAGTCTCAACACCAAGAAACTCAATTCTGAGAAAGATGCTGAGATAGCTAGGCTCAGTCTGAAACTCGCTGAAGTTGAAAGAGATTATGAGTCACTAAGGAAGAGTGATGAAGTATGGCGAGGAGTGATGACAGAGCAGTACCTAGGAGCCAAGGAGAAGTTGGAGAGTATGCTTAGAGCACAGAGGCTTGTTTCTGTTAAGGAAGGACTTGGCTACACACATGAAGCTTCAACCTCTACCTCAAAAGGCTCAGATAAGCTGGCTGATCGGTTTGTCAGAGGGAAAGTTCAAACTACTGAACCTGTCACCCCTCAGGCGAAAAACAAACAGAAAATGATTGCACCTCAGCCCAGCAACAAGAAAATGACCCATGGCTCGAGCCCCAAGTCACCCAGATCAAACTCAGGGGGACTAAAAAGGTCAGATGGGCATAGCAGTATGGTGAACCAGTGTACGAACATCCGGCACAGTATGGTTCTTACTACTGTGAGCCCAAGGTCAGGAGGAACAAAAAATATCAGAAGAAGAAAGCTCATGAACCCAAAACTGCCAAAAAGTTAGTAACTCCATGTTCAGTGGAGAAAAGCACTGACAAGAAGGTTCAGAAGAAGAAAGAGTTTGAGACCCCCCAAGGTTGCCAGATAGATTTGGGTCGCGAAACCACCGACTAACACTTAAGGACCCAAACTGAACCAAAGGGTACCTAAAACTGTTTCTGTTTTACAGGTGCATAAGGACCCTTGGATCGTGGACAGCGGCTGCTCGAGACATATGACTTATCAGAAGAGTGCTGACCAACTTTGTGCAAGAAGAAAGTCCCAGAATTGAGTTCGGTGACAACTCAAAAGGCTACAGAAGGGGATATGGAACGCTGAACATTGGGACTGCTTCAGTTCCAAGAGTAACATATGTTGAAGGACTTCAACATAATCTCCTTTCTGTCAGTCAATTCTGTGATAACCTTAATAGAGTTACCTTTGACGCTGGTTTCTATGATGTACTTGATAAATCTATAGGGGAAACAATGTTATCAGGTTTGCGGAGGAAGAATATCTATGTTGCAAACTGGAACACCGCCGAACCTGAAGCTTGCTTGCTCGCCCAGACAAAGTCAAGTGATAAAACAGGATGATTGTGGCATAAAAGGCTCAGTCACCTGACAATGAACAAGTTGGCAAGGGACTCAAAAGTCAGAGGACTGCCCAACGAAGTTTTCAGTAAAGACAAAAATTGTGAAGCATGCATGAAGGGAAAAGCAGACAAAGACAAGCAATCCACCAATTCCGTCACCTTCCACTGATGGAATCCTTCAGCTGCTCCACATAGGCCTTTTTGGGCCAGTCACTCCAGTGACTATAAGAGGCAAGAAGTATACCCTCGTCGTTATTGACGATTATTCAAGATATACGTGGGTCATCTTCATAGCCAACAAATCTGATGTCAAAACTGAGTTGCCAATACTACTGAAGAAACTCAGTGTGGAAAAAGACATCAAGATTCACAAAATATGCTCGGATCGACGAACTGAATTTCTCAAATCAATCATTAAGGAGTACTGCGATACGGAGGGGATTCAGCAAGAGACATCTGCAACTCACACACCCCAACAGAATGGTCTTGCTGAGCGAAAGAACAGAACATTAAAAGAAGCAGCAAGAACGCTCCTAGCAGACTCCGAATTACCCTCGAAGTTCTGGGCAAACACTACTGACACCGCCAGTTACACTCAAAACCGCTCACTACTGACAAAGCTACACATGAAAACACCATATGAACTATGGAAAGGGAGAATTCCTTCTATATCTCATTTCCATATCTTTGGTTATCCTTGCTTTATCCATAATAATGGTTATTTTTTATAACAAATCTGATCAAGGAGTGTTCTCAGGATATTCCCAAGTCAGTAAAGCCTTCAGAGTCTTTAACTACCGGACCCTTTGCATGGAAGAAAACCCTCATGTTATTTTTGATGAGTTTGTTACTGAGAACAGGAAACTGGATGAGACAAATACTGAAGATATCAGCAGCAAGCTACAGGATCTCAAGTTAAATGATAAACCTGAGAAGATCCAGCATTGTTGGGATGATGTGTCAGATGAAGAAGAAACTCTGACCCATCCCGCAGGCGATGTAGTTGACCTGGTTGATTCTACTGAACAGAATCAACATCAGGTAACAATGGTCGATGGGGAAGCCCCCGTGGTAACTGAGACCTCTACTGAGAATAACAATTAAGGGGGAACGAATGATGTTCCAGAGGAAATGCCCCTGAACCTGGGAACTTACTAGATCCTAACCTTCTTATGAATTGCTTCAGTCGCAGAACAACACTACTGAAATGCCTAACACTCCTGTTGACTGTACAAAATAATTTCAGAAGAAGAGACCAAGCTCAGACGATCATGGCTAGATGCTCACTCTTCTGTTCTCATCATTGGAGATCCATCAGCAAATGTAAAGACAAGATCCAGACTTTGTCAAGGGGAAAGTGCTTTATACTCCTGTTTCTTGTCTACTGAAGAACCTCAGTCGATAGAGGACGCACTTAAAGATGTTGATTGGACCATAGCAATGCAAGAGGAGCTGAACTAGTTCGTCAGAAATGAGGTTTGTGAGCTTGTTGACAAACCTAAACACCAACACGTGATAGGTACAAAGTGGGTCTTCAAGAACAAGCGTGATGAAAACAACGTCATAGTAAGAAACAAAGCTCGACTTGTTGCCAAGGGATACTGCCAAGCAGAGGGGATAGATTTTGATGAAACATTCGCTCTAGTCGCCAGATTGGAAGCCATTCGTCTATTCCTAGCCTATACAACGCATCAAGGATTTAAAATATATCAAATGGATGTAAAGTCAGCATTTCTGAATGGCGTACTGAAGGAAAAAGTCTACGTGGAACAACCGCCCGGCTTTCAGCAGGGACATCAGGTTTATAGACTCAGAAAGGCTCTGTATGGGTTAAAACAAGCACACAGGGCTTGGTACGATACCCTGTCAGACTTTCTACTTCAGAAAGGTTTTCAGAAGGGGACAGTAGATCGCACTCTATTCGGAATCAAATCGAAGATGACACTCTACTGGGTGCGGATCTACGTGGACGATATCATCTTCACCGCGAAACGTGACTATATGTCAACAATTCGAGAAGATGATGAAGGAGAAATTCGAGATTTCAATGATGGGGGAGATGAACTACTTCCTTGGTTTTCAAGTAAAACATTCAGATAAGGGAACATTCATAAACCAAGCCAAGTACACTCGAGACCTCCTGAAAAGATTTGGTTGTGAATCGAGAAAGCTAGTCAAGATCCCCATGAATACAAAATTTAGATCTGGATAAAGAGGGAGCTTTTGTTAACTCAACTGACTATAGAGCTATTATTAGTTCTTTATTATATTTAACAACAAGCAGACTTGACATAGCTTATGTTGTAGGTGTATACGCAAGATTTCAGGCAAATCCCAAGCGAAGTCATCTAGACTCAGCGAAGAAGATTCTGCGATACCTGAAGGGAACAACTGATGCTGATTATGCAAGATGTAAGATGATCAAAAGTCAACTTCAGGAACGTGTCAGTTCCTTGGTAGTAAGCTCATATCATACTTTCAATAAAACTGACTTGAAAAGTGCACCAGTCAAAACGGTTTTGATTTGCATAAATCGTTTTTAAAGAGACGAAGTTAAAACGGACCCCACACTTATCCGCGCAATATTCTGTGAATGAACTTCTCATACTGACCTCAGTCAGTAGAAGGAACTCTGCTAGTGAATCACTCTGCCCCGCGATCAGAAGGCTTATCTTGCGCTGAACTCGTTCAATAGCAAAACTCAGTATTTAGCTGACCTTCGCGTTTGAGGAAAAACTTGCAATCATGTAAATTCACACTCCCCCCCCCCCTACACCTGATACTCGTCTCCGGACCAACATGAACTCTAGCTAGCCTACTGAGTTCCTAACATGTTGAACTCAACTAAGCTATTACATAATACAAGGTTTATCATTCAGCTAGGGTTTTGGGATCTTCAAATCTTATCATACTGAATCTCATCCCAACATAGAGGGTTGCCAAGTGGGACTTAAATATAAAATTCATCTTATAAGTTTCTTATTTTATACCCCTCCGTCCCATTTCAAGAGACATCTTTTTTCTTTTTTTTTTTTTGAAGCTTCTCATTTGTGAAAAAGGAAATAACTTTTCAAAAAAATTACAAATTATCTCATACTTTATCATTTCTCTCTCGTACATTATCATCCACTCTCTCATTAAACGCGATGCTTCAAATGGGACGAAGGGAGTAATAAGTTATTTTAAGCATTTATCGGCTAATTAAATGAATAAGCAGATTTTTAATGTTTGGAAAAAAAAGACGATTGAACCCCTACACCAATTTTCTACTGGTGTTAGCCACTAAGCTACCCCACATCTTTGTTATTTTTATATAACAAAATGTATTTATAACTTTCAATACACACCCTAGCCACATACTATCCAGTCAACCGGTAGTTCAACCAACAAATTGATTGAACCGCTAAATTTAAGTTTATGGGGTCCAACACGATTGGTGTGTGGAGAGAGAATATCGTCGTGTAGTGAAATTTCATAACAGTATTTTGTAAAATCTTAAAAGAATTAATATGGAGGGGGGGGAAGAAATATCTACTCATTCACAACTAATGCAATATATTGTAAACACATTCATGGATAATTGCTTAATTATCTCGAACAAAATATGGGATTCTATCTAATTATGGTTACAATATTGTTACAACTAGTGAGAGAATTTGAAGGGATATTCCCTAAGAAATAAGACGCCGCGGAAGACTTCATAATAAATAGAGGACTTCCTACATCTTGTACGATCAAATTAATGTATTTATTAGGGCATATTTGAAATTGTTATACAACATTCTTATAGTTATGAAATGGACTAGGGTGCATCATGTTGCACATACAGTATGATCTAATTACTAATTTTGTCCCAGCTTTGATCCGATTTAGTATTAAAAAATAAATAAATTATCATTCCCTCTCTCCCCCCCCCCCCTCTTTCTCTCTCAGTAACTCCCCCCCTCTCTCTTTCTCCACTTCCCTCTCTCTCTCCCACTATCCTCTCTCTCTCTCTCTCTCTCTCTCTCTCTCTCTCTTTCTCCACTCCCCTCTCTCTTCCACCGTCCTCTTTGTCTCCATCGCCGTCGTTGTTGTCGTCACTCCTCGCGCCTCCACCTCTGTCGCTTTTGTGGTCGCATCCACCTCCGTCTGATCCTCCAGATCCGCTTCCGCTTTCTCCACCTCCGCCCTCTTCGCCTCCGTTCTTTAGATTTATGAAGAATTTGGATAAGTTTTTTTTTTTCTTACTGGTATTTGGTGATTTTACATGATTTCTACCTATTAATTGCTTTCTAAGTTGGAAGTTTTTGGAATCTGATACTGTAATTTGATTCTTCTTGCTCTTGTTCTTAGCATATTTGTATAGAATGTGATACTGGAAAATTAATTGCCACATGAAGTAGGTTTAGTGTGAGGAATGATGGTATTTGAAGTAAATGATGTTAATTTGAATTGCAATGTTAGAGCAAGCTATTCAGAGTGTAACTCTTCCCATTATTGTTATCTTAGGTTTTTATCAATAGATTTCCTAAACATGAGAGTCATTTTATTTACTAAGAATTTGATTTTGTTTGGAGTTTTGAGATCCTTACGTTTGTTATGGCCTTATTGGTTAGGTAATTTATTGAAGTGTCATTTCTTGTAACATAAAGTGTTATTTGTTGTGAACGATTGTGTCATTTGTTTACAAACAACTCACATTTAAAAAAATGACACTTTTATTCAAAACAATTGATACTTTTTCTTGAATAAATGTTACTTCGTATGATTACTAGATTAAAGTGACACGTTTCTTAATTATAATTGACATTTTACTTCACTGTGATTGACACTGAGATAAATGACACATTTGTTCGTTACAATTGACAGATTATAAGAATGTGACACTCTCCTTCGAGACAATTAACACTTTTATTTATTACGATTGAGACTTTGGGTAACATTTGTGGTTATTATGCTTCATATTTTATTGTGTAATTATTAGGTTAAAGTGACACGTTCCTTAATTATAGTTGACACTTTACTTAACTGTGATTGACACTTTGGGTAACATTTCTGGTTATTATGCTTCATATTTTATTGTGTAATTACTGGATTAAAGTGATACATTTCTTAATTATAATTGACACTTTTCTTCACTGTGATTGACACTCTAAGATAAATGACACTTTTGTTCATTGCAATTCACACATTATGAGAATGTGACGCTCTCCTTCGGGACAATTGACACTTTTATTAATTACGATTGACACTTTTGGTAACATTTCTGGTTATTATGCTTCATATTGATTACTAGTTTAAAGTGACACGTTCCTTAATTTTTAGTGATACTTTAGGTCAGTGTGATTGACACTTTGAGATAAATGATACTTTCGTTCGTTGCAATTGACACTTCTTTCCTAAGCAAATGACACTTTTTTCGTAACAAATTTCATTTTTTTTTCAAAAATAATTGATAGTCAATAAATGATACAAATGATACTTTATTCAAATACAAATGACACTTTTGTTTTGTTATCATTGACACTTTGAGATAAATAACAAATGATACATTTATTCATTACAAATGACACGTCTTCCCCTATTAAAAAAATTGGAAAAAAAAATTAAAACAAACGACACTTTTGTTCATAAAGAGTGAAACGTCCGTCTTTACGTCAAGGGAGAAAAAAAATGAAGAAAATAAAGATAAAAATAAAACGAAAAAAATGGGTCAAAAAAACAAAATAAAAAATGAATAATGACATCAGCGGGTCAAAGCGGGTAAAAATTTGGTAATTGGATCATGTTGCATGTACAGATGCACCCAAGTATTTGCCTATAGTTATTATGGAATAAGAATATGGTTAATATCCATGAGCATTTAAAATTATATAATAAAAATTTTAAGATCCCGAATTTATGTGTTGCCGTAAGCCCGTGAATCCATCCTTCAACACAATTGACAATTTGTCACCATTTGATAGGAATCAACAAAGTTCTATCTATACTTAATCACCTCACTTTTAATATTCAAATTCAAGTCTATGATATATATACGGTCCTAATTAATGTTGCTCAAATATGAATCTGAATCTCAATCATGTTGAGGATGTACACGAGATGATGGAAATATTTGCACCGAAATATTAACGTTAAAGGATAAGATATATGAGTTAGGTTGTGATTAAGGTGGTTTGATTATGATGTACTATGAAGATGATCATCAATAATTTATGTGTTTTGAATTGTTCTTATTCTATTTCGTCAATGCTGCAACGAAATCCCAACAAAAACACAAATATGAAAATATAATGAAATCCCTCAACGAGAAAGAGTAAGTGGAGAAGTCTACAAGTTATTGTATTTGGCCTGGAGCAATTGGAAGACGTCGTCACTCACGTTAACCCAAGCTTCGATACCATCTTCAGATGGAGTGCTCATGAGAATAATAGTATTCATGTAATGTACGCTCGTAGTGCAAACCCACGCCGGCTTTCCTAACCCAAAATCCACCTCGTACACCGGAAACCTACACCAACTCGAAAATACACAATTTTCCGCCTTAAATATATCACCCATTTTATCGTCATCCTTGAAAGCTTTATTGATATAATCATCATCAACTCCTCTTATGGCAGCCCTCAATCTCGATACATGCACGTCATCTTCATCCGACGACGCAACTGCAGAAGTCATCGCAAAGCAATTCCCGAAGGTGTGATTCGGAATCTCTGTGGCTGCTCTTGGTCTCAAGTTCACGGCGTGAGTGGCCGCTGATGACTTACAAGTTTTTTGAGCCTCAATCAGACTCTTCCAAATGAAAACTGTAAGGGCTTCCACTTTAGTTGGATCCTTCACCTCGTAGCTACATGTTGCAATTTGCTTCTTAAGCTTTTCCATTTTCTCCACATCGAAAACTAACCTTTTCGTCACGATTTTCTCTTTCGTAATTCCGAGACTCAATCCGAAGACCGAGGGTAAGTGATGTCTAGGAGGAAAATGAAATGCCAAGTCGAAGGAAGGATGGATGATTCTAGAACCTGCCCCATTGCAAGTGGCCGCCCATGCATTCATAAAGGCGGCGAGAGATGTCCCATCTCCGAGTTTATGCGACAAACAGACGCCGACAACAACTCCTCCACAGTCAAAGTAACTAACTTTCACTGATAGAACGACGTCGTCTTCATCGTGGGATGAGCAATCCACGGGGACTAATTCTTTAAGTTCCTCCATTTTTGGATCTTGCATGAATTGTACGAGACGAGCATGAACTAAGGTTTCTACAAACTCCGCGCCTCTATCGTTGCAATCCACGTATGAATTGTGTTTGATCGACCCCGCTAACGGATAGAAGATGGTTAAGGTCTCTGATAAAGATTGTTTGAGGCGTTGCGAGATTTCATGAGGCTGTTTTGATTCATCATTTTTGTAGAAGAAGAGAAGGGGTATGTAAACTAGTGGTGCAATTTGGTCGAGGCATGATAGTTTGTGGTGTTTGAGTGCGTGTCGAGTTGGAGACAATGGCCTTACAATATGCTTTGTTATTATCATCACCATTTTTTATCAACTTAATAATACTTATGCCTTCACGTCGGGTATTTATATTGTCACTCATGTATTAATGCTATCGATACATTTAATTTAATGAGCATGAAAACATGCATTTAATGTGTCCATTTCTCATCTATAATAATAAAGTAGTGGAGTAGTTTTTCGCGCTATCCGTTAGAGGTTAATTAATATATTAAATTTTAGATAAGATTTAGTAATAATTAATCTATCCCATTTGGAAAAGCTTATCAAGTTCTAATAAATAAGCATTTATACCTTTATTTGGGATAACTTATGAAACAGTTTATTTTAAAAATATAAGTTTTATTTGACTTATTTTCATAAGTTGCTTATAAAAATAGATCTCATATTAAATCTATACGGCAATAATTTTTTTAATTGTATATACAGTTTTTTTTCATAATTAGGTGTTTATATCTAAATATATCCAAACGCAAACAACTTATTCGATATCAGTGCTTATGATATAAGCATTTATGTCATAAGCATTTATTTAAGCTATTTTAATTATCGAACATTACCATAATCCAAATCATGTCCTTTGGGGTATTCAACAAACTAGTCATGAAACCCTTAACAATGCACGATGTTTCACTATTTTAGTTAAGTACTCTCTCCGTTTCATTCATACTGTCATATAGCGTTTTGGCACAGAGTTTAATTAACTTGACTTTTGTGTGTGAATGATGAGAGCTCACTTGATTTTTTATGATTTGTAGTGTTATTTGATTTCTTTTTTTATCTAAAGGAGAAAATATTAGTGGGACAACCCGATATAGTATACAAGACAGTATGAATGAGACAAATGGAGTATATATTTATATAGATAGAATTCGCCACAATTTACATTATTAGCTAGGTCAGTTAAATTTTTTAAACATGATTTTCTTTTTTTTTTCACGTCGAGAATTATATTGTTTTGCCAAAAAATTAGTCGTCAATATACATTTAAGTACAAAATGAAATTGTCATCTTAAGATTAATTGTTGGTCCGATGTGATTTCAGATGTATGTGGGGAGGAATACACATGATGTAATTTTCTCGGACTTAGATCATGGAGTCAGTCTTTAGACTGAAAGTGGACCTAAGTCTCACAAATAGCTCCTTAACCGTTTAGTTTTCAGAGTGAGCCTGACTGAATCTTAGTCAGTAGTGCATGCGGAATAGTGTGAACCCGTTACTTAGCAAGAAAACACTTCTAATAAATAGTGAATTTCTAAGTGTTGTAGGTTAATGCTCAACTCTATTGATTCAGATTGATGAAAACTTATGTTTTTCTTAAATTAATTTTATGTAGATGACATTTAGGATAATTATTCAGAAAGTAAGAACACAAATATTTTATAGTGGTTCGGTTACTCAAGATCATACGTCCACTCTTTGCCTCTGCATATGTTCACTATCAACCTTGAAGACTGTTAAGGTGCAAATCTTACAATCAAACTATCAATCTATCTATCAACCTCACCAACAAACTATCAAGAATATAAGTTCTGAGGTGTTGTCCAACTAACAAAAGTATGAGTTACTCTTAATTCCGAGTTCTAGATATGAACGAGATTTACTTAGAATAAGGAATGAAGTGATTTCTAAGTAAGAACACAAAGTATGAAGGATAAGAGGTTGTTCTTGCTTTGAGTGTGAGCGCCTTTGAGATTCCGTAAACTCTCTCCAATGAGAGGCCTTCTGTATTTATAGGCGAGAAAGAAGAATTTCGTTGGATAAAGATCATCTTCTCATTGGCTCATTGCTTCATATGGTCTTGTGAATTGGAATGCTCCTACATGCGTCGCTTTCTGAAGCTCGCTTTCTGCAGGTCAGTGAAGTACTGTAGATGCCTTGGGAGACAATGGCTTATTTGGCGCTATGTGGTTGGTTAATCCTGGTTTGGTAGTTAGATGTCTCTGTTAACCATTATCTTTGAATTACATCTCGTAAATCAATTCGCATATTGAGACTGATTAGATACTCGAAGTGAAGCTTGTGTCCTTAGCTTGAGTTCAGTCCAGCTTGACTGAACTCGTAAGGGAAAACTTGAGTTGAACTACATCAGTCTACCTATATAGACACAAATTGATTTTAAGTCTAAACCTATACAAAAACTAGTTCATCTATTAGTAGGGGTTTTGGATCATTCAAAACATATTATTCCCTCAGCTCCATTCATATTGTCTTGTACACTACAGTGGATTGGGTTGTCTCACTCATACTATCTCCTTTTCATAAAAAATTAAAAAAAAAACAAAAACAAAAACAAAAACAAAACAAAACAAAACAAAAATACAAATCACAAAGAGTCATGTGGGCCTGCATCATTTTCACACAACAGTCAAGTTTATTAAACTTTGTGCTTAAGCCCTACATGATGGTATGAATTGGACGGAGGGAGTATTTCTCAACATTAATTATGTTCCTCAAGTCAAAATATATTAGTTTAAAATTAATTATTGTAAAATTGATATAATCGGCAAACTACGAGCATGAAGCTTACTTAGTTTTCCAATTTCCACCATTTCGATAAGACTTAAGAGTGATGGATTTGGTTGAAATCTCTTCTTATCCCTAATTTAGGGTAGATTTTAAAACAAATTGATCCAACTAGCAATCTCATAAATATATAGACAGTTATTTTGGGTGATAGCTAGAATCTACAAAAACAAATGTAGGTTAATCTATCATGTACTATTAAATAGCAAGGTACATCTCTAGTCACTCTTAATGCCTTAATATATTAATTTGAGATTATGACCTACACGTTTAAGTTTGTATAATTATATTAGCTATATGTATTCCTACTTAATTTCTTTTATGCAAATAGATGTATAGTATGTAACACCATTAATGTCAAAATATATTAGTTTAAAATTAATTATTGTAAAATTGATATAATCGGCAAACTACGAGCATGAAGCTTACTTAGTTTTCCAATTTCCACCATTTCGATAAGACTTAAGAGTGATGGATTTGTTTTAAATCTCTTCTTATCCCTAATTTAGGGTAGATTTTTAAAACAAATTGATCCAACTAGCAATCTCATAAATATATACAGTTATTTTGGGTGATAGCTAGAATCTACAAAAACAAATGTAGGTTAATCTATCATGTACTATTAAATAGCAAGGTACATCTCTAGTCACTCTTAATGCCTTAATATATTAATTTGAGATTATGACCTACACGTTTAAGTTTGTATAATTATATTAGCTATATGTATTCCTACTTAATTTCTTTTATGCAAATAGATGTATAGTATGTAACACCATTAATGTCAATTACAAACAATACTCTAGACCTTTAATCAATAATTATAGTCACCATAAAAGAACCATAAATGTATAAGTAAGTTGGACTTAATGAAATGAACAATTGAGGGGTAATTTTTTTTTTTTTCAAATAACTCCGAATAGCTGAACTCAATTATAGTTCTGCACTAAAATAACGCTAAACCATTAGGGCTTTTTTATATTTGAATATTTTGTGCAGGTTGTAGATCCAGTTTGACACAGTAATTGCAAATATTGGAACTATCAAAATAAATTAGGGTAAAATTTAAATGGCCATTTTGAAATTGAAATGGCAAAAATCAAAAGTATCGTGAAGAAAAAATATCGAAAATTCGATACATGGCATTTACAATAAACATATAAAAATATCGAAATTATTTGTGTACCTTAAGTCTTTTATACGGTATTATATTGTACCTAAAAATTTAGATACTAGAGTGGTTTAAATTTTCAGATACTATAGTGTATCGATGAAAATGGAATATTTGCAGTATATACAATGAATTTTTGGTATGATATGGTATAGGATATATTCCATGATGAAATCTCGGTATACTGAGTTTTGGCATGTCGAAAGGGGTTTGAAATAGTATTGATATAATATTTCTAATACCACAAGTTTTGGTACAGCAGATGGTGTGGCGAAAAAATTTAGTATATCGTACCTACTCACACCTAATCAGGGCCGGTTCTAGGGGTAAAGCCGATGAAGCCACCGTCTAGGCCCCCAGCCAAGAGCAAGGCCCTGTTGAGTTGTTGTCTTGAGGGTTAAGGCCTTAAATCCTTATATATTCATTTTTTCGTGTAAAAAATGTGAAAGAGAGGCTTAGCCTAGTGATAAAGTACTACTCCCTCGCATCATAACATCCTAGGTTCGAATTCTCTTTCAAATGTTTTTATATTTTTCGCCTCTTTTTTCTCTGTGATCCTTATTAAGCCTAAAAAATTAATATAAGTTAATATAGATATGATAGTAATGTAGAGTTGAAGATTCCAACCCAAATGATTTAATAAAAATCATAAATACTTTTTCACTAAACCAAAGTTACTTATTATTATGACAATAAAAAACATCAGTACTCTCTCACTAAACCAAAGTTACTTAGTACTCCCTCCGTCCCATTAATACAGTTCCCTTTCTTTTCGACACGGAGATTAAGAAATCTTATTTAAGTGTATATTTTATTGTAAGTTTTAGTTGTATTAAAAAATTAACATAGTTTTCGAGGAATGATTGGTAGGAATGAATGAGAATTCATCCAAATTTTACTAAGGTATAGTTGAGGCAATTCATTTTTTTCTGACTTTTTTTCATGTTGTAATTGAAGAAATAATCTAAAGTTTTTAAAAAGTTAAAAATCATAATTTAATGAGTTCGGAACGGAAAATCGTGTGAAAGATAGACTTTTGAAGAGGGAGAGCATAAAAATGTGGGTGGGTAATGAGTCATAAGAAGTCCATCTCATTTTTGAATATAAAGTTAATATTTTGCTATTTTAGGAAATGAGACATTATTATCTAGACGGCCCAAAAAGGAAAAGGGGACGATATTTATGGGACGGAGGGAGTATTTTTTTTAATTACATATAACTAAATACGTTTTAATATTTCGCTTTAAGCATCCGATAAGTTTGAGCCACTATGCCCCTAATTTGGAGCTTAATTCACTAGATAGTCACGAGAGTATCACTGCATAGATTCTTGCAAGCTTAGAATGCAATGAAGTTATGACCAAATATGAGAGACTAGTCACATTGCAGTTATACATTATCTTTAGCCGGTTGTATATTAGGAGTGAATAAATTGTCTTTAGTAGGAAATAATAAGATAAATTGCGCATAATTATATTACAAAGAAAACTCTAGGAAATTAAGTAAAAGGAGTAGGGATATGTTGGGATATGAGTCAGTGGACACGGGGGAAATTAATAGAAAATGATACAGTACCTCTAATACTGAGTAACTGTTGTATAAATGTAGAAGGAATTGAAGATCTCAAAATCCCTATGTGTGTGATGAACCAACATGATGTAATAGGCTAGACCTGTTGTGATCTTTCTAGATTAGTTTGTCTAAGTTCTGTAAGGGGTAAATTGTTGGACTGAACTTCAGTAGAGAAGCTAATGCTCCAGAACCCCATTTGTCATCGGTTCAGTAGAGCTCTGTCTGTATAAGAGCTCAGTTGTTTGTTTTCGAGTCAGCAGCTGAAAGCACTTAGTAGAAGATCACTCTTCAGCCGACTCAGAAGAAGACTCAGTATGATCATCCTTGATCTACTGAATGAGTTGCAGCTCAGTTGCAGACCGTACAAGGGAAATCGATAGCCTGACTTTATCAATCGGATGTCAATAGAGAAACACTTAGTGTTTGAGGTTCAGAGGAAGTCAACTCAGCCAGAAGACTGATGCTTAACAAGTCTCACCTACCGACATACCTCGACCAATGAGAAGCAAGCAAAACTTACCTGCTCAAATACAAAGCTGCTCCCATACACAGAAAGTCAACCACCCTCTGCAGCGACAATCAAATTATATGGTTGTTTTCCTTGGAGTCTTGTGACATGTGACATGGTCTCCTCCAACGGATCTATGCATTGGTCAAAATGATATAAAGAGATCATCTTCAAGAAGAAAACGAGGAACAGAGAAGCAAGAAACTCAAGAACACATTCTCAAGCACTCTTGCAAGCTTACTACTATATCTAGCGAAAAACTAGAAATCTTAAAGATATCCTAGTAGTTCTTCACTTAGAGTTGTTCCCGATCTCTTTTCTATGCTAACCATATTAGATCTTAAGCTTAGACACTTGAAGGAGTTCACCTTTAGTGATACGTTCTTATTGTAAGAACTCCTTCCTTGTTGGAGACAAAACCCTTCAAACTTCAATTTGATTTTGTAAAGTCGCTAAGGACTATAACTTAGAATGTTATGTCCAGTGTACAGAATCTTGCTGAGGCTTGCTCAGATTAATCAACAAGATTCTTGTTCAGCAGGACCGTGGATGTAGGATCTTGCGTATTCGAACCACGTTAAAAATTGCTCATGTCATTTACTGTTTTATTGCATCTGTTTGTCAACTATTTGCAAAATCATATTTTCAAAAAATCTGTTTTAAAACTACACTAGCCAATTGATTTGGTTTGCATAAAAACGTTTTTCAAATAGACGAACTTAAACCGAGCCTACACAATTCCGCACTTATTCATCAACTGAATTACTCAGTAGAGACATCAGTCAGTAGAAAGGGTTCAGTCGTTGAATCACTCTGCCCCGGGATCAGAAGACTTAACTGGTAATTGAGCTCTTTCAGCCCTTCTCCACCGGATACTCATCTCCGGACCAATAGAAGAAAATCTTAAGAAAATAAGTTTTTGCAATTTTTAATGGAACTACTAAATTTGCACTTTAACTTAGTTTTGAATTATCCATCGACTCTCCAACCCATTTCATATTTCTTCACTTCTTAAAAATGAGTCATGACCACTCTCGCACACGAGCTAGACCATATATCTCGAGTTATGAGAGAGAAATCAATCCCTCTAAACATATATGCTCACGATTTTACTCAAATAAAGCGAGTATAAGCAACCTTAATTAGGGCTCACAGCTTTGTTTCTCCTCTATATATAGTTGCGATATTTAGTGATTTTATCTTGTGATGTTGCTTTATAAACTGCTTTTTTATAATTTGGTCAACAGGAACAACTGATTAGATATATAGGATAGAAAATAAATGAAATCTTATCTAAACCTTAATTGCTAAAGATCATTTAAATATTCGATTTTTCATCGTTTTTTTAAATATCATTTTTTTAATCATATTTGAGCCCATGGAGGTGAATTACATCTCTATGAAAACCATAAGAGGGCTTAATGCATGTTTTTGAAACAATAGAGGGCATTTACATCTCGAGCTCTGTTTGGTTGACGGGGAATTAATGTGGGTCGGGAAATATAATTCCATAAATTATGAATTCGGAGAAAATGATACATGAAAATAAAATTTCCACATTTTCATAATACATGAGGCAAGTCATGTATGATACCACGAGTCAATAGTCAGGGGTTTAAAGTTGTTATCCAAATTCTTAAACATAATTCATCCACGAGTCGATCAAATAGCAATGTATGTATAATACTGCTCAACTTCATATCCTCCACATTAACTAATTTAATTTGAAAACATAAAAACCTCAGGATGTCTGATATGTCAGGTATTCGGATGGTACCGGTGTTCTCAGTAGACAACTACACGGTATGGCGCGTCAGAATGGAGGCGCATCTTGAATCGCTGCACGACAGCATGACTGACATCCTCGAGATAGGACCAATCATTCACATGATCGACAACGTCGAATTTGCTGCTGTGAGAGGTGTATGAGCACAAATTGGGGTAAAGATTGCCAAAGTTAAAGCCGCCTTCACACTAGATGAGAAAAACCTGCACAATCTGGACCGAGTAGAGCGGAACGTAATCCTGAAAATGTTCAATGATTCACACCTCGGCAAAGTACGAGATTGCAAAATGGTTAAAGAACTTTGGGATGCCTTTGTTGTACTGAACCAAGGAACCCCACAGATCAAAGAGAACAAGCTCGAGTTGGAGATTCAAAAGTTCGAGACATTCGCCATGCAGTCCAATGAATCCTTTGATGTGCTTAACGTCAGATTCACAAATCAGATCAATGTGATCAACGGGCGGGGGAAGACGTTTACCAACAAGGAGATGAACACCAAGATCCTAAGAGCGCTGCCCTGACTAAAGTGGCTCCCATTTGCTACTTATTTATGTCACTCTGATCTAAATGCTTTAACTCCTGATGTTATCTTTTCAGAACTAAAGACAGAGGAGTTCGAGCATAGTTTACCCCCAACGAAGCGTAAGCGCTTCAGCTGACACCCCATTCGACCATGTTTTTAAAGCAACAGTCAGCACATCTGGAGCAAGCCCCAGTTCAGCATGCAAGTCAGTCGCAACCACAACACAAAAATCAACTATTGAGGATCTTGCTGAACGATGCGCGCTTCTAGCTCTGAAGTACCAAAGGGAGAAGGACAGAGTCAGAAAGCTGAAGAAATATCACAAAGATTCTTCTTCTAGTAAGAAAGAATATCATAAAATGAAAGAAGAATCTAAACCTTCTCCTGAATGCAGGGACACGGAGACCACTGCCAGTCCATCCAACGACACATCTGAAAAGGGTGGCAGGACTTCTGTGTGCTACAACTGCAAAAAGAATGGATATTATCAGTACGACTGTTCGGAGCTCTCAGCTGCACAACGAGCTGAACGGTAGCCAAAAGAGACAAAATTGCTCGGAAGAGGCAGGCCTATATTGCCGGGAGCTATTCGACTGCTCAATTGAGGAAGATACATTCATGTACTCTCTGAAGATGAAGCCGAATTCGTGGATATTGAGGTCGGAGAATCAAATCCTGAAACGTCAACTGAACACTGCCTAATGGTTGGAGAAGAGGTTGAGGTAAACTCGAAATTGAATCTAACCTCCTCTTCACAGAGCACACACGACACTTGCTCAGCTATAGGAGAACCTCTAGATGTGGTTCAAGCATATTAAGATTTGTTAGAGGAGCAAATTCAGATAAGCAGGGAGTTCAGTAGAATCGTTCAGGAGTTGGAACAGGTAAAAGTTGAGAATCAGAGACTTTCTTCTAATCGTCAGGTCCTTACTGATTCAGAAGTTCTTGTGGTGAGACAAAAGGAAGAGATTGAATCTTTTATGACTAAGTCTCAGCCTCAAGAAACTCAGATATCAGTCTTGACCAAGGACAATTTTGAGAAAGATACTTAAATAGTTAGCTCAGTCAGAAACTCGTAGAGGTTCAGAAGGACTATGAGTCACTCAGGAAGAGTAATGAACGGATAACATAGCAGTACCTAGGAGCCAAAGAGAAGCTGGAGGGATTGCTCAGGCCTCAGAGGCCAACCTCCGTCCAGGAAGGACTTGGCAACACAAATGAAGCATCTACCTCAACTTCAAAAGGCTCAGATAAACTGGCGGACCGGTTTGTCCTATGGGGAATTCAAGTTGCTGAACCAATCACCCCTCAGACAAAGAATAAGTAGAAGATCCAAGGACCTCAGCCTAGCTATAAGAAGCAACTGACCAGATGTTCTAGCTCCAGAACACCACGATCAAACTCAGGGGGAACCAAGAAGGTGAGGTGGGCAGAGCAGTATGGTGAAGCAGAATAGGTGTATCCTGCACAGTATGGTTCCAACTATTATGAGCCCCGGGTCAACAAGAGCACGAAGAGTCAGAAGAAGAAAGCTCTTGAACCCAAAACTGCCAAAAAGTCAGTACCTCCAAGTTTAGTGGAGAGAAGTAATGGCAACAGGAATAAGAAGAAAGAGTCTGAGACCCCCAAGGTCGTCAGACAGATTTGGGTCACGAAACCGAAATTGACTAACATATAAGGACCCAAACTGAACGAAAAGGGTACCTAAATCTGTTTCTATTTTGCAGGATCAAAAGGATCCTTGGATCATGGACAGTGGATGCTCAAAACATATGACTTATCAGAAGAGCCTGCTGACCAACTATGTACAAGAGGAAGGACCCAGAATTGAGTTCGGTGACAACTCAAAAGGCTACACAAGGGGAAATGGAACGTTGAACATTGGGACTGCTTCGGTTCCAAGAGTAACTTATGTTGATGGACTTGAACATAATCGTTTGTCTGTCAGTCAATTATGTGATAACCTTGACAGAGTTACCTTTGACGCTGGTTTCTGTGATGTTCTTGATAAATATACATGGAAAACAGTGTTATCAGGTTCGCGAAGGAAGAATATCAATGTTGCAAACTCGAACACCGCCGAACCTAAAGTCTGCTTGCTTGCCCAGACGAAGTCAAGTGACAAGACAGGATGGTTATAGCATAAGAGGCTCAATCATCTGAATTTCAAGGCAATGAACATGCTGGCAAGGGACTCAAAATTCAGAGGACTGTCCAACGAAGTATTCAATCGAGACAGAAATTATGAGGCATACATGAAGGGAAAGAAGATAAAGTCAAGCAATCCACCTATTCCATCACCTTCTACTGATGGAATCCTTCAGCTGCTGCATATTGACTTATTTGGGCCAGTCACTCCAGTGACTTTAAGAGGCAAGAAGTATGCTCTCGTCGTTATTGACGATTATTCAAGATATACGTGGGTCATCTTCATAGCCAACAAATTTGATGTCAAGATTGAGTTACCTACACTGCTGAAGAAACTCAGTGTGGAAAAGGACATCAAGATTCAGAGGATACACTTAGATCGAGGCCCTTAATTTCTCAACTCAATCATCAAGGAGTACTGCGCTACTGAGGGAATTCAGCATGAGACTTCAGGAGCTCGCACACCTCAGCAGAACGGTCTTGCTGAGCGGAAGAACAAAACATTAAAAGAAGCAGCAAGAACGCTCCTAGCAGACTCTGGATTTTCCTCGAAGTTCTGGCCCGATACTACTGACACCGCATGTTATACTCAAAACCGCTCACTACTGACAAAGCAACACTTGAAGACACCATATGAACTATGGAAAGGGAGAATTCCTTCTATTTCTTATTTCTATATCTTAGGTTGTCCTTGTTTTATTCACAATAATAGAAAGGATCAGTTAAAGGTCTTTGATAGCAAGTCTGATCAAGGAGTGTTCTTAGGATACTCCATGGTCAGTAAAGCCTTCAGTGTCTTTAACTACCATACCCTTTGCTTGGAGAAAATCCCTCATGTTGTATTTAACGAGTTTATTATTGAGGACAGGAAATCGAGTAAAGCGACAAATACTGAAGATGTCAACAACAAGCTACAGGATCTCAAGCTGAATGAAAAACTGAAAGAATCCAGCATTATTAGGATGATGAGCCAGATGAAGAAGAAATTCAGACCCATCCCACAAGCAATGTAGCTTACCTGATTGATTCTACGGAACAGAATCAACCTCAGGTAACCCCGGTCGATGAGGAAGCCCCATTGGTAACTGAGACCTCTACTGAGAATAAAAATTCAGGGGAAACGAATGATGTTCCTGAGCGAAATGCCCCTGAATCTGGGAACTCAGTAGATCCTAATCTTCTTACTGAATTGCTTCAGTCGCAGAACAGTACTACTGAAATGTCTAACACTCCTACTGATTGTACAGAAATAATTTCAAAAGAAGAGACTAGGCGAAGACGATCAAGGATAGATGCTCACTCTTCTGATCTCATCATTGGAGATCCTTCAACAAGTGTAAAGACAAGATCTAGATTCTGTCAAGGAAAAAGAGCTTTATACTCATGTTTCTTGTCTACTGAAGAACCTCAGTCGATAGAGGACGCACCTAATGATGCTGACTAGATCATTGCAATGCAAGAGGAGCTGAACCAGTTCGTCAGAAATAAGGTCTCGGAGCTTGTTGATAGACCAAGATATCGACACGTTATAAGCACAAAATGGGTCTTCTAGACCTAGCGAGATGAAAACGTCATAGTCAGAAGCAAAGCTCGACTAGTTGCCAAGGGATATTGTCAAGCAGAAGGAATTGACTTTCATGAAACATTCGCTCCAGTCGCAAGATTGGAAGTCATTCGTCTATTCATAGCCTACGCAATGCATTAAGGATTTAAAGTATATTAGATGGATGTAAAGTCAGCTTTTCTGAACGGCGTACTGAAGGAAGAAGTCTACGAGGAACAACTGCCCAGCTTTCAGCAGGGACATCAGGTTTACAGACTCATGAAAACTCTATACGGGTTAAAACAAGCACCCAGGGCTTGGAACGATACCCTATCAGACTTCCTACTTCAGAAAGGTTTTCAGAAGGGGACTTTAGATCGCACTATGTTCAACATCAAGTCAGCAAATGATATCCTACTGTGCAGATCTACATGGAGGACATCATCTTCGGTTCCAGAAACGTGACCATATGTCAACTATTCGAAAAGATGATGTTGGTCCTGAGATAAACGTTCAGGTGTAGAGGGGGGGGGGAATACACCCGAAAACTTTCTCAACTTAAAAAGCGAACATTCCAATTCAGGAGAGTGTCTGCTGAATAAATTCAGTAGACTAGGCAATATGTTCTGGATCGCGTGGACAGAGTGACTGATTATATTGAGGCCTGCTAGCTGACTGATATCAGAATTCACTACTGTTCAGTAAGAGTTCAGTAGCATGCGGAATAGTGTAGGCCCGATTCAGTTGAGTTGAAAACATTTTTATTAAAACTATTTCAGTAGGTTAGTGCACTCAGTTTAAGCTTTGCTGAAACTCTGTTGTATGATTTTGTAAAACAGTTTTCAGTATGAACAGTAAATCAATGCAACAGTAAATGAACACAGCGATTTTAAAGTGGTTCGAATATCAAATAATCCTACGTCCACTGTCCTGAAAAGATCAGGAGGCTATTTTATTATACTGAGTTAGTCTCAGTTGGTTTGTGCACTGGACAAACACGGCCTTGCAGATTATATTGAGCAAGTCCCAGTTTACAATGATCAAACTATAAAGTTTGATAAACTCTCCAACGATAAAGGAGTTCTTAGCAATAAGAACAGTTCAAGATATGAACTCCTTCGGGTCTGAGCTATGAATGTTTCAGTGGAGCTTAGGTTAGAGGGAAGGGAACAAGAAGTGGCTTCTAGAGTGATGAAAAATGAGAAATAATCTCTCTGGGTTCGTGTTCGATCATTTGGATACTAGAGGCTTTGATTCTATTCAGCTTGGTTCCCTAGACCAAAGTTGTCGCCTTTCGCGTTGTGTATTTCACTGAAGTTCTTGCGGAAAGCTTGTGTTCTTGTTCGTTCAATGCTCGTAATCGCTCTGGTGTGTCCTTCGATTTGATTTTTCCTCTATTTACAGAGGTGAGCTATGGATAGATCCGTTGGAGACGAACTGTCCACGTGTCACTCTCTATTGGTAGCTAACGACTCTTTTAAGGAATCACGCAGAGTCTTTTCCTCCATTTACGGAAAGTTGTTGACTTGCAGCTTTTACCGTAACGCGTGACGGTGGCTGCTTGTCATTGGTCGAGGCGTAGAAAGTAATTGAGACACACAGACTTCAAGGCAGATACTGAAGCTGACTTCTCTGATGTGAACAACATCGGACGACTCTACTGATTTAACATAAAAGATCATCTGACAATCAAGGAGACTGTCAGGCCATTGCTGAGTCTGACCTGGGGTTCAGTAGTATACTCCTGCTGAGTCCAACTCTACTGAAGGTCGACTCGAGTTCGGGGAATCGCTCCCGCCGAGTCCAGCCTACCGACTCCTTTCGCATGTTGCTCCTACTGAGTCCATCACTACTGAATATGAACACCTCTCAGTATGCTGCTCCTGCTGAGTCCAGCAGTACTGAGTCTTCACTCCATTGTACTTAGGGGAATAGTCTACTGAGAGATCAGCAGAGAAAACTCTGAGTCTGGACCATGCTGAAGGAAAATCTACTAAGTCTGAAACTCTGAGAGACTAAGGCGTTACTATTACAACGAAATGGTTCACCTATCAAATTAGAGTTTTGGGATGAGTCAAATCTTCTAAACAATCTACTACTGAATCATCTCCCAACAATTCCCCCCTATTTGATGATGTCAAAACCTAACACTAGAAACTATCAGATACAAGCTCCTTACAAATATTACAAGTAGGATCAGTGGAGTTGTACATCAAGTTCTAATCTACTGAGGGACAAAGGAATACAGAAATACTTAACAACAATTTCCCCCTCAAATAGAGACTAACCTATCTAAGCAAAAACAGACAAACATAGATATATAGCAAGTGAGTGTGTGAGTCAGTAATCACTTTGGTGATTATGAGTGTTAAATTAAATAAACAAGCCATAGAGATAATAAGGTGTTGTCAGGCCAAAGAGCAAAGATGTATTCATATATATGGAAGTTCAGTACAGTTACATCTCTAGCTATTCTACGACAGAAACAGAAAGACTACCAAGAGCTATCTTCTGAACCTCTGAATCCTTGCCTTGAAATATTTGGACTTATCTTCAGGCAGAGGGAGTCCATACATCTTGAATGTGTCTCTCCGCAGCTTCTGAATCTTGGGCACATCTGCAGGATCATTGGCATCGAGCTCAAGTGCCACAGTTGCATCCCTGACTTCTCCTTCTATCACACCTGTATAGAGAGATCAATCTAACTTCTGAGGAGGTGGTAGAGGTCTGAGAACAGGGTCCTGAACGTCTTCTTTGTCAGCAATAGCCTTCTCAACCATATTGTAGATGTCCATGTCGCATTTGAATAGCCAGTCAGCGAAAGGCTTCATTCCTGTAGGATTTAGGCCAGAATCTCCAAACATAGTATCTTTTGATGAATTTTGCCTTCAATGTCTCCTATTGCTGAGTTTTCTCCCACCGCATCCACTGGCCATCTGTGAATTTTCTGATTATTCGGTCTCCTGCCTCTTCTGTACTTATAGGGAATTTCCATGTCTTTCGGTGGAGGTGGTCTAGGCTTCAGCCTTTCAGCTTCCCTGGCTGCTTCAACAACCTTCTCTTTTGCTAACACTTCTTGTCGCCTGAACTCCTCTATTTGATAGTATTGAGCTCTTTTGTCCAAGGCTATGATACTGAAATTAATCATTTCATCTATGGTTGGCTCAGCTCTTTTTCTTTCTTGCTGTTGTTGCTGCTGCTGAGACTCTGTGTCAGTCTGATCAGCTTCTTTCTCCTTCTCCTTTTCTCTATCAGCCTCATCGCCGATCTTAAGCTTTCTTGGAGGAGGCCTATTAGCTGGTTTCCTTCCTGAAACCTTGGTCTTGGCCTTAGCAGGAGCCTTCTTCGGCTTATTAGCAGCTTCAGCCTCAGCTAGCTCCCTTGCTAACTTTTTGTCAGCTTCAATTTGGGCTTGCTCAGTTGGACTGATATATCTTTTCGTCCCTTTCTTCAGTGGGGTGCGGATTTTCAAAGGTATCTTCCCTTTACCCACCACTGGTGGAGGCAGAGGAGGCTCTTCCTCCTCTTTTGAATCCTCCTCAAGAAATTCAGCAACTTCTTTAATGTGTTCGACAGAAGTTTGCGTTGCTGATTCCTTAGGTCCTGAGCCACTTGGGCCAGTCTCAGCGCGTACTTCATCTCCAGCGCTAGAGACACCCTGGGCCTTACCCATATCCGTTCCTGAGGGGTGAGTCGGAGCTGATTGGCTTTTAGTTGTCCCAGTTACTGACTTCTCCCCCTCACTGTCCTTTCCCCCTTTTTAGCATCATCTAGTGCGCCTGGGGTTGGGACGGGAACCACCTTGCTGTTCAAGGCTGAGTACGTAGCTGCCAGCCTATCCAAAACTTTCTGCATACTCTCAAATCTCAGGTGGAGATCGTTCCTCTCGATAATCAGATCCTCACCATACTTGCGGTGAGAGGAATCGACCAACTCCTGAATCTCCTTCAGGTTAGCATCAATCATCTCCTCACAGACTTGCTGAATTGATGCAATCCTAAGCTCATGCGCCTGAATCAGTGCGGAGATGTTGCTTAAGTGTTCTGACTGGGCTATCTTGAAAGTATCCAGAAGAGAAGTCTAGCCAGCTGTCAATGATGCTTTCTATGGTTCGAACTCAGCTCGTTGAGTGGCTAGTGAATTAGTGAGAATGGTAGTGAAATCAGGAGAGGGTGAATTCTGAATGGTTGTCTTCAGCTCCCTGATTTCCTCACTCTAAGTTGTGGTGGCCTTCTTCCAGCTCCTGTGAACGGCCTTCGCCAAGAGCAATTCTGAGTCCCCTGACTCTTCAGAGCCTTGGCCACAGTTCGAGATCGTTGGCCTTTGGAGCTAGGTGCAACCTCAAATAGACTCCAATAGAGGTTGTTCTGAGTCTATAGCACGGGAGGTTCCAGCTGCCGAGAGGGAGGGAGCTGACAGGTAGGTCAGCTGAGGGTTAAGCTCCCTCCTCCAGTTAAGTACCCTCAGCAGGCTTCTCAAGGCCTGCATCACGGGGTGGGTCCTGATCATCGGGATCAAAATCCTCTGAAGGTGCAGCTGCTGAAGGCATGCGATCATGAAGAATTGCTAGCATTATCGCCCTTAGGTCCTCGAGTGAGCTGATATCCGCAGGCTCGGAGTAACCTATCTGCTGGCGGATTTCCATCTCCTCGGAATTCAGTCGTTCGCAGGACTTGTATTAAATCAGGCGATCTAGGGTGATCCAGTCCTACAACCTTATCAGCATCTGAAGCCTGGCCTTTTGAGCTACTGTCACCAAGTCACTGTGACTTGTGATTTCTGGAATGGCCTCTGAGACTTCTCAGGTTGCTCTATCCTGAAGAGCGTCAGCCTCATACCCGATGGAACTCAGCTTCAGTGTTGGTCTCCATGTCTTCCACATCAATCGGAGACATGGGTTTCTCAGCAGATGGAATACTGCTGAGGGGAGGAACATCTAGCGGGGACTGAGATATAGGAGTTGAAGGCTCAGCTTCGGTCCCCTGTTCCGCTGAGGCCGCCTCTCTGAGACCGCTTTTCTCGACGAGTCTGAGGAGTTTCTAAGTCTGAAGGGAGGTGTAATAACCCCTTCTTGGTAGGTGTGGAAGTCTTCCTCTTCCCTTTCCCTACTTCAGCTGGCCCTGCCCCAATCTGCTGAAGGGCAGCAACTTTGCTGTGGAAGCGGATCTTCTTAGGGTTGAGGTAACCCTTATCCACGTATGTGATGTTTTCATCTCCACAAAAATCCTCCATCATTACCGACAACTTCATCCCATACAAGAGTTTCCCTTTGGCGCTCAGACACCATGTGGATTTATCGAAATTAGAAGTCTGTGTCTGAAATTCCTTGAGGAAAAACTCAGTCCAATTGACCTTGGCTCTATCATATATTGCCATCATCATCTGCAACTTCGGTCTGGACACCTGATCGAAGGAGCATGCTTGGCTCGTCAGGATTTGAGTGACTATGTATGCGAGGGCACGGTACTGAGGGAGCATGGAGTTCTTTGGAAATGCAGCTCTGAAAGATGTTGGCTCCCCGCAGAAAATCTCCAAGTATTCATCTAATAAATCGTCCTTGTACCCTGCTATACTGATTCCATTGTCTGGCAACTTAAAACTCCGCTGAAGAGCTTGCTTAATAGACATCTTCTTCACTTCAGCATCGGCTCTGGAAGGATCAGCGAGGTGATGGATGACGAATGAGCCACTGATATCTCCATCATCCTCTTCTGAGTTGAGGTATAACTCTGAGATCTGCCTTGGGAGGAAATACATCGGCTTCCTCGACAGAAATCCCTCGAGGCCTGATGCTCTGAGTGCATCAAAAACCTCGTCCATGATGTCGAACCCGCGTGTGTCAAACTCCATTATAAGCTCACACCAGACTATGTCCTTCTCCAATATCTCTATCATGTTAACGGGGGAGACAACTGAAACATTGGTAGACTGTGCCATAACTGAATCTGCAGAACTGAGTATTAATATTGGATAATAGAATAACTAAGCATTAATACTAATAAGCGTAAGATTTTACCGTAATAATCTCTGAAAGATTGTTAATGCAGAAGCAAGATTAGAAGTTCTAAGTTCAGAGATTTCTATGGGTTTAAAGCAGAGAGAAAATGGCGGTTTCAGAATATGTTCGTTGATATATATGATCGTGAAGATGAATAGTTTTTAGATCAACGGCTCATTTTAAATCCCGCTTAAATAGATGGACGGTCTAGATTCGATTTTATATAAAGTAATGAGTAACTTAGCCGCCTAACTCAAATTACAGTTGTATATAGCATATAGAAGTAAGTTGACATAACATGCATTTAATACTATGCATAGTTCAGCAATCTTAGCATAGAATGTCGTACATTTAATGAAACCGTTTATAATAAATGACATTCTCTAAGGCATTGAATACAATGCTGAATCAATATCACAATAGCATTAATTATTGGGTTGACTACTGAGAGAGATACGCAAACCTGTCAGCTGAACATTGTAGTCAGCTGATACCTCGTGTAGTTGGTTGTTGAATATCTGTGTACTGAATGGGTCCAGTACTGAGAGTAAGCATTCCCCCTTGCTGATTGCTTCTCTCCTGAATCCACTTACTGACCTGAGTCAGTAGGGTCCAGCAGACCTAGCTCTACTGAAAGTTCTCTGAATCTGGCTTCAGCTAGAGGCTTGGTCAGTATATCGGCCCTTTGATGGTCAGTATGGATCTTCTCCATCCTGATATCCATCTTTTTGACGTGGTCACGAATGAAGCGGTGTCTGATGTGCACGTGCTTGCATCTAGTATGAAAAATAGGGTTTTGAGTGAATGCAATGGCACTGGAGCTGTCGCAGAAGATCGGCACTTCATTCTGAATGACGTCATAGTCGCGTAGCTGCTGTCTCAGCCAAAGGATTTGGGTGCAAAAACTTCCAGCAGCCATGTATTCAGCTTCAGTAGTTGACGTTGCTACTAAATGATGTTTCTTTGAGAACCATGAGATGAGCTTAGTGCCGAGGAACAGACAAGTTCCCGAAATTGATTTTTGGTCAATCCTGCAACCTGCGTAGTCAGCATCAGAATAACCAGTGAGTTTAATATTATCATCTACTGGATACCATAAACCCATGTTAGGTGTTCCTTTGAGATAGCGGAGAATCTTCTTTGCTGAGTCCATGTGGCTCTGCTTAGGATTCGCCTGAAATCGAGCGCAGACACCTACAGCATAAGCTATGTCAAGTCTAGTAGCCGTTAGATATAATAAAGAACCAATAATTATGCGAAATTCAGTATGGTCTACTGATACTCCCTCTTTGTCAAGATCGATTTTCATATTCGTGTTCATCGGGATCTTGATTGGTTTGCCCGATGTGCAACCGAATTTCTTGATGAGGTCTCGAGTGTATTTGCCTTGATTGATGAACATTCCCTTCTCTAATTGTTTGACTTGAAGTCCGAGGAAATAATTCATCTCTCCCATCATCGACATCTCGAATTTGTCCTTCAACATTTCTCGAACTGCTAACACATGATGACATTCTTCGAACCGAATATAATGTCATCTACATAGATCTGCACAAGTAAGATGGCGTCGTCTAGACGAATGCTGAATAGACTCACTGTGCCATTCTGAAAACCTTTCTGAAGAAGAAATTCATACAGGTATCGTACCAAGCCCTGGGTGCTTGTTTTAACCCGTACAGAGCCTTTTTGAGTCTATACACTTGATGTCCCTACTGAAAACCGGGAGGTTGTTCTACATAGACTTCTTCTTTCAATACGCCGTTCAGGAATGCTGACTTCACATCCATCTGATATACTCTGAAGCGTTGATGTGTTGCGTAGGCAAGGAATAGTCTGATTACCTCTAATCTTACACTGGAGCGAATGTTTCATCGAAATCTATCCCTTTGGCTTGATAGTAGCCTTTTTCCAGGAGTCTAGCTTTGTTCATTACTATGACGTTTTTGTCTCGCTTGTTCTTGAAGACCATTTAGTTTCGATCATATGTTGATGTCGGGGTCTGTCAGCAAGCTCCCATACGTCGTTCCTTGTGAACTGATTCAGCTTCTCTTGCATGGCAATGATCCAATCAGCATCTTTAAGCGCGTCCTCAACTGACTGAGGTTCTTCAGTAGACAAGAAGCGGGAATATAGAGCATTTTCTCCCTAACAGAATCTGGATCTTGTCTTTACACTTGCTGAAGGATCTCCAAAGATAAGGTCTGAAGAGTGAGCTTCCAGCCACGATCGACGATATCTTTTCTCTTCATCTGAAATTTGTTCAACACAGATAGTTGGTGACTTAGGCATTTCAGTTGTACTATTCTGAGATTGAAGCAATTCAGTGACAAGAGTTGGGTCTACTAAGTCACCAGGTTCAGGGGTATTCAGCTCATGAACTTTATTTGTTCCCCCTGAGTTGTTATTCTCAGTAGAGGTGTCAGTTACCACTTGGGTTTCTTCATCGACCTGAGTTACCTGGGATTGATTCGATTCGCAGAATCAACTGCTCAGCCTACGTTTGTCGCCGGGCCGAGATTCAAGAACCTTGACTTCATTTTCCTCTTCTGAATCATCATCCCAACAATGCTGGATATTTTCAACATTATCTTTTAAGCTTAGATCATGTAGTTGTTTACTGATGTCCTCAGATTCAGAATTTTTAGTTTCTGCTCCTGTTCTCAGTAGCAAACTCATTAAAAACAACGTGAGGGCTTTCCTCCACACAAAGGGTCCGGTAGTTAAAAACTCTAAAGGTTTTGCTAACCCGGGAGTATCCTAAGAAGACTCCCTGGTCTGACTTGCTATCAAAAGTCTTTAACTGATCATTTCCTGTTGGGATAAGGATTCAGTAGATGAATCTATAGATTTGATAGATCCCAAAACCCTAGCTGAATATTGTACCTTCGTATATGTATAGCCTAGTCGAGTTCAGTTGTTAGAACTCAGTAGGATAGAGTTCAGTAGCTGCATGATTCAGTAGAAGACCTTGTGCTCAGCAGAAGAACTCAGGATCGAAGAAGACAGCTAGATAGCCATCCCCAGCTGAATCTGCTCAGGAATTCATGCCCATGCACTGAATGCTTAAAATAACGTCAGTAGGAAAGTCACTTCAGTTGAAGGTCCGAGGATTCAGAGGAAGTCAACCATAACGCTTGATAAGCCTCACCTAACCATCTACCTCGACCAATAAGGAGCCGACAGCGACCAACTGCTCTGACAAAAGCTGCTCTCAGACTGAAAAAGAGGAGAATCAACTTAAAATGCGAATAGTCCAATTCAGGAGAGTGTCTACTGAATAAATTCAGTAGACCAGGCAAGCTATTCTCGATTGCGTGGACAGAGTGACTGACTATACTGAGGCCTGCTAGCTCACTAATGTCGAATTCGCACCGTTCGCAAGAGTTCGCATGCAGTGCGGAATAGTGTAGGCCCAATTCAGTTGAGTTTAAAACGTTTTTATTAAAACTGTTTCAGTAGGTTAGTGCACTCAGTTTAAGCTTTGCTGAACTCTGTTGTATGATTTTGTAAAATAGTTTTCAGTATGAACAGTAAATCAATGTAATAATAAATAAACACAGCGATTTTAAAGTGGTTCGGATATCAAATAATCCTACGTCCATTGTCCTGAAAAGATTAGGAGACTAGTTAGTCTCAATTGGTTTGTGCACTGGACAAACACGGCCTTGAAGATTATACTGAGCACGTCCCAGTTTACAAGGATCAAACTACAAAGTTTGATAAACTCTCCAACGATGAAGGAGTTCTTAACAATAAGAACAGTTCAATATATGAACTCCTTCGGGTCTAAGGTATGCATATTTCAGTGGAGCTTAGGTTAGAGGGAAGGGAACAAGAAGTGGCTTCTAGAGTGATGAACAATGAGGAATAATCTCTTTGGGTTCGTGTTCGATCACTTGGATACTAGAGCTTTTGATTCTATTCAGCTTGGTTCCCTAGAGTAAAGTTGTCGCCTTTCACGTTGTGTATTTCACTGACGTTCTTGCGGAAAGCTTGTGTTCTTGTTCGTTCAATGCTCGTAATCGCTCTGTTGTGTCCTTCAATTTGATTTTCCCTCTATTTATAGAGGTGATCTATGGATAGATCCGTTGGAGACGAAATGTCCACGTGTCACTCTCATTGGATAGCTAACGGCTCTTTTAAGGAATCGCGTAGAGTCTTGTCCTCCATTTCCGGAAAGTTGTTGACTTGCAGCTTTTACCAGAACTTTGACAGCTGGTTGCTTTTCATTGGTCGAGGCGTAGAAAGTAGTTGAGACACACAGACTTCAAGGCAGATATGAAGCTGACTTCTCTGATGTGAACAACCTCGGACGACTCTACTGATTTAATATAGAAAATCATCTAACAATCAAGGAGAGTGACAGGCCGTTGCTGAGTCTGACCTGGGGTTCAGTAGTATACTCCTATTGAGTCCAACTCTACTGAAGGTCGACTCTGAGTTCAGTGAACTGCTCCTGCTGAGTCCAGTTCTACTGACTCCTTTCAGTATGCTGCTCCTGCTGAGTCTAGCACTACTGAATCTGAACACCTCTCGCATGCTTTGCTCCACTGAGTCCAAAGACTACCGAGTCTTCACTCCACGCATCGAGGGGGAATAGTCTACTGAGGGATCAGCAGACAGAACTCTGAGCCTGGACCATGCTCAAGGAAAGTCTACTGAGTATGAAACTCTCAGAGACTAAGGCGTTACTATTACAACGAAATGGTTCACCTATCAAATTAGGGTTTTAGGATCAGTCATATCTTCTAAACAATCTACTGCTGAATCATGTCCCAACAGATGATGAAGGAGAAGTTTGAGATGTCTATAATGGGGGAGATGAACTATTTCCTTGGTTTTCAAGTGAAGCAATCTGATAAGGGAACGTTCATCAACTAAGCAAAATACATTCGAGACCTCATGAAAATATTTGGATGTGGATCTAGTAAGCCAGTCAAGATCCCCATGAACACAAATCTCAAAATCTATCTAGAGCTATTATTGGTTCTTCACAATATTTAACAGCAAGCAGACTTGACATAACATATATTGTAGGTGTATGTGCGAGATTTCAGGCGAATCCCAAGCATAGTCATCTAGACTCAGCGAAGAAGATTCTGCGATACCTGAAGGGAACACCTGACGCAGGGTTATGGTATCCTATTGATGATAATCTTGTTATAACTGGATATTCACACGAGATGCAAGCACGTGGACATCCGACACCACTTCATCCAAGACCATGTCGAGAAAAATGATATCAGGATGGAGAAAATCCATACTGATAAGCAAAGGGCAGACATACTGACCAAGCCATTAGCTGAGAACAGACTCAGAGAACTCTCAGTTGAGATGAAGGTATCACCGACATGTGGTATCAGCTGACTACTATGTTCAGCTGACAGGTTTGAGTGTTAAATTCAGTATTTACATTCAGTGGCATGCTTCGCATTTATTTCCCGTTATTAATTCCCAAGGATGCAGACGGGGAGACTCTTCTGAGGGCAAAACTCCCAGCTAGAAGGGCGACTCACCACCTCCACCTCCTGAATCTGGTGCCGCCCCAGTTATGTCTTCACCTAGACAGCAACAACTCGCAGCTTCTGAGCAAAGGATCAGTAGCTCATCTTATCAGATAAAACCTATAGCTGATGTATCCTAGATGAGCATCAACAGATCAATTCAGAAGCAATGAGACAAAAATCGTCTCCTGGCTAAGGATGTGCACCTGAAATGGGCACAGTACACTAAGGCTCAGACTGAGCAAATTGATGCCCTCGCTAGAGAAGTCAAGAAGGTCTCTGAAACTTCAACGCAAAACATTCAGGAGATCATCGAGACAGCTCTAGTTGCTCAGAAGACGAAGTTAGCCACTCAGTGCCAGCAACTGCTAGAAACTCAAGCCAAACAATTCTCCGAGCAGCTAATGCGGCAATGGCTAAAGTCCAGAAGACGATGGATTAACAGAGCTGCATCATCTAGTGTGGCTCAAGCTCTTACTCAACAAGCCACAGCTCTCGACCTCATACAGTCGAAGTTCGTGAGGTTACTAGACGCATCTCTACTAAAGTACAAAGCCCATACTGATACTCTGCTCACGGAGATCTGCCTTGATCACGAAAGGGATTAGGACAAATATTGTGATGTTGTTGAGGACCTTAACTCCTCCTTCACCCAAATCAAAAACTCTCTCTACAGCCTACGAGATATGTAGTCGCTGTCAAGACCCTACTTACCCCGGCTGATGATGCAAAAAAGGGCAAAGTAAAGAGGGATGGGGAAGCAAAGGGAGATGGAGAAGAGAAAAAGGGGGGAACATATGGAAGCAGATCTCCCTCTCCCTAAAGCAAAGGAGAAAGAAAAAGCTATTGAAGGCCAGGCAGAGCCTCATGAGTGAATTAAGCAGCTGACATTGCAAGATGGAGGACCAGGTGAAGGATCCTCAGCTCAGGCACACATTGATGAAATTGCTGAAGTCATCGAGGGGACGGAGCCAATTGCGCCGAAGAGGCATGGCAAAGAGATAGCTACTGAGAGCTCTCCCCCGTTCATCACATAAGTTCAAGAATAAGAAAGAACAAGAGGCTTATGATGAATTGATGGCTCAGCAGTTCAGGCTAGGCTGGATCATGAAGTAAGAAAAGAAGAAGAGAGGAAGCTGAATGTCGCTGTGGAAAGGCAGTCAAGGAGTCAGGCTCAGCTGAAGAAAGTTCAGCAGAAGCAAACCACTCCGAAAAAGACTCAGCAGAACCCAACTGAAAAATCTGCTTCTGAGTCTACTGAAGAGTCTGATACTGACAAGCTGCCACTATCCAAAAGGCTAAAGAAGAAAGCTCCTAAGCTTAAAACTAAATAGATTACTGAAGAGAAAGCCTTATGGGATGCAGTTGAGATAGGCCTCGACTTCACAGCTAGGGAAAGGCTCACAGCTGAAGCCAGAGAACGACTAAGAAAAGCTGAACTGGCAGAGCAAATTGCCAAAACCTAAAAAAGCAGCCAGAAAGTCATTCAGTTAAGAGCAGAGAGATCCCAACTACTTCCAAATTCTACAGACGCGGTGGACATAAGCCACATCTCAAGAAAACACCATTCCGCCGCACTGACAAGTGGATCCCATGGAACCTGAATGAGCAGTGGGAGAGTCTAAAGGAAGACTTCATAAAAAGCTACAATGTATGGCAATGCTATCCAGGCAACGTTCCAGTGGACAAACTGTTCGATCAATTCTTATATCAATATGATCCCCTTTTCGTGCTCAGATTATCATGATTCTACATAAGGAAGGAATGTCACTGAAAGCACCTACATTCAGACGTCTGACTCCCCCCATGACTCTTGAAGGTAACATCTGCACGAAAGAGATAGAGAAAGAGGTGAAGATAGCCATGGAAAGCAACGAGTTGTCCTCCCAGGTGAAAGGAGATCTTCCATAGATCAAACGTCTCAGGGAAGCCACCTACAAATCCTATGGGCTAGAACTTCCAGAGGGCAAGTTTGTTGATCTCAAATCGAGGATTCAGAAGGCCGATCGCAATAGCAGCAGACTCAGCCGTCTTTCAGTCTTTCCCTTTCTCTCTTTTTCTTCTTTTGGTAGTGTAGTATTGATGTCTATGTAACCATATTTCTATCAATGAAATCAGCACTTCACTTGGCCAGACAACTACTCATTGTCTTATGGCTATGTCGTTCATTATCACGACTGATCACAGAAGTGATCAACACACACTCACTATACTTAATTTCTTCTGATGTGCCCTTGTGTAACTGTTAATCTGTGGTGTAATTCTTTTAATTGTAAGTGATTAATGGTTTTGGCATCATCAATTAGTGGCAAATTGTAGGGATATGAAGGGATATGAGTCAATGGACATGGGGGAAAATAGTGGGAAATGATTCAGTACCTCTGATACTAAGTAATTGTTGTATAAATGTAGGAGGAATTGAAGATTCCAAAACCCCTGAGTGTTTGATAAACCGACATGATGTAATAGGCTAGACCTGCTTTGATCTTTCTACATTAGTTTTTCTAAGTCCTGTAAGGGGTAAATTGTTGGACTAAAATTCAGTAGAGAAGCCAAGGTTCCAGAACCCCATCTGTCATCGGTTTAGTAAAGCTTTGTCTGTGTAAGAGCTCAGTTGTTTGTCTTCAAGTCAATAGCTGGAAGCATTTAGTAGAAGATCACTCTTCAGCCGACTCAAAAGAAGATTCAGTGTGATCATCCTTAATCTACTGAATAAGCTACAACTCAGTTGCAGACCCTACAAGGGAAATCGACAGCCTGACTTTATCAGTCGGATGTCAGCAGAGGAACACTTAGTGTCCGAGGTTCAGAGGAAGTCAACTCAGCTAGAAGATTTATGTGTGACAAGTGTCACCTACCGTCATACCTCGACCAATGAGAAGCAAGCAAAACTTACCTGCTCTGACACAAAGCTGCTCTCATGCACAGAAAGTCAACCACCCTCTGCAGCGATATTCAAATTATATGGTCGTTTTCCTTGGAGTCTTGTTACACGTGGCATGGTCCCCTCCAACGGATCTATGCATGGGTCACAACTATTTAAAGAGATCATCTTCAAGAAGAAGACGAGGAACATAGTAGCAAAAAACTCAAGAACACATTCTCAAGCACTCTAGCAAGCTTAATGTTATATCCAGCGAAGAACTAGAAATCTTAGAAATATCCTAGTAGTTCTTTACTCTAGAGTTGTTCCCGATCTCTTTTCTAATCTAACCATGTTAGATCTTAAGTTTAGACACTTGAAGGAGTTCACTTTTAGTGAACGTTCTTATTGTAAGAACTCCTTCCTTGTCGGAGACAAAATCCTTCAAACTTCGGTTTGATTTTGTAAAGTCGCTAAGGACTATGACTTAGAAGGTTATGTCCAGTGTAAAGAATATGGTTGAGGCTTGCTCAGATTAATCAACAAGAACTCTTGTTCAGCAGGACCGTAGATGTAGGATCTTGCGTATCCGAACCACGTTAAAAATTACTCGTGTCATTTACTGTTTTATTGCATCTGTTTGTCAACTATTTGCAAAGTCATTTTTTCAATAAAACAGTTTTAAAACTACACTAGCCAACTAATCTGGTTTGCATAAAAATATTTTTCAAAGTGACGAACTTAAACCGGACCTACACAATTCCGCACTTATTCATCTACTGAATTACTCAGTACTGACATCAGTCAGTAGAAAAGGTTCAGTCGTTGAATCACTCTGCCTCGCGATCAGAAGGCTTAACTGGCAACTGAACTCGTTCAATAGCATACTCAGTAAGATACTGACCTTCGCGTTTGAGCAAAACTTGGACTCAGGTGTATTAACCTCCCCCTCCCCCCCATCCTACATATGATACTCGTCTCTGGACCAACAGAAGGAAATCTTAAGAAAATAAGTTTTTTGCAATTTTTAATGGAACTACTAAATTTGCTCTTATACTTAGTTTTGAATTATCCATCGACTCTCCAGCCCATTTCATATTTCCTCACTTCTTAAAAACGAGCCATGGCCACTCTCGCGCACGAGCTAGATCATATATCTCGAGTTATGAGAGAGAAATCAATCCCTCTAAACATATATGCTCACGATTTAATCAAATAGAACGAGTATAAGCCACCTTAATTAGGGCTCACAACTTTGTTTCTGCTCTATATATAGTTCCGATATTTAGTGATTTTATCTTGTGATGTTGCTTTATAAACTGTGTTTTTATAATTTGGTCAACAGGAACAACTGATTAGATATATAGGATAGAAAATAAATGAAATCTTGTCTAAACCTTAATTGCTGAACATCATTTAAATATTCAATTTTTCATCATTTTTTTTAAGTATCCTTTTTTTATCAAATTTGAGCACATGGAGGTGAATTATATCTCTATGGAAACCATAAGGGGCTTAATGCATGTTTTTGAAACAATAGAGGGCATTTACATCTCGACCCCTGTTTGGTTGACGGGGAATTAATGTGGTCAGGAAATAAAATTCCATAAAGTATGAATTCGGAGAAAATGATACATGAAAATAAAATTTCCACATTTTCATAATACATGAGGCAAGTCATTTATGATACCACGAGTCAATAGTCAGGGGTTTAAAGTTGTTATCCAAATTCTTAAACGTAATTCATCCACGAGTCGATCAAATAGCAATGTATGTATAATACTACTCAACTTCATATCCTCCACATTAACTAATTTAATTTGAAACCATATAAATTATTCCACGTTGTGCATACCACATGTTATCTTAGCCAAGTTTTACGCATTATTCACTCAAAAATGTAATTCCTCTGTCTCATTCATCTTGTCTTGTTTTTTCTTTTGGGGTTGTCTCATTTTTCTTGTTTCATTTCATAAATAATATTTTTTTTCTATACACAACTAATCACTCTCTTTTTTGTGGAACCCACCTATTTACTCACAACTAACAACTCTCCTTAAAAAAGAAATAAGATACATTGGTTGGGACGGAGGGAGTAATTGCAAAGGTGTGGTCCAACATATTCTCGGCCTCAAGTTCACCGCACGGCATTTCGAGTTTTTGAGCCACATCAGTCATCAATGAGACTCTGCCAGATGAAAGCTGGGAAATCTTCCACTAGTCGAACCCTTCACCTCATTATTAGATGTTGCAATTCGTTTCTTCAGCTTATCCAACTTCTCTTGATCGAAACCAACAACATGAGGGAAGATGCGGAACATAGATGATCTTTGCGAGGGAAATGGAGTGCCAAGCAACTCCTCCACAACTGAAAAACTTTAATTAAATTTTTTAGACAAGCAAATCCATGAATTGTGCGAGGCCAGCACGAGCTAGGGTTTTGACAAACTCCCCGCCTCTATCGTTGCAATCGACGTATCAATTGTGTTTGATCGTCCCCGCTAAGGGATAGAAGATAGGTAAGGTCTTTGATAAAGATTGTTTAAGGCGTTGTTTTGATTTATCATTTTTGTAGAAGAGCAAAAGGGGTACATAAATTGGTGGTGCGATTTGGTAGAGATATGATACTTTGTGGTGTTTGAATGTGTGTCCTCGAAATATGTGTTGCAATTATCATCGCCATTTTTTCAATTATCAACTTAATAATAATACTAATGCTTTCAGTTTTTTTTTTCAATTAAGTGTTGTATTATCAAAGTAAAATATGTACAAACATGGGCGGATACAAAAGGGGACGGGTGGGTGCGACCACCCCCCTAACTTTCGTGTATTACTATGATTAGCTCTCTATTTTTTATAATTTACATAAATATTTTATTTTGATTTTCGAGTTCCCCCCTCCGAAATTTTAGAATTTGTCATTCTACCCTTAAGTTAAAACTAAAATTAGTGTGAATGTGACAACTAGATATGAAAAATATTAAAAATTATATATTAAGTACACCAACTTTAGTGGAGGTTTAAAACTTGGAATTCGGATATCTATATATTTTAACATGTGGTTTAACTTTATGCAATTGATATATTATGTTTGTATTTTTTTTTTCAATACTTATTGCTCAATTGAATAAATTCTTGAATCTCCCCGATCACATGTAGACCTATCAAAATAAGATGTTGTATATAAATTTCAAGGGATAAAAACAAACACCTCTAAAAAAAATTCTCGGGGGCTCCGCCCCCCAACCCCAGTACAACACCTTTCGTACCCTTATAAATTCTCGCCTGACCATTTAAGATAACAAAACATATTTTCTAACCACAATTTTAAAAACATAAACAATATAACCACTTTTTAACTTTTTAGAATTTAAAATTAAAAAGTGGGGTCCAATTTTCTTCAACTTCTTCTTTGTATTCTCTCTCTTCCTTCTCCCACTTACCTTCATCTACGATCTTTGTTTTCTTTACAAAGATGTCGAACTCTGAGATTCTGCAAATTGCAACATTCTTATGATTCTCTCTCTACCGGCACACTGCTTCTTTCTCCTCTTCGTCTTCTTCATGAAGAGGAAGATGTTGATGACAGTGATGTTGAATAAATCTAATTAAGTGACTGCCTGACCGGAGATGATGATCAAGAGGGTGTTCATTTCTGCCATTTTCTTGCTTTGAAGCTTTTCTCTTCTGCATATAAAATTTCTCTAAATGTTTGAAGCAACATTTTCGTGGATTAATTTGATCAAGAGAGTTCGCAGTAATAACTATATGGTAATGGATTGTATTATAAGATCGAACTTATTTCTTAAGGTCAAAAACAACATTTCTCAATCATCTAAATTTTCTAACTAATGGACATAAAGAAAAGGAAAATGAGAGAGAACACATTGAATTCGTAACTATTGAAGTGAGAACAAAAGTGGAGTGATAAACATTGAGATGGCCTCAATCTCAGTTTTAAATTCAAAATAAAGTAAAAAGTGGTTATAAATTTCATGTTTTTAAATTGATGGTTATAAAAAATATATTATTATCTTAAATGGTCATGTATAGATTTCTCCCCAACTCGAAATCCTGGATCCGCCCCTGTATACAAATACACACGGGCATACCATGGAAAAGTCCACACCAAGCTAGGCTTGAGTAATAAGAAACGTTTATCCCTATGATTACATCTCAACTAATACAAGAGAAAAAATCCAACAACATAAACCAAGAGATAAAATGTGGATACGGTAACGTCCAAAGAGAGCTTCACCGCGCATAGACGAACATGGGAAGTGGGCCTCAATAAAACCACAAGTGAAAAACCACCAAGGAAGAAAAAAGAGTACTCCAAGGATGGTACCGAACGCAAACACCTAACAAGGAAGATCCTGAATCACCACGACGGCTGGGTCTCACCCACGAGAAATAGAGCGAGGAGGGTTCCTCTCATCCCCATTACGATCTGCATTAGTAAAGGTACCTCGCTGCCGAACTCTCAGGTTGGAGTTAGGTCTCGAATGCATGTTAATTTTCAGCATATTGAACTCTAAACCCTTACACACATCCGCAACATGCCCAAAATGTTTGCACGTAATACAAAACTTAGGTAATCCTTCAAACACAAGTTTTTTGTTCAAAACAAGTCCCCATATACAAAACAAGATTCTCTACTTATATTCCTAGTAACTTTTACATGGGTTTCAAATTAAAAGAGTTTGCGTCTTCTCCAACTAAGAGGAAGTTCTTACAATAAGAACAGTTTCACAAAGATGTGAACTTCCTCGAGGTTTCTAAGCTATAGATATTACAATAAGGCTTGCTTAGATAAGAGAAAGGGAACAAGGATAACTCTAAGTGAAGAACTAAAAGGTTCTTCTAAGAAAGTTAGTTCTTCACTGGATTCTTCGATTGAGAGCGTTTAAGAGTTTTGTGCGTAGATAGCTTGGGTTCCCGGTAGTGTCTCTGCATGAAGACTTCTCTTATATAGTCGTCGATTATGAATAGATCCGTTGGAGGGAGGTCTAGCCACGTGTCAAAACGATAAGGAAAACGGCTCCTTAAATTTGTACGTTGATGAGTGGGTGCACTGTAGAGATACGTCTCTTTTTCAGTCTGGGAGCAGCTTTTGTCAGAAAAGATAAGTTGATGTTGGCTCCTTATTGGTCGAGGTAGATTGGTAAGTGAGACTTGTCAAACATCAAGGTTGACTTCCTCTGAATCCTCGGACCTTCAACTGAAGTGACTTCCTACTGACGTTCTTCTAAGTATAAGTGCATGGGAACGAATTCCTGTGCAGATTCAGTTGCTGGTCGGCTGACCAACTGACTTCTTTGATCCTGAGTCCATCAGCTGAGTGCAATGTCTTCTACTGAACTCTGTAGCTACTGAACTCTAGCCTACTGAGTTCCTAACAGCTGAACTCAAACTAAGCTATTTACCGAAATGAAGGTCCATCATTCAGCTTGGGGTTTTGGGATCTTCAAATCTATAAATGAGTCATACTGAATCCTTATCCCAACAATTTCCCCCAATTTGATGATGCCAAAACCTATTACATCTTCTATCAAGAAAAAAATGCAAAGGTTAAGAGCTATTGCTACTGAGTAAAGATCTATTACAAGGGAATGCTACAGCCAACATATCAAAGTTGACTAAGATAATGGAAAGAAAGAATCAGAGCAATCACAAGTAAAAAGAATATCAGAGCTATCTTATTATATCAAGTAATGTATCAGAGCCATGTTAAAAACAAAACAGTTATGGGATGTTGAATGTATCCGAACTTACAGAATTTAATACAATTAACATATTGATAGCATGCTGAAGTTATTAGAGATTCTACTGACAAGTATCAGAGCTACAAAGCAAGTTTAACATATTCACAATATATCAGGGCCAATACAAACAGAACAATCAAAGCTCAGAATAGATCATACTTCTTAGTAGCTAATCATCAAAGGTAAATTCAGCAGTTATCAGTAGTGTCCCTATAAGGTAGGTTCGCCCTAAGAAACAATTTCCCACTATTTCAGATATAATAGCCCTTCCCTCTAAGTACTAGCAAAGTATCAAATAATATCAGGGCAAACACAGATAATCAGTAGGGAATAGTTCTAAGGCAGATAAGCATATAAGACATATAGGGTCAGATAGAAAAATATCTGGTCACTTAGGTGATCAGTTGTGTTGAAAAGTAAATAAAGCCGTAAAGACAATGAGTAATTGTCAAGGCTAAAAGTGATAAATGTCATAGATGAATGAGATTTACAATACATGACATGCTATCACTACAAAACTAGACTAAGGAGAGAGAGAGGTCAGCTCGGCTTCTTCTTGAACTGCTGCGTGCGAGCACGGAAGTCAGCAGACTTCTTCTCTGGAAGGTTAAGGCCATATCCTGAATATACTCTACTTCTCAGGGTTTTGATCTCTGCTAAGTCTTCTTTATCATCTTTCCTCAGCGCTCTGCTAATGATGGCTTCCTTGATTTCTTCTTCTATCTCCTTCTTGCAAAGATTATCTTGATGAGTCATGGGAGGAGGAAGAATTCTGAATGGAGGAGCCTTAAGCGCTTGGCCTGTTTGATCTAGCAGCGTCTGAATCTCAGCAAGGAGGGATGGATTCACAGCTGTCATAAAGTCCTTGAAGAATGTATCAGCATTAGTAGAGTCTTCATTTCCGACTTTCCAGATGTAGAATCTTTTTATGAAGTCCATCTTCAGCTTCTTCCATTGCTGATTCAGCTTGAGAGGTACCCAGTCATCAGTTCTTTTGAATAATATCCTCTTCACTTCACTGCATGGTTCCCTTCTCCTGAAGTATCTGGAAGAGGTGGGTATACTTCTATCTTTTTCCGGTACCCTTTCCCTTGCTTCCTTTTCCGTTCTCAGCTTAAGGGCCTCTAAATTGGCTAGACGAATTATCTCTCTCGCCTCTCTAATTTGCTTGGCCTCAACTGTACGGTCTAGTGCTCACTCACACGTATCCCATATCTCTTTCATCTCTTGCTCTTGCTCTTGCTCCTTAGAGGGGACCGTTAAGGGCACATACTGCACTTCTGAGTCAGTAGGCAATGCAGATTTAGACTTTGATGCAGATGCGCCTTGCTTCTCAGATTTGGACTGTCCGGGTTTAGACTGTTGGGATCTAGATGTGGCTGCTGAAGCTTTGGATTTCCTGGGAATACTTCATCTTGTGCGAGAAGGCGTTGGAGTTTGGATATGTACCCCTTTCTTTGTTGCGGGCTTCTTCTTGGCATCCTGTTCAGCTAGTTCTCTAGCTAGTTTCCCGTCAAAAGTGATTTGCTCTTCACGAGACTTGAACTTCAGCTTCTTTTCCCTGGCTGGACTTGGGTCAGGTGGAGCCTTACCCTTGCCCTTATTAGCTGTCTTAGCTAGAGGTGGTGAATCTTCAGTGGGTAGATTTTCCAAGAATTTGGCCACCTCAGCCACGGTTGTGTCAGTGGGTTCTCTCTGCTGATCTTCTGCTTAAGGAGGGCTCTGAGGTGAGCAGATCTGGACTTTTCCCCCTTTTTGGCATCATCAATTAGAGTCGCCAGGGCAGTAACCTTTTGTGTCAGTGTATCTACTAAGGCCTTGACCATAGTCATACCTAAGGCAATGTCAGTAGTTGCGTCTGTGTAAGACTCCCACCTTTGATCGTGCTCTTGATTAATTTCTTTCAGTAGAGCATCTTTGGATTTGTCAAAGCGGGTGAGGTAGTCTTCTACAGCGTCAGAGGCAGCTTTCTTGATTTCCTTGCAGGAATCGTGTTGTTGGGTTAGTGCTTTAGAGACACTGTCAAATGTGAACTTATATCTCTCCTCAACTGCCTTCTGGACGCGACCTCTTGCAGCCGCCACTTCTTCTGAGAATAGCTTGGCCTGCGACTGCAGTGTAGTCTGGAACTGAGCAGTCAGGTCGGTCTTCTGTGCCTCAAGTGCCTTGGTGAGGATCCCTTCGGCATTAATAGAGCTTGGAGTGCTGATCCTCTGCACTTCAGTAGTAAGGCTGGTCAGTGTCTTCGTCTGAGCCTCAGTGAAGATTCCTATTCGTGTGTGTCTGACGTTTGATCACCTTATTAATGGACTCCGTTGTGAGGTCCTTGATCTCAGCAGCCTGATATCCGCGTTTGGATTGAGGCTGAGTCGAGGATGGAGTCTGGATGATCGGGCTTGATGTAGGAGGAGGAATTGGCTGATCATCCACGGGAGTTTTACCCTCAGCAGATCCTCCCTGGTCTGCATCCTTGGGTGATCCATCATGTGGAGGAGATGGAGGAGGAGAAGGAGGAGGCTGAGTAGAGGAAGGCTGAGCTCCTTGCAATCTATCGTTAAGCATTATGAGCATTACGGCCTTCAGATCTTCCAGAGAAGCAATACCAGATGGCTCCTCATAACCAATCTCTTCTTTCAGTTGTTGTTCTTCCTCCATCAGAGTGGATAGGGTCTTCAGACGGATGGCCTCTTCCAGTAGATCTCACTCTAAGAATCTAAGGCGCATCTATACCCTGGCTCAGACCGCTATGTCCATGAGATCAGCATGGCACTGATCTTAGGTATCTCAGCCGTGACTTCATCAGCTGATTTCAGTTGAGCATTCAGGACTGAAGTCGGGAGTGAGGAAATCTCAGCAGTCTGAGTATTAGTAGGGGTCTCCGGCTGAATTTCCTCAGAGATAACTCTCTTCACATTTTCTTTCAGTATTACGTCATGTTTCCCAGACCCTGAATCCTCAACAGATATCGGTGAAGGAGGGGGACGAGTGAAGTTGGCTTCTTCAGCGTCTTTTGCTTCTTCAACGGATGCTGCTCAGTAGGGATCTCCATAGGGCGCTTAACAGCCAGTCCCTTCCCTTTTGATTTTTCAGCTGCGGCTGCATTGACAAACTTCAGCAGCCTCTGATCAAAGTAGAAAGCATAAAAAAGCTTTCCTTTCGGAATGAGCTTCATGCCATCTTGGTCCCATAAAAAATCTTTCCTTTCGGAATGAGCTTCATGCCATCTTCAGAGTCTACAAACTTCTGAGACTGAGTTTTAAATTCAGCTCTGAAGAAAGTGTTCCAGTTGATGGGGGCCTCATCCACTATTGCCATCATAATCTGGATGCAGATGCGGGATAGCTGGTCGTACGATCCCGCTGAGCTCGTCAGAATGTGAGTGACGATGTATGCCAATCCCCTGTCCTGCGGAAGCAGCTGACTCTTAAGGAAAGCAGCTTTGAAGACGATGCTCTTCTGACCGCTGAATCGGCACAGGTACTTGTCTATCTCAGATTCCTTGTACCTGGCAATTGGTGTCCCTTCGTCTGCTAGTTCGAAGCTGACATGCAGACGCCTTGCCACATCCATCTGAGTGGCCCTGTCCTCCCACTGACTGGGACATACTTCACGCCTCGAAATGACGGAGGAGATGTCATTCGAGTCATCATCTTTCCAATATTTTAGAAAGAATTCAGCGACCTGGCGAGGGAGCAGATGATGCGGAGAGTGAGAGAGGATCGGTAGTAGGCCCGATCTCTCTAGAGAGTCGAAAATTAGAGTCATACACTCCAGGCCACACGTCCTTACGCACAGAACACGTTCAAAAAACACCCTCTTCCCTGAAATGATGTCATCAATATCCTCCGTGATTGTAACATCGTTGTTGGGAACAAATAGCGCCATCTTACCAACTGAAATATGCAAAAACAGAAGTTAGCACTTGAAAATAGAGTAATTTAGTAGCAGATTTAGTTTAGAAATCTTACCGAAGTAAGTGTGCTTATAATGCGATAGAAGTCTAATGCAAATTTTAAGCAGACGCAGAGAGCATAAATTCTTCGATAATGGCGGAAAAGTGATCTAGGTTAGAGATGGCATGCGTATATATATTCAGATTTGAATATGAGACGGTTTTAAAGCATGCGGTTGAGATTAATGAGTTTTTAAAATGTGGACGGCTCAGATTGGATGTTATAATAGGTTATGATTACTGTGTCGCCTATAATCTCACCTACTTATCTCTATCGCCTAAATGGTAAGCTGAAATGACATGCATTTAATGCACCACACTCAGTTTTACGGAATATCGTGAGTTTAAAGAAAATGACATACTCAATGCAATACGATGAACATTAAAGGCAGGAAATAAATGCTATGACATGCTGAATCACCAAATACTGAATTTCACTCATAACCAGTCAGCTAAACATCGTAGTCAGCTGATACCACGTTAGACGAGACTGAGTATTCAGTTGTACTAAAAGTAAGTTCCCCTTACTTAGTACTTCCTGGACCATTTACTGAATCGTATTAGTAGGATCCAAAAGACCTAGTTCTACTGAGAGATCGTTGAATCTGGTCTCAGCTAGAGGTTTGGTCAGGATATCAGCTCTTTGCTTATCTGTGTGGATCTTCTCCGTTCTGATATCCTTTTTCTCGACATGATCTCTTATGAAGTGATGACCGATGTCCACGTGCTTGCACCTTGTATGTAGAACTGGGTTCTGAGTGATTGCAATAGTACTGATACTGTCGTTGTAGATCGGCGCTTCATCTTGATGGATGCCGTAGTCTCTCAGCTGTTGTTGAAGCCATAGTATCTGTGCGCAACAGCTTCCGGCAGCCATATACTTAGCTTCAGTAGTGGACGTTGCTACTGAATGTTGTTTGTTTGAAAACCACGATATGAGCTTGCTATCGAGGAACTGACAAGTTCTACCGAGGAACTGACAAGTTCCTGAGGTTGGTTTTTTGTCGATTCGGCAACCTGCATAGTCAGCATCAAAATAACCAGTTAGTTCAACGTTATCATCAGCATGATACCATAATCCAACATCAGGTGTTCCCTTCAAGTAACGAAGAATTCTCTTCGCTAAATCTATATGACTCTTCTTGGGATTCGCCTGAAATCTCGTGCACACACCTACAGCATAAGATATAATAAAGAAACGATAATAGCACGATAGTCAGTTGAGTTAACAGATACTCCCTCTTTGTCAAGATCAATCTTGAGATTGGTGTTCATGGGTATCTTTACTGACTTGCTGGATCCGCAGCCGAACTTCTTGATGAGATCTCTTGTGTATTGGCTTGATTAATGAATATTCATTTCTTTGATATTTTGACTTGAAGTCCAAGGAAATACTTCATCTCTCCCATCATCGACATTTCAAATTTTTCTTTCATCATCTGCTCGAATTTCTGACACATAGTCAGATTCCTTGATTCAAAGATGATGTCGTCCACGTAGATCTACACCAATAAAATGTCTTCTCCTGACTTGATACTGAATAGGGTGCGATCCATTGTTCCTTTATTGAAACCTTTCTAAAGTACAAAGTCTTAGAAGGTATCGTACCAAGTCCTGGGTGCTTGTTTTAACCCATACAAAGCTTTCTTAAGTCTGTAAACCTGATGTCCCTGCTGAAAGCGGGGCGGTTGTTCAACATAGACTTCTTCCTTCAGTACGTCGTTCAGGAAAGCTGACTTCACATCCATCTGATAGACTGTGAACTGCTGAGTGTTGCATAAGCTAGGAAGAGACGAATAACTTCCAATCTTGCAACTGGGGCGAATGTTTCGTCAAAATCTATTCCTTCCGATAGACAATATCCTTTGGCAACGAGTCGAGCTTTATTCCTGACAATGACGTTGTTTTCATCGTGCTTGTTCTTAAAGACCCACTTCGTTCCTATCACGTGTTGATGTCTAGGTCTGTCAACAAGCTCCCATACGTCGTTTCGCGTGAACTGATTCAGCTCTTCTTGCATGGCGGTGATCCAATCAGCATCATTCAGCGCATCCTCTATTGTTTGAGGTTCTTCAGTCGACAAGAAACATGAGTATAAGGCACTTTCTCATTGACATGATCTAGATCTTGTCTTGACACTAGCTGAAGGATCTCCAATGATAAGATCTGAAGAGTGAGCATCTAACCACGAGTAATGTCGTCTTTTTACTTCATCTGGAATTGATTCAACACAAACAGTAGGAGTATTAGGAATTTCAATTGTACTGTTCTGAGTTTGAATTAATTCAGTAACAATGGTTGGGTCTACTGAGTCACCAGGTTCAGGGGGATTTAGCTCAGGAACATTGATAGTTCCCCCTGAGTTGTTATTCTCAGTAGAGGTCTCAATTACCATATTGGTTTCCTCATCGACCTGAATTACCTGGGATTGATTATGTTTGGTACATTGCTTGTTGTTTGATTCTGAGTTTCATCATCTGAATCATTATCCCAACAATGCTGGATCTTTTCAGTATTGTCTTTTAAGCTTAGATCATGTAGCTTGCTCCTGACCTCTTCAGATTATGGCTGAGAGTTTGACTTCTTGAACTCAGAAATAAATTCATCAAATACAACATGAGGGCTTTCCTCCACGCAAAGGGTCCAGTAGTTGAAGACCCTGAAACCTTTGCTGACCCTGGAGTATCCTAAGAAGACTCCTTGGTCTGACTTACTATCAAACACCTTTAACTGGTCCTTTCCATTATTGTGGATAAAGCACGGACAACCAAAAATATGGAAATGTGAAATAGCAGGAATTATCTCTTTCCATAGTTCGTAAGGCGTCTTCATGTGCTTCTGAGTCAGTAGAGACCGGTTCTGAGTGTAGCAGGCAGTGTCAGTAGCCTCTGCCCAGAACTTCAATGGAAGACCTGAGTGTGCAAGCAACGTCCTTGCTGCTTCCTTAAGCGTTCTGTTCTTCCTTTCAGCAAGTCCGTTCTGCTGAGCGTACATGCCGCTGAGATTTCGTGTTGAATGTCTTCAGCCTCACAGAAGTCTTTTACCATTGAGTTCAAAAACTCAGTTCCACGATCTGAGCGTATCCTTTGAATCTTGATGTCTTTCACAACGCTCAGCCACTTCAGTAGTTTCAACAGCTCAAGTTTGACGTCAGATTTGTTGGCGATGAATATCACCCAAGTATATCTTGAATAGTCATCAATGACTACAAGAGCGTATTTATTTTCTCTGATCGTCACTGGGTTGCTGGCCCAAATAAATCCATGTGCAGCAGTTGAAGGATTCCATCAGTGGATGGTGACGGAATGGGCAGATTGCTTGACTTTGTTTGCTTACCCTTCAAACATGCTTCACAATTTTTATGTCTCTTGAACACTTCGTTGGGCAGTCCTTTGACTTTAGCATCACGTGCTAGCTTGTTCATTGTCTTGAAGTTCAGATGACTCAGTCGTCTGTGCCATAGTCATGATATCTTGTCATCTGACCTCGTGTGTGCTAGCAGGCAAGCTTCAGGTTCGGCGGTATTCCATTCAGCATAGTATATGTGTCTTCGCCGCGACCCTGATAACACAGTTTTTCCAGTAGATTTATCAAGAACATCACAAAAACCTGCGTCAAAAGTCATTTATTGGAGTTATCACATAATTGACTGATAGAAAGGAGATTATGTTGAAGTCCTTCAACATAAGATACCCTAGGAACTATTGCAGTTCATATTTCCAGTGTGTCGTATCCCCTTGTGTAGCCTTTGGAGTTGTCACCGAACTCAATTCTGGCTCCATCTTGCTGAACGTAGTCGGTCAGTATGCTCTTTTGATGTATCATATGTCTTGAGCATCCACTGTCGACAATCCAAGGGTCTTGTAGCACCTGCAAAACAAGAACAGATTCAGGTACCCTTTGGGTTTAGCTTGGATCCTTAACGGTTAGATTTGAGGATACAAACTTGTCTGACAGCCCTGACTTCTTCTTTCCCTTGTTGTCAGTAGTCTGCTGCACTGAACTTGGAGTAGCTGACAACTTAGTCTTTCGAGGTTCAGCTTTCTTCTTCTTCTGAACCTTAGGACTTTTGACTCTTGGCTCATAGTAGTACGATACGTACTGAGCTGGATGAGTCATTTGTTGGTGGCCATACTGTTCAGCCCACCTGACCTTCTTGGTTTCCCTTGAGTTTGCTCTTGGTGTCTTGGGGCTAGAACCGTGGGTCACCTTCTTGTTGCTAGACTGAGGTGCTTGAATCTTCTACTTGTTCTTTATCTGAGGGGATGTAAATTCTGCACGTTGAGTTACCCCTTGGACAATCCTATCAATCATCTTGGTGGAGCTCTTCTATCCTGAAGTGGAGGCTTCACATGTATAACCAAGTCCTTCTTTGGTGGCATATGGTCTTTGAGCTCGTAATAGCTTCTCCAACTTCTCCTTTGCTCCAATGTATTACTCTGTCATCAAGGTTCTTCACACCTCATCACTCTTTCTTAGAGCTTCATATTCTGTTATGGCATGTGTGAGAGTTTCCTTGAGATTAGCAATTTCAGTCTCTTTCTCAGAGATGTCTTTGGATAGCACTGAAATCTATGCTTCTTGGTCTTGAGACTTAGTCATCATAGAGTTAATCTCTTCCTTCAGTCTCAGAACAAGTCCTTCAGACTCAGTAGAGTCCTGACTTCTCTTTGAAAGTCTCTGATTCTCTGCTTTCAGAATATCCATCTCTTGAATTGTCTTGTTGAACTGCAGGCTCATCTGGATTTGCTCTTCAAGGAGATCTTCGTACGCAAGAACCACATCCAACGGTTCTCCTGCAACAGAGCTAGTGTCGTGAGTGCAAGGTGAAGAGGGGCATATAATGGGTCCAAAATTTACCTCAGCCTCTTCTCCGGCCATCAGACACGGTTCAGCATCTTTTGTCTCGATTGCCATGAATACGGCGTCGTCATCGGACGATTCCATAAACAATTCATCATCGCTTGAGCAATCGGACAACTCTCCAGCTATGTAGGCTTGCCTCTTCTTTACGAATTTGTCACATCGGGCTTTCCTTTCAGCTCTTTCAGCTGTTGAGAGTTCAGGACATTCGTACTGGAAGTATCCAGACTTTTTGTAGTTGTAACATACTGAGGTTCTGCCGTCCCTTCTAGACGTTTCTTTTGTTCTACAGGGGAAGCTTCAGTATTCCTACAATAAGGTAGAGATTTAGTTTCACTTTTCGTGCGATTATGATCTCTCTTACCTTGATACGTTTGGGAAGCCTTTTTTCATCTTCCTTCTGAACATTTCTTTCTCCTTCTGGTATTTCACAGCGAGGAGAGCATACTTCTTAGCCAAGTTGTCAGCAGTAGGTATGGTCACTGAGCTTCCAGCTGACTGGATTGTTGCTGAGGGATTTGCTCCGGGGGTGATAGCTGATGCCTTATAAGCATGATCCATTGGCACTTCAGCTTCAGCACCGGGGGTGTGTGGGAGGTTGAATTTTAACTCCTCTTCTTTTAGCTCTGAAAATACAATTCAAGTCAGATCTCCTCATACACGTAGCAAAGGAATACAACTTGGGCCTGCTGAGAGTCCTAAGAATCTTTGTGTTGGTCTCCTTGTTGTTGAACGTTTTCCCCATTCCGTTGATGATGTTGATCTGATTTGTGAATCGAGCACTAAAATCATCTATGGACTCCCCAGGAAGCATAGCGAATGCCTCGAGTTTCTGTAGCTCTAACTCCAGTTTGTTTTCTTTGGTCTGTGGAGTTCCTTGGCTCAGCACCGCGAGAGCATCCCATAGCTACTTTGCAGTCTTGTAGTCATGTATTCTTCCGAGATATGAGTTACTGAGTGTCATCAGTATTGCGTTTCGAGCAACTCGGTCGAGGTTGTGCAGTTTCTTCTCCTCAGATGTTAAGAGGCTTTTGTCCTTAGCGACTTTAGGACCGGTTCGGGCACCTTCTGCTCCGTCCAATCTAAGTACGACTGAGTCGATCATCGGAACAATAGGTCCTTTCTCCAGGACGTCGGTCATGCTGTCGTGCAGTGAGTTCAAATGTGCCTCCATCCTTACTCGCCATATCGCATAGTTCTCTGTTGAGAACATGGGTACCGTCCTAATTCCTGAAATATCAGCCATTGGAAGATAGGATATATGATGTAATGAAGAGATGCAAGATGCAGTGAAAATGGGTTTTCCTAGGATCTTTGTTCGAGATAGACCAGTTTTAGAAAATGATGATCAGTTAAGAACTCTGCTCTAATACCAATTGTTGGTCCTGAGACGTGGTTCAAGTGTAGAGGGGGGGTGAATACACCTGAATACAAATTCGTTTCTCAAACGCGAAAGTCAGCTCTAGCTGAGTTTGCTACTGAACTGAGTCAGATAGCCAAATATACTTTCAGATTGCGTGGGCAAGAAATTCTTCTACTGAGTTCAGCTCTACTGACTTGAGTCAATCGAACAGTCATTCACTATCAGAGTTGTGTGTGGAAGTGTAGGCCCTATTAAACATCTCGGTTGGAAAACTGGTTTTATGTTGAGTTTGATGAACTTCGGTTTTGATGCAATATGATTAGTAAAAGAAAACAGTAAATCAACACAGCTGATTTTTAAAATGGTTCAGACACACTGGGTTCTACGTCCACTGTCCTGACCAAAGCAGGATACTTGTTATATTTATACTGAGCAAGTCTCAGTGATCTGTTCTCAATACAGATACAACTTGAAGCTTACACTGAGCAAGCTCTCAGTAATCTGTTCGCATGACAGATTCTCAACTTATAGTCGTAGTGACTTTTACAGGGGTTTCAAACTAAAAGAGTTTGAGTCTTCCCCAACTAAGAGGAAGTTCTTACAATAAGAATAGTTTCATAAAGATGTGAACTTCCTCGAGGTTTCTAAGCTATAGATATTACAATAAGGTTTGCTTAGATAAGAGAAGGGGAACAAGGATAACTCTAAGTGATGAACTAAAAGGTTATTCTAAGAAAGCTAGTTCTTCGCTGGATTCTTCGATTGAGAGCGTTTAAGAGTTTGGTGCGTAGATAGCTTGGGTTCCCGGTAGTGTCTCTGCATGAAGATTTCTCTTATATAGTCGTCGATTATGAATTGATCCGTTGGAGGGAGGTCTAGCCACGTGTCAAAACGCCAAGGAAAACCGCTCTAGTATTTTCGAAAATTCTCTTTTTCATTAGATAATAAATAAACTTCGGATTTTTTTGGGAACCAACAAATCGGATCTGTCGGGACTGGCGGGGCTCGAACCCGCAGCTTCCGCCTTGATAGGGCGGTGCTCGTCCCTGCTCGACGGGTGGGTCTTGCATTAAATTTGAACGTTGATGAGTAGGTGCACTAGGTGCACTGTAGAGATACGCCTCTTTTTCAGTTTGGGAGCAGCTTTTGTCAAAAAAGATAAGTTGTTGTTGGCTCCTTATTGGTCGAGGTAGATTGGTAGGTGAGACTTGTCAAACATCAAGGTTAACTTCCTCTAAATCATCGGACCTTCAACTGAAGTGACTTCCTACTAACGTTCTTTTGAGTATAAGTGCATGGGAACGAATTCCTGTGCAGATTCAGTTGCTAGTCGGCTGACCAACTGACTTCTTCGATCCTGAGTCTATCAACTGAGTGCGAGGTCTTCTACTGAACTCTGCAGCTACTGAACTCTAGCTTACTGAGTTCCTAACAGCTGAACTCAAACAAAGCTATTTACATAAACGAAGGTACATCATTCTGAAGGAATAATAGGGTTTACAGTAAGGCTACCTTCCTCCTGGTGTGTTGTCGCGGCTCCGATTGTTGCTCCTGTGTCAGATCTTCTGATCTGTGTCCCGGCCTTTTTCTCCCTCTGGGTGGTCAGAGATCTGAAGAAAATAAATTTATTCTCTCTCTATAAACTCACGCCACTCTTGATTTTTATGAATCAATTGTGTGAGTTTCTGAACAGAATACTAATATATATAGGCTTCAAAAACCTATATAATATTAATATATTTGTAGCCCATTAATTTAATTATAATCCAATGGGCTTCTATTAAATCAGCCCATAATATAATTAATTAATTTATTGGGCTACTAATATTTATCAATTAATTGGCCCAACCAATTAATTCCAGATAAATAACATTATTAAATAATGTAAAATACATTAATCCATTAATAATGAATTCTGAGAGATAATAAATTACTAGGCAACTAATTGGGCCGGATCGTGGATCCAATACAAGAAATAAAGTCGGGCCTCCAATTAATTAATTATCCATGCTCACCAGAGCAAAATTAATTAATTAACACGCATTCATTCCACTAGAGAATCCGTGCTTTGACTTACCCCTTTATCCCAATTTGAGCAAGGGCTTGTATTTTAGACTTAATCGATCTCCGTATTTAAGATAGAAATATCCGTTAATTAATTAAGCTTACTGACTGCTTAAATTAATTAACATCTTGTATTCTCTGAGTAGTACCACTCGACCTTATTAACACACCCGAACTTAATCAACCGGCCGGGTTTAGTGTGCTAATCCTTTCGAGTTCCTCGGGGGATATTATCAACCCATTCCCGGGATACGGCCGCAAGATACGGACAACCAGCTCGAGCTACAAATGACTACTAACACCCAAGATACGTAGATCCGGTCGCTCATTGGACGTTCACCATAGTAGGTCAAAGTGATAGATAGCCAAATGCACTCAGTGAAGTCTTACCAAGCTTAAGATCAGGCTAAGTCACCGAGATCTTGGTTCTCCACTAAGGTCGGTTAGGAGAACACATCTCACCGTGATCCTTCAATACACCACCTTAAGTGTACCGGTAAAGACAAGCGACTAAGACAAGCCACTTCTTATCTAAACTCGGCTTAAACCGACAACTTCATCCTTAAGTTGTCTCAGTGTGTTAACTTGTTTATATCTTGTCAGTTCAACCAATTTGTGTTGTCTTCTGTGATACCCGACACACCACACAAATCTAACTTTTATACAAGATAAAGGATAACATGTGCAAATATACATATTTATCAGATAGGAGAATAAAACAGTGGTAAGGACAAAAACACATTGTATACAAGCATAAAAGTGCTTCCAGTATACAAAATCCCAACAATTCTCCCACTTATACTAAAGTAAACTTTTAGTATACAATGTGTCTATATCTCAGCTATCTAGGTACAAACTAGTACCCATCTATATCTTAGCTATCTATCCTATCTATCACGACATCTTCTCCCACTTATACAAAAGTTTCTGTAGTCCTAAGTGGGGCATCTCTACCATCCCAAAGCCACGAACATGCTTCTCGTAAGCCGGGAGTGGTAAGCTCTTCGTGAAAGGATTAGCTAGGTTGACTTCAGTTCCAATTTTGTCAATCACCAGGTCACCTCGATTTACGAATACTCGTATAATATGGTACTTCCTGTCTATGTGTTTAGACGCCTTGTGAGATCTAGGTTCCTTAGAATTTGTCACTGCACCCGCATTATCACAATAAATCGTGATCGCCTTAGGCAAATTCTGAACAATATAAAGATCTTGGAGGAAATTCTTGAGCCATCTTGCCTCTTTCGAGGCTTCCGGAAGCGCCACATACTCTGCTTCCATGGTTGAGTCCGCAATGCATTTCTGCTTTGCACTCCTCCATGAAACGGCTCCACCTCCCAAGGTAAACACATAACCCGAGGTAGACTTCTTCTCGTCTGACTGGTCAACCTGGAAATCCGATTCTGTATAACCCAAAGACACTAGACTATCTGACTAGTAAACAAGCCTATAATCTCTAGTCCGTTTAAGGTACTGGAGAATATACTTGACCGCAGTCCAGTATTCCTTTCCAGGGTTAGACTGATATCTTGAGACCATGCCTACGGCATATGAGATATCTGCTCTTGTACAAATCATCGCATACATGAGGCTACCGGCAGCGGAAGCATATGGTACTTGCCTCATACTTTCTATCTCTTCAGGCGTTTTCAGGGCACTGATTCTTGGATAGAAAAATGCCATGTCTGAAAGGTACTAAGCCTCTCTTGGCTTTTGCATGCTAAAACGAGCAATAACAGTGTCAATGTAGGACACTTGTGACAAGCTTAACATCCTTTTTCTGGCGATCTCGAATAACCTTGATCCCAAGGATGTAAGCAGCTTCACCTAAGTCCTTCATTTGAAACTACTCGGATAACCACGTCTTTACGTCTGATAACACTTCAACATTATTGCTAATGCGAAGGATGTCATCTACGTAAAATGCAAGAAACACCACTGATCCGTTAACACAAATACGTTACACACACCTCGTTAGGATAGGATACAAATCCATAGGATTTGACTACCTCGTCAAAACGCTGGTGCCATAACCGGGAAGCTTGCTTAAGTCCATGAATAGACTTCTTAAGATTCCAAATTAGATGCTCTTCGCCCTCCTTCACATAACCATCTGGCTGTTTCATGTAGATGTCCCTACCTTTTTCAAGGTGACCGTTTAGGAATGCGGTTTTGACATACATTTACCAGATATCTAGGTTCATGTAAGCTGATATGGCAAGGAGAATCAGAATGGACTTGATCATTGCTACAGGCGAGAAGGTGTCTTCATAATCGATACCTTCTTTCTGGGTAAAACCCTTCGCCACTAGCCTGGCCTTAAACGCCATGATCTCTTCATTCGGTGCTCTCTCTTTCTCTTGTATACTCACTTACTACCAATAGCATTGCAGCCCTCAGGTAGTTCAGTGATCTCGTATACATCCATATCAGTTATGGACTCAAATTTCGAGTCCATGGTGCATCTACATCTCCCACTGCTTCGTTGTAAGTCCAGGGATCCACGGTATCTTGTTCATCTGCCGGGAGATAATCAAACGTCTCCCCAGTGAACATACCGATCAGGTGTAAATATCACCCTCCCACTACGTCGAACAGTGTTAGGAGCTGTGTTAACAGATTGTGCAGTTACTCGTGGAGTACTATCTTGCACTACTGGCTGTTCAAGTGGAACTCGACCACCTTGTAATTCTTCAAGGATGATGTCGACTCGAGATTTATGGTTACTAGTGTAATCCTCTTCTAAGAACCGAGCGTTAGGGCTAACAACGATCTTCTGGTTCTTTAGGATCATAAAAGTATCCACTCTTCGTTTTCTTCGGATGCCCTATGAACAACATCACTTCGAACGTGATTCCAATTTGTCGGCCCGCCTATTCAGCACATAAGCCGGGATAACCCCAAATCCTTAAGTGGTGCATACTGGGTTTGTGCCCGCTCCACAACTCGAAAGGGATCTTTTGTACCGACTTGGAAGACACACGATTCAGCAAGTATGTTGCAGTCTCTAGGGCATATCCCCAAAAGAAAACTAGCAAAGTTGCATAACTCATCATCGACCGAACCAGCTCCAAGAGACTTCGGTTCCTTCTCTCTCGACACACCATTCTGGCCGAGGCGTGCCCGGCTTTGTCACCGGGATGTAATCCCACATTCCGTCAAGTAGTCCTTGAACTCATTGGATAGGTATTTCCCACCACGATTAGATCGCAGTATTTTGATTTCTTTACCTAACTTCCTTCTCCACTTCTGCCTTGAATTCCTTAAAGGTTTCAAAGCAATCCGACTTGTGGTGAAGAAGGTAAACATATCCATACCTCGAGTAATCGTCAGTAAATGTGACAAAATACTCATATCCTCCACGAGCTTGTGTAGACATAGACCCACACAAGTCAGAATGTATCAAACTTAATACTTCTGTGGCTTTATAACCCTTTGCCTTCAAAGGCCTAGTCATCATCTTTCCTTCCAAACAGGTTTCACAAGTTGGAAACGGTTCAATCTTGGAGAGACTCCAATGATCCATATTCCACCAACCTCTGAGTCCTGTTAAGATTGATGTGACCTAGTCTTAAGTGCCATAGATAAGTTTGGTTTACCTTAGAAGACTCTTTCCTCTTCTTAGGATTTGATGATGAGGAAGCAATATTAACAGAACTACGCGGTTTACAAGTAATAGTATATAAAGATCCGTTTAATGGTCCACCACAGATAAAATCATCGTCTTTCATGATAGAAACTTCACTATCAAAACTTGATTTATAACCATCCATGGTGCAGAGTTTTGAAACAGAAATAATGTTTCGCCTAAACTCAGGCACATGTTAAACATCTTTAAGTACTAAAACAGAACTATCAAAAGATAGATTTAAATCTCCAATGGCAATTGCAGGAACTTTCAATCCATTGCCCATTGAGACTACCACCTCGCCATTGCTCAATTACCTTTTCTGCAAGAAACCTTGCAAGGTGTAACAAACATGATCAGTTGCCCCCGAATCCACTACCCATTCGTGGGTAGAAGAGGAAACCAGAACAGTTTCAGTTACAAGAGCGACTCGCGTCTCTTTCTGTTTTGCCTTGACATCTGGATTATAATTCTTCCAGTGTCCTTTCTTACCATTCTTGAAGAACCTTCCTTTCTCCTTTGACATTTGCATGTCGCCGGTAAGGACCGTCTTCTTACTCCCACTGCTCTTCTTGAAATGTCCACCCTTTCTGTTCTTTTTCTGGTTTCCGCATTTCAGAGGATTCCTTGAACTACTAGGGATATTCAAGACTTGAGCACTCTTGCCCTTTTCTATAACCTCTTTGACCGCTACCAAAGATTTGAGTAACATACTCAAAGTAAACTCATTCTTAGACATAGCGGTCCTAAAAAAGAAGTTCTTATAGAACCTTTGCAGAGCATTTATTGGGAAGGTAAGATATCTCTTCCACTTTGTAAAATTATTTAAAATTGTAAACCCTTTAGGGTTTGGTTGAGTGAGCTTGTTTAGGAACTCGAAATTAAAGTTTTTCGAACGGACATATATCGAAAAAAATATAAATTAAAAGCATGTATAAAATTAATATTTGCACATAATTCGTAATTAACGATCATTGTAACCTTTTGAAAAACCAATGATGTTAAAAACCTCGAACCGCTCTAGGAATTTCACTAGCAAGCCACGCAGGTGGACGTTTACTAGCGTAACCCTAAACCAAGCTATTTACCTAGCTCTTTAATTCCAATCCACGTCAAGGTTCTTAAGACGAATGGAATTAATAGTTCGATATTCTGGACCATGTCACTATTAAAACGCGGGAAGGGACTTCGAGGGAAGTGAATTGTACCTGCGGTGACATCTAAGCATTGACCATTAATTTGACCAAATAGAATCAAATCCTTGAAATTGACATACTTACTCGAACCATGCCGCATTCAATTTGATCTAATTAGCCATCCTATTTAATTATTATCTTCTAGAGTACTCGTGTTTACTAGGCACGCAAGCCACGCAGGTGGACGTTTACGGCTTCGCTCCCACTACTCAATAATAATCAAATATTGTTTTGGAAAACTCATCTCACAAAACTGGTAGCTCAAAAATGCAAGCAAGCCACGCAGGTGGACGTTTACTTACATAATCTTACTACTTTCGTGTAGAGTCCAATTAATAGAGGTCCGATTAAGTGTTTAATATCCAAATTAATGGAATCTAATTAAACATTTAATTTTAAAGTTGCTTAGTCTTTTTGTTCAAAAGGTTTGTAACGAATCATGCAATCACACATAATTCCTAAAGCATGCAATTTCTAAACGCACATAATAAAACGTGCTCGCGAAAAATAAAACATGCTTTAACAATGACATAAATCTTATTTACATGCTTTTCTAAGCACAATTAATTACATAATTGCATGCTAAAGCATAATAATAAATAAACGCGCAAATAGGAAATTTAAAATCGTTATCGGGCTTTAAAACACGTAATTCCTAACTATTACATTGCTCGATCAAAATACGAGATCTTCGAAATCTTGAAAATCTTCGAATCGGAAACCGTGTCGAAAACTCGCATCGAACGTCGCCGCCATGTCATCAGGGGTCCGCCACGTGGCGTACACGTGGCGTACACGCAGCGCCAAATCAGCCAGGCCGACGTGGCGCGCCACGTCGGCCGCGCCCACGTCGGCGTCTTCTTCAACAAAAATCACGCCGGAAAAACGCGCGCCGCCGCCGCCGCGGCGCAACCCGTCGTCGACAGCTGCCGCCTCCCGACCCGCGCCGCCACCTTCCCGACCAGCCGCTGCCGCTGAAACGCGGCTGCTGCGCCGCGGAATGGCGGCCAGGATGGCGGCGCGCGGCGGCCGCGATCGCACGCAGCGAGACGCGCGCCGCGCGCCTTCCCGGCCAAGCCCGGAGTTCCGCCACCGTCCTCGCCACCCCCCGACATCCTCCGGACGTCCGAACGTGCGAAACGGCCGGCGATTTCGGCCACGCGACGGAATTGCGCAATAAATCGCGCCTCGCCGCCGCCGCCTTTCGCCGCCTTAATTCTTCGTTTCCGAGCCGCGATTCGATCAATTGAAAGAGGGGAAACATAATTGGAACACTCACGACCACCGTGTAACGGATTCCGGCCGAGATTAGTTCCTCAATTTCCCGAATTTCAAACGATTCGCCGGAACGAATTCATAACGAGCAGCCTACTTCAGACGTCAATTCCGGTCGCATCCGGGATCGGATGATCCCATACGACCTATAAACGCGAAGCTCGTAACACTAGGATTCCATAGGTCCAAGCCTATCGGAAATCCGACCACGGAACCGCCGGGAATCGCCGCCGCAAAATGCGGCGGAACCCTAGAAAACTAGGGTTTCCTGGCCAATTTGGGAATTTCTGGACAGCACGACCACTTCTCCTTTCCGACGCTATTCCGGACAAACCAGAAATCGGAATGGGTTGTGCGACCTATCCAGACGAAGCTAACGCGAAGACGAACAAACCTATCCGAACGGATCGGAAGGATACTGTAGCACGCACCCTCACGCGCTGTCTCAAGTCGGCGCCCGTGTTCTGCCAGAAATTAGGTTTTCGCCCTTCCTCTCCGTCGCGCCTCGATTTTCGTGCCAATCGGACCAATTACAGTACAACAAACAGTACAATCACACAACAAATAGGTCCTATAATCTACTCGTGGATTTTCTCACGAGAAAAACGTTACATCGGGGTCAAAACAGTGGCTCGCAGGCCGCCCCAAACACGAAAATAGCCCGATAACGACGAAATAAAAAACGATTAAACAACAATCAGAGCCTAAACCTGGCTCTGATACCAATTGAAGGAATAATAGGGTTTACAGTAAGGCTACCTTCCTCCTGGTGTGTTGTCGCGGCTCCGATTGTTGCTCCTGTGTCAGATCTTCTGATCTGTGTCCCGGCCTTTTTCTCCCTCTGGGTGGTCAGAGATCTGAAGAAAATAAATTTATTCTCTCTCTATAAACTCACGCCACTCTTGATTTTTATGAATCAATTGTGTGAGTTTCTGAACAGAATACTAATATATATAGGCTTCAAAAACCTATATAATATTAATATATTTGTAGCCCATTAATTTAATTATAATCCAATGGGCTTCTATTAAATCAGCCCATAATATAATTAATTAATTTATTGGGCTACTAATATTTATCAATTAATTGGCCCAGCCAATTAATTCCAGATAAATAACATTATTAAATAATGTAAAATACATTAATCCATTAATAATGAATTCTGAGAGATAATAAATTACTAGGCAACTAATTGGGCCAGATCAGGGATCCAATACAAGAAATAAAGTTGGGCCTCCAATTAATTAATTATCCATGCTCGGCCCGAGCAAAATTAATTAATTAACACGCATTCATTCCACTAGAGAATCCGTCTTGACTTACCCCTTTATCCCAATTTGAGCAAGGGCTTGTATTTTAGACTTAATCGATCTCCGTATTTAAGATAGAAATATCCGTTAATTAATTAAGCTTCTTGATTGCTTAAATTAATTAACATCTTGTATTCTCGAGTAGTACCACTCGACCTTATTAACACACCCGAACTTAATCAACCGTAGGGTTTAGTGTGCTAATCCTTTCGAGTTCCTCGGGGATATTATCAACCCATTCTCCGGGATACGGCCGCAAGATACGGACAACCAGCTGAGCTACAAATGACTACTAACACCCAAGATACGTAGATCCGGTCGCTCATTGGACGTTCACCATAGTAGGTCAAAGTGATAGATAGCCAAATGCACTCAGCGAAGTCTTACCAAGCTTAAGATCAGCTAAGTCACCGAGATCTTGGTTCTCCACTAAGGTCAGTTAGGAGAACACATCTCACCGTGATCCTTCAATACACCACCTTAAGTGTACCAGTAAAGACAAGCAGCTAAGACAAGCCACTTCTTATCTAAACGCTGAGCTTAAACCGACAACTTCATCCTTAAGTTGTCTCAATGTGTTAACTATTTATATCTTGTCAGTTCAACCAATTTGTGTTGTCTTACGTGATACCCGACACACCACACAAATCTAACTTTTATACAAGATAAAGGATAACATGTGCAAATATACATATTTATCAGATAGGAGAATAAAACAGTGGTAAGGACAAAAACACATTGTATACAAGCATAAAAGTGCTTCCAGTATACAAAATCCCAACACATTCATCTAGGGGTTTTGGGATCTTCAAATCTATAAATGAGTCATACTGAATCCTTATCCCAACAGTAAGAGATAAGTTGAGTGACACGGAGCAAAGTGTTAGGGTTACCTCTAACCAGCCATGTATGGCCTCATACTACATCTGTTGGTCCGGAGACGATAAGTCAGGTGTAGAGGGGGGGGTGAATACACCTGAGCTCAGTTTCTTTTTCTCAATGAAGGTCAGCTGAGCTGTTGATTGCACTGATGAACAGTGCCAAATAAGCCTTCGATCGCGGGACAGAGTGAGTAAGCTACTGAGCTCTCTCCTACTGACTGTTGTCAGTACTTTGAGAATCAGTCGGAGACTGTTGTGCGGAAAGTGTGGGGCCCGGAATTCGTCTCTTTTGAAAACACGTTTTAGCAAATTAAATCTTTTGGCTGTGCGCTTTATAAAATACGTTTTATGCAAGCTTATGATTTTCAAGTCAGTTGAATGCTATGCAATAAAACAGTGAAAGAACACAAGCGATTTAACGTGGTTCGGATACGTAAGATCCTACGTCCACGGTCCCGAACAAAGCAGGAGAACTTGTTGATTATTACGAGCAAGCCTCGGCGAGGGATACTTGTGCACCGGGACGGTTCCTCTAAGTTATAGTCCTTAGCGACTTTACAATCCAAACCTAAGTCCGAAAGGGAAGGGAATATTCTCCAAGCGAGAAGGAGTTCTTACAATAAGAACAATTCACTAAATGTGAACTCCTTCGAATCTAAGCTATAAATATGACAATGAGCTTAGTCTAGAGAAGAAAGGGATCTAAGAACTCTAGAGAGAAAAACTGAGAAATCTTCTAACTACACAAGTTTTCCTCTGGATGATCTTTGAGTGTTCTAGAGCGTTTATGAACTTGAGCTTGTCCCTTCGAAATTCCGTCATTCGGAGCTTCAAAAACTTCTCTATTTATTGTTGTGAGTTATGGCATATGTCCGTTGGAGACGACGATGCCACGTGTCACAAGCTTCCAAGGAAAACGGCCATAATTCGAACTTGTTGCGGCGGGCGCGTTAATGCACCGTTCATGAGAGCAGCTTTACTGTGTAGAGTAGGTAAGCGTTGTCGGCTTCTCATTGGTCGAGGTTTGTAGTTGGTGAGAATGTCAGAGTTGACCGTTCAACAACCTCGTATGACTTCTGCTGAGCTTTTCGAAAAGACTTGAATAGCCGGGTCGCTTTCCGTAGGATACAGTAGACTGAAAAGTCTCTGTCTTCTTCAGCTGAGTCGGCTGACAGGGCATCTACTGAGTAGGTCAGTGCGACGGCGCGAAGGTACTGTGCTTGTTTCTGTTCTTCTGCTGATGACTATCAGCTGGGAGTAGTCTTCTACTGATGATTTGTCAGCTGATGCGCTGTCTTCGACTGAGTGGAAGATCAGCTGCTGACTGAAGAACACAAACGATTACACTGATGACGTGGGGTTCTGAAAAGTATCTTCGACAGAAGATCAGTTCAACAATTACCCCGTACAGGACTTAGACTAAAATAATAATCAATACATCAAGTCTAACCTATACATTAGCTAATCCTAACGACACACTAATCTACTGATATCAGCTAGGTTTTGGGATCTTCAATTCTATAGTACTACTATGATTTCCCCCAATTTTCTTTTAACCGAACAACAGCTGAGTATCATCTACTGACTCATATCCAACAACATCCACCGTCGTGAGGGGAATCGTAGTCTTTGTAACCACGAGCTCCGACTTATCTCTAGTTATTGGCCCTTTATGTTCTTGACCGCGAGTATTGTGTGCGCTAGGGTTTTGTCCATTGCGATATGAACCGGAAGGGGATCCCCTATCCATGGGGTCCTTAGAAGCTTGTATCCGTGGTGTGACATTAGAAGACGAAGAGAGAAGATTAGAGTTGTCTTCCATAGTATTCAGCGAATGAATTCCAACGGCGGTGTGGAGTCCTTTGACGTTACACTTCTCGACGGTGACCAATTCGTCTATCGCATTTCCATTAGGTGTCTCCATAGTATTAATGGTGCAACTAAAAGTAGAGATGGGCTAAGATAATAAAATATTAATGTAAGTAGAAAATAAATCTTAGATTAAAATCCGGCCAAGATATGATAAGAAACTCGGTCGTGCACAACTAAATTACGTACCCAAAATTTTCGTGTATAATCCAGGCGCGATACAAATAAGACAAAAGGGAAAAGATATGAAGTATAAGTGTTAAGAATCTTCCCTTAGAGAGTGGAGGATGATTTCAAATTCAAACAAGGAAAGTTTCCAAGTTTTAGGGTATCACGTTTGGTAAGGAGACAAGATCTTGACCTTCCAAAATTTAGCACACGCCTTTCCAAACGATAGTTGAGGATTATGGTAGGTGTCAATCAAGAACCCCAATATCAGCTATTAACAAATTAAGGACCACTCCAAGAAGGAAAACGCTGTCATTTCTCTCGAAACCCTAACGGCGCCGAAGGGATGGGAGATTCAAGGGTGCGCCGGAATCTTCAAATCCTCAACACCCACCTTCAAACCTTCAAAGAATTGGGCAATTTCCAGGCCTAAACCTGCAAACACTTCTCGGCTCAAGTGATCAAGTTTTACCACGAAATCGAATCCCGAAACCCTAAACAGCTTAAAATTTAAACGTAGAGGGAAATGACCACAAATCGATGAATAATCACGTAATAACGCAGCAAATATGGTATTCAGTCAAGATATTAAGAGATGTGCTCAATAACACCGTGATAACATCCACAAATCAATCGCCTATTCGTGAAACCCTAAATGGAACACATGATGAATCTTAAGTAGCAAGTGTAGTAAACTCAAGCAACGAACACATGCACACCTCCAGGTACACTAGAACAATGTTCATAATGAATATGAACTCAAGACATGGATGGATGGCGTCGAGAGTCAATGGAACAGTACTTAGGGTTTTAATTGCTCGTGTAAACCCTAAATCTTTAGCGAGATCGAAGAAGACAATAGGCGATCAAGACAAACACCCAAGAGCACTAACAATTATACAAATCACACCCCGAACACGCCAAATATATGGAACAGGAAGCACGAAAGCGAGAGGGGAGGGATAAACGTACGAACACGATAAAAATAGGAAATAAGCAATAAGTAAAGGAACAATCTCACCCGGCTGATTCTTCGTAGGATCTTCAATAGTTCCACCGAAAATACACAAAAGCAATGTATAACAATGTAAAATGTGGGATTAAAGGGCTCTTTGATGATGGACCAAGTCGGAAACCCCTTAACACTGCCGAAGACACCTCTCGCCGAAAAACACCACCACGTCACTGGAGAAAGAGGAGGGGGCCTCCCCACCTAGGGGAGCACAAGAACGACCACCAATCAGCCCCAAATCAATGTAGCATTCGTCGGAATCCAAGTGGGGATAGAGATCGGCATGAATGTTGAAAGAGAGAGAAGGTAGACGGAAGTAGGATTTTCTAAATACAAATTTCATTATATCATAAGAATGAACGCATGCATTTAACGTGACAATTTCTCATCTATACAATTTATATTAATTTAAATCAGTCCTAACGAGAATTCAACACTAGATGAACTACTTAAGCAGAAGTGGGAATATCAACTACATTAATAGGAAAAATTTCTTGGTCGTTAGTCAATTATTAATCTATTACATTAATAAGAAAAAAAAATCATAAATTACTTAATTAGTAAATAGTACGGTAAATTGGAAATTGAACCTCTTTGCAATAAAATGTGAAAAAATAGGGTTTACAGTATGTTAGATAAAAACATTAACGTCAAATTTATACATATACAGTTAGCTGCAATGTATGCATGGTTCGACAATTTTCAAAAATATTCTATTATAATGTTCCCTTATAATTTTAGCTGCGATGTATATACATGGTTCGAATGTGTTGATTGTATGTTTCAACTGACCCTTTACTTTATGCTATCCAATGGGTTAACATTATGTAACTAAATTAATATTGCGGAACATTATTTAACTAAATTAATGTCTCCTTAGAATGACATAGCAGAGGTGTACACTTCAGTAGCGGTTGCAGGTTACCCTCGTCATCAAAAAAATTAATATAGCATAATATGTAGCAGAATTTTCATCAGCTATGATTTTTTTTGATTAATTATATATTTTTTAGCTATTATTTTTTATAATTATTAATCAACCTAAATTTAAAATTATTCGTAAAAATTTGATATCTGAATATGAAATTCAAAAAAATAAAACACAATGTATCTCATAAGTTGCCATCTTTTATATCCCTTCGAGAAGCATAGCTGAGATCCTTAAATTATGAGGTTGGTGTGGAGGATATGGTTAGAGTTCTTTAATTAAATTGTTATATATGAGGATGATTGGTTTTATAAAGAAATTAATTGAAGATTACCAAAATTATCAAGTAAAAAAGGATAAGTTTTTCATAAATAATACTGATATATTTGTTATGAAATACTCCCTACTTGTAGATTAACAAAATAGGTGAAAGTATTTAAAGTGATAGGTACACTTTTTTAATTAATTTTGATCTACTAGTTAGTATCCAATTTTAAAATGACACAACAATAAAAATAACCAAAAAATAATAGAATACTAGCACATTGTTTAACCGGCTTCGCACGGTGGTGGGATTATGCCCTGCGTATTTGTTTAGATTAAGCCATAAGAGTGTCAGTAAAAGGTAGGTAATATTATTACATTATTTTAGCATTGCAAAATATAATAGAGTTAAATAAACTTGACGATGTCGTAGTACTTGTTTAAAACGTTGTTATCATCTTGTATTGCCACTTGTAAGTGTTTTCGTATCCGAGTTGATCAAATATGAGTACGGTGAATTCCGTATCTGTGATCAGTATAAAGACAAGCATGTTGTTGTTCTGCAGGTTGTGGTCTTCTACGAACAGCTTCCAGTTGAAGCGTAAGGGTCTTGTTCCATATTTCGATGCAGTATTCTTTCATTCCACTTTTTATGAGGATTTCATTTATATCGCCTTCCAATATAAGTACGTCGGCGGAGCGCGGGATGGGCTTAGGAATTTATGAGTACCAAAGTTTAAATAGAGATGTAGAGGGTAATTGAAAATATTGATCTTACCATGTGTTTTAAGTACATGTTGTAGTTTTGGAAGAAGCATTTGCTCAATGTGTTGGGTTGTCGGTGAGGTACAGGTGGAATGGATGAAGAGATGTTGCTTGGTAGTAATGCATTGTAGGAGCATTTATTATTTGTTTGACTGTGTTTTGGTATACATTAAAGAGTAATGAATTACCATTTCGGTCTTCTTGGTAGTGCAATAGAGTTGACAGCGGTGGGTTGTGAGATGATCTGTTTTCACATTATGTGCGTGCATTCATTGGGATGATGTCGTAGTGCCATCTACTGGTGTTTCGCAGTAGCAACATGTCTCCAATAGTTAGATTGTTGTCGATGAAAATCCTTTGCCACCCATCTTCAAATGAATTGGCTCCAACTGTTATTATCCATGCTTTTCGTTGGTAGTTTAGGGTGATCTCGTTGTTTTCTTCGATCCCCGAGCCACGTAGATTGCTAAAGGTATTATCCGATGATTATTGGACCTGGTTAGCGTACATAGAGTTGTGTAATGATTTTCGGATAGGTTCATACATGCGTTGGTTGTTGTTGCACATAAAGAAGTAACACATCGGTGCATGTAGGGCGATGGTGTGGGGTGTTCTCGCGGAAGCGAAACGATTGATATTAGAGTTGTCAAAATAATATTTATGTGGGAGTTTGGTTATTTTGTTAACATACCTCGAGGCAGAAAAGCCTCTGGTCCAACATGTAGGATGGATGTTAACCATGCTCGGATATTTTCGGCAGCTCGTTGATTAAGGTATCCGGCATGGTCAATCAAGCGCGGGTATTTTGACAGGAGCTTGTCGCAGATGCTTGCTTGAATCGTTCCACTGTCGTTTGTCCTAAGAGTTACCGCATGGACATAGTTGTTGGTATGAGTAATTAGGTAAAATCGGAGCTCCGAATTTTTATCTTGGCTGGTCCATGTGTAGAAGGGGCGGGCTATCTGAGACATTTTTATATTTGTTGTAAGAGAACTAAGTGGTGTTAGTTTGTACACTACAAGAAATTCACCGTACACCGACGGAAACTTCCGTCGGTAAACCCCTTAATTCCGTCGGTAAAAAAGTTACCGACGGAAGAAATGCGTCGGGTCAGGCTTTGTCGGTAAATATTACCGACGGAATATTCCGTCGGCAATTTTTACCGACGGAATGCCGACGGAAAATAACCGTCGGAAGTTTGTCCCCGAATATTCTGTCGAGGAGGAAATTTTTAAATAATTTTTTTGTTTTTTTACCGACTGATTATTCCGTCGGTAAATTTAAAATAATTTTTTAAATAATTTATTTGTTTTTTACCGACGGAAGTTTCCGTCGATACGGTTAAAATAAATTTTCAAATAAATTTTACGATTTTTTTTACCGACGGAATTTTCCGTCGGTAAATTTTAAATAAATTTGTAATTTTTTTATGTTTATTTACCGACGGAAATATCCGTCGGTAAAACGTCCGGTAGAATTTTTTTTTTTTTAATAATTTTTTTTGTTTTTTGTACCAAGTTATCGACAACCTGCAATTTTTAACCAACCAACACATCATATACAATTAACCAACCAAGACATCACATATAACGATTCAAATCAACTCAAAAAGCAAACCGAAATATAAATATATAAATCCTAAAATCAAAATATTCGGTATATATACATAAACCATAAATAAATCAATCATAAAGAGGTGGGGGGAGGGGACGATCGGCGTTGTCGTCCGGAGGTCGTCGTCGGCTAGAGGAGCCCATCATCTCCATAAGGCCGGGTCATCTCGCGCATTCATAAATGCGACCTGCTCCTCGAGGCTCCTCCTAGCTGCCGACTCCTCCTCCGGTCGGCGCATGATCTCGGCATTACTCGGGATGGCCCCGGTGAGGAGGTCGACGTGTCATTTTGTGCATTTCTCGTAGCTTGTTCATTCGGGGTTACGTGTTTTTCCCCGTGAGATGACCAAACTTTATAATTTTTAACGAATCCTTTCATATAAACGTGCTCTCTTACAACTTGTGTAGACAAAAACAAACTTTATTCTTACAATTTTTACACGGACATCTAATTTTTTCTCCGTCCATATAAGGTGTCGGCTACTTGCCCAATCAATGAAATCCTCAATGCCATTCACAAATTGAGGATTCAATGAACCGTCTCTCGTCCACCGTGTATACATCCACGAACGACTCATTATTTCAAATCCTGATTTTGTCAGAATAATAGAGTGAAGTCGAATACTATTCGAAAATGAAACACTAATAGTCACAGATTCCTAGTTAATTGGCAGGGTTGATGCTTGAAATCCAGAAGATAAGGTTGTCCCAACCATGTTATATGTACAACCATTATCCACAAGAAATCTTTCATAATAGAATCCATTAGTCTATTTAAACACCCGAATTTTCATTTAGATAAAAAACCATCTATCATGAATTTAATTGATCCGCGGACTTTAGTTAATCCGCAAAATAATACCTACTTCGGGACGAACCAACACGAAATAACGACCAATTAATGCCTAAATCGACAAAAACCATCTATCATGAATTTACACATTATCATCTACATGCGAGAGAACCGAGATACAAACACCAAAAGGCACACATGTTCTCCCCCCCATAGTATAAATTTACAAATAAAGGTGGTAGATTGTGGTAATTTCAGTCCGGTTTGTGCGGTGGGACTCAACAAGAATGTGGAATAATACACAGCGGAATGTAGTTGACAAAGCACAGAAGCAAGTCACAACATCTCTACAATCACAACATCTCTACAATCACAACAATAACATCTCTACAATCACAACAATAACATCTCTACAAGCACAGAAGCAAGTCATAGAAGTAGTCAACAATAACATCTCTACAATCACAACAATAACATCTCTACAAGCACAACAATAACATCTCTACAAGCACAGAAGCAAGTCACAGCAGTAGTCAACAATAACATCTCTACAATCACAACATCTCTACAATAACATCTCTACAATCACAAGAAGCACAGAAGTAGTCAACAAGAACATCTCTACAAGGCTGAAAAATGAGCTACAATAACACGAAAGAAACCTCCATAAGAGACGATATTGAAGGAATGAGAGAAACTAACCAAGGAGACGGCGGCGCGGGCGGCGCGAGGAAGTGGGGCGGAGCGTTCAACGGCGCGGCGCGCGAAGCGGCAGCGCCGGCGGCGGCGCGAAACGGCAGCAGCCGGGCGGGCGCGACGAAGAAGAAGACACTGCTTCGCTCCCGCTGGCCCTGAATTAATTTAGGTTACGCCGACGGATTTACCGACGGATAATTCCGTCGGTAAATTTATAATGACTACCGACGGATTTTTCCGTCGGTAATCGTCGGTAAAATAAATTAAATTTTTTTAATAAATTTACCAACGGACTATTCCGTCGGTAAATATATTTTAGTTTATTAAAAACTAAATAAATAATAAGTTAACATTACCGACGGAATAATCCGTCGGTAAATTTATATATTTTAATTAATTAAAACTAAATAACTAATGATATACCCTTACCGACGGATTATTCCGTCGGTAATATATATATTTAATTTATTAAATAGTAAATAAATAATGATATACCGTTAACGACGGAATATTCCGTCGGGAATATGACGACGGAAATTATCCGTCGGTATTCCGTCGGTAAATTGAGCATCCCAATTTCCGTCGGTAAGACGACCCATGTTTTTCATCCGTCGGTAATTCCTTCGATAAATAGCATAAATTTTGTAGTGGTACTTTGTCTTACACTGTGATTATTTATAGTATGAATGTGAAATAGGATAAGATACATGAATGTTGTGATATACTGTGGAATGAACCGTCAATAGTCAGTGGGTCATTATAAAATAATTAGGTGTAGGAATTCGAAATGGTCACGCAAGGTCTGTAGCAGAATATGTTGTCCTATTCAGTTTACCAAAAATACGTATATGATATATGTTAATAAAAATGCATATGACACTGCACTTGTACGATGAAAAACATGTTTGTCAATTGTACATTTGGATGAATGGTTATTTAACCACAGTTGAGGAGAATTCGGAGAAAAAAAGGATAATGGTCAGCTCTTATTGTTTTGATAGTATATGAAAGTATGTTTTTAAGTATTTGAAAATATTAATAAAAATGTTTGAAGATACGTAACTTAAAAATATATTTACTGTAAGTACAATATTAATATTTATTTAATATTAACTAATTTGGAAGTGACGAAAGAGACCAATTTTGACTATTTAATAAGGAAAATATAGCATTAGGTTGAAGGCAAATATTTTCAATTATCGACATGCTCGTCATAATGTGGCACGTGCAGTATGATCTCTCGTTGCGTGGTCTTCTCTCTTAAACGTAAATACGAAGTGTAAGTAATCATGTGACCTCTGGTAGTGAACACATAGGTTCTTCACGTGGGCACTAACAATTTATCAAATTGTAAATTATGTCGAAGTTATCTCGCCATAATAAAATGATAATAAACTTTTATAAATATCTTCTTTAATATATTTTTTTGAGTATAACATGCATGAAAGATGCATGTGTAAAATGTCTATTTATAGTCATGCATGCGTATATTTTAAGTATTTAATAAAGAAAATATAGAATTAGGATGAAGGCAAAGATTTTTATTTATCAGCATGCTCGTCACGCAATGGCACGTGCATTAGGATATCCCGTCATGTGGCCTTCTCTTTTAAACGTAAATAAGGAGTGTAAGTAATCATGTGACCTGTGGTAGTGAACACATAGGTTCTTCACGTGGGCACTAACAATTTATCAAATTGTACATTGTATCTAGAGTTATCTCGCGATGATAAAATGACAATAAACTTTTATAATATCTTGTTTAATATATTTTTTTGGAGTATAGTGGTTGTATTTTAAGTATAACATGCATGGAAGACACCTGTATAAAAGTTCAATTTATAGTCATGCATGTGTATATATGTGTGTGTGTGTGTTTGTGTATAAGCAATACGATCAATTATCACGGTATCGCAATTTGCATTTTCGAACACTCTAGGTGTCTTTTTTGTATTTGATTCATTTCTTGATAATTGATTGAAGTCTTTGTACCTCGATCGAAATTCATTCAAGAATTTGCTGATAGCAAACTTCATATTCTGCACGAATATGCGTCCAGCTACTTTACTGCCTACTTTGATTTCATGTTTTTGTGAAATACATGTGGCCAAAACAGACATGCAACCTTGTTCGCAGCCCTATTCAGTGCAGAAAGGTCTACATACCTTGAATTTAGCTAGCACTTATCGCACTTAATGGCTTCTGCAATTAAAGGTACATGATTTGTCGATCATCATCACAGGGGCCTTCTCTCAAACAGAGCTCTTGAATAACGTAAATATGATAGGATAGTTAAGCTGCATTGATGTACGAAGGTAAGATATCAAACACAACAATTCTGCTACCCACATCTACGAATTTTTCTATCCTAGACCCGGTCCACAACTTAAGTTGTGGACCCGGTGGTTATAAAACATGCCACATGGGATGTTCTTTAAATAAAAAAATTCAAAAAATACACAACTTCAATCCTAGACCACATGTCTTGTAGACCGGGTCTAGGATAGAAAAATTCCACATCTACTGCCCTAACATTGGGGATCTTTTTTATTTTTCTTTTTTTGTCCATTTTTATAGAAGCATTATTTCCCAGGTGGCACAGGACAAGTTTGTATTTATCAATTATTTCAACAAATATTGAAGATATCCACAAATTATATTTAACTGCTTAGTAGCAGTCACTAAAATATAAATATCTTAGAATATATGTTAAATAAATCTAATTGTTAACTGGTACCTCATAAGGTTACATAATAGAGACATATAATTATTGATAGTAATTGATTTTCATTAATTATTTAATACTAAAATACTTGAAATGAAAGGTGAAAAATCTGTGATGCTTAAATATAGTGGAAGAATTTTAATTAGTTTATTGAATAAGGTCAGTGGAACTGAGAATTTTAATTAGTTTGTACACTATATATTATGTAATACAAATATACAATATTTATGTATATAAATACCTTAAAATAATAGTATGGATAATTACATTATATTATGTAATTAGTTATAAATTATTACATAATACAGACATATAATTAAGACCTAATATGTAGCAGTATACGAATATACCTAATATATATATGCAGTATTAATAATATAGCTATCAATATTATTCTTCCATTAAACCCAGAAGAATAATAAATGTTTCGGAGCAGCAATAAATTAAATATTACGTAATTATAGAACAGAAACTTAACCCCACGATTTCCACCAACCGCAAATCTCAACCGCACAATTAATTTCACTAGGAGGGCCACGTCAATATCCCTTCTCGAAACAATCGCTCACGTCCTTCGGCTTCGGCTTCGCCCACTTGCCGCCGTTCTTCCGCCGCACTGCTCACGGCTTCGGCGTCAATCAATTAGTAAGTGTTTAAACCGACTGTTGGGACCCAAATTCTTACCAGAAGAGGCAGCCTTATAGCAACAAAGAATTGGCGGATTTACTTGCTTCGGTGGAGTCTCAACCGGCGATGATGACGATGACGGCTTCTTCGGCGATGAGAAGAGTAGAGAGGAAGTTGTGAGAGTAGCGGGGGAGGCGGCGAAGGAGAAAGCCGGGTAGCGGTTGGGAGAAACAATATAGAAAAATTGCAGCGTGAAGAAGGGAGGTAGGAGGAAGTCCAAGATTGCAGCGTGGCGGTGGTGTTTGTCGTGGCGGCGGTGTTTGTCAGCAGCTGATTTTTTGCATTGAGGACAGGGGAAACAGAAAGCACAGGAGGCGATACGGTCCAAAAATGGAGTATTAGTTATAGTTTCGTTATAGAAACTTATATATATATACAGTATAGACAATACAATGTCAGTAGAACAGAAGGACGAGAATGACCTTTTTTTAATGGCCACAACAAAATGGCTTATAAACCCACATGGATTTACAGTTGATTTATAAATCCGTAAGAGTTTATAGTTATGAGACAACATTGGGACACATGAAGGTCAGGAACTACTCCCTTTTAATGATTTTCCAAACATACAGCACATGATCACAAACCAAAATTACCAAATCATAACTAATAACCATACTGTAGATGAATCTTAACATTAACAGATCCAAATCCTTACATGCATGCATTCACATAAAAAGATGACACTGATTGTGGACTTAGCCGACCACTGACTCCATAAAGGGCTTTGCTGCCTCCAAAATTCATTCACCTAAAATCAACACAAGTAGTTAACTTCTGATTTTGATTGGAGAGTACAATCAGAAAGATGAAAATAAACATGAAGAGAGATATTATTACAATTTCGTTTACGATGTCTTTTCTTACTCGACTCGCTTACGGGGTGTGATGACTCGACTCCCTTCACATCATTCACAGCTTTCCCCATCGCATGAATCAACATTTTCTTCACCTAGACAAGGAAAACATCAATGCCAGAAGTCATCACATGAAGATTTAAATCCATATTTAAAGAGAACATAAAGAAAATCCTAGCTTCCATTGGTAACCCGTTAACCTAATAGCTAACATAGAACACAACAATGTAGAAATCATGCTTGCAAAGCGAGATTACTAAGAGGAAGTGATATTCTATTTTTTGATGATTTATCTTGTAGCCAAAATATACATATGAAGTTCTAATTAGCTGTAATGACATTCAAAACTGGTACCAGAAACAAGTAGCTGAAACAAACACGAAATGGAAAATCAAACCTCAAGCTTGTCTTCTTTAGCCCTATGATTCAAGGGCAGCAGGCGAAACTCTTCAGTCAGTTTGAAGCACGAAGAAATATTCTCAGGCGACACAAAATCAATTGCGACTTTAATGCAAGACTGCAAAAGATAAAACACATTACATGCAGTTCCATTAGAGAAAGCACCTTGCTCCACACCTTTAAGAAGTGCATCTCTGCATAATTACACAATAAGAACTACTTCAATGAATCCTGTTTGCAGGCTTAATATCTGAATGAAAATGCATCACATAAACTCGGTCATAAGACAGAACGATGTTTCAACTAACAGAGAACTACAGATCATGAGTTTTATCTATAAAATGACAGTAAAGATTGATGTGCCACCCTTTGGTATTAGAAAATTCATGTCATGAATTTTCTATAATGACAAAAAAACTTAAATCAAATGGTCAAAACAAAGATACTGTTAGGACTTGAACGCGTCGGGGAAGACCCGGGAATGAAGGAAAGGGGAAAGAGAAGGTCTGGGACTGAAGCAGCAAAGAAGGAGGTCAAGTTAGTGGACCGAAGAAGATAAACTAATTATATGTAAATTATTAAGTGGGTCGGGCCATTAAGTGTATTTTGTGAACTAGTGCAGGCCGCCCCCATAGGGCCTAGAACAATCTGCAGGTTGACGACGCAATAAGCGTGCGTCACCCACTCGCCAGAGTAATAGCAGGTGGTTTGATGTCCCATCCTTGGCCGGTGATCCTCATAAATGTAAGGGGATACTGCATTAACAAGTACGCTATGCCTCGTTTGTCTCAATGCAAATATAAGATTCACAATGATGAATATGGGGTCGTTCCTCTTCGATGAGTGCGGCGATATGGATTTAATTCCAGATTCCTCCCCTCTATTTAAGGAGCTGTGAAGAACACTTTACCATCGCACTCTCTACTTCGATATCTAAAGATCACGTCTTTACAACTTGGAGCAAAAGCGAGGTCGTCTCGACCATGACGAACCAGAGGCTGGAAAATCTGGAACATGCAGTTGGTCTCATGCACAACTAACTCATGAGCATGAGGCAGGAACTCCATATTCTTACCAACGCGCAACTTGCAGCTGCTTAGCAATGAGATAACTTAAAGAATGAGACACGAGAGATTGCTTGCAAGGTGGAACACCTCCTTGGGTTCCACAATGGTTTAACAAAGAGCTACACGAGATGAGCGCAACACCAGCGGGGGAGGGAGAAACAAGGCTCAACCTTCCTATGAACATGCAATACTTCCAAACGGCCAACGCCACGAAGGCGCACAGATGAATACTGACGAACCGCTGCCCGCAACCGCGATCAAATACCCGGAGGCAATGCTATTTCCTCTTCTTAACACTAAGGTGGCGTCAGATGTGCTCCAGGAAACTAGTTTTCACTGAATAGAGGAACTTGTCGGCCTCAAACAAACCAAAACTGCACGCGAGTAAATGGAGAAGTTCCTGGCATTGTTCCATCTACTCAAAGGGAACAACACGGAGGTCAAACTCGCAGTCTTCATCAACGGACTAAGCCCTAAACAGAAACAAGATGTCCGGATCTGGCAACCAGACATGCTGGAGCAAGCCATAGAGGCAGGAGTAGCCATCAACGACATGCATAACAAGATTTGCACTTCCAAACCTACCAAAGAATGGGACCCACTAGCTGGACTCGAAGGATCAAACGCAGCACGAACGAACCAAGAAGGAGAGGCTGTGACGAAAAGACAACCTCTCAACAATCCTTAGGAACCCCACGGAGCCAAATCAAGGGCAGACACAAGAAGTAAGGTTTCGATCTTCTCAACTAGAAAGTATTGAAATTTCATTCAAACCTATCTCAACCCTAGAACCAACAATTTCCGTAATGATAAAAGGAAAACTGGAAGGTCTCAAAATACTCGTACTAGTGGGCTCCCTCACAAACTGCAATTTTATTTCAACACAAGTGACGATTGCATGCCAGCTACATGTTATACCTACACCGCCATACAACCTACAACTCCAAAACAATAGGAGGGTTCAAGGCTTCAAGTTCGGTAAGGCGGTACGCATGGAGATGGAGGGACTAACGTTCGAGGAGGATTTTCAAGGAGGATTTCCTACCCGTTAAGTTACAATTGGCGGATACAATTTTAGGTCTCTCATGGCTCCAAAAGTGGGGGAGAGCCTTCTTCCTTTCAGCAGAGAAGTCTACATAAGGCACCCCGCTCACTGCAAACCCCTCGGGAACACCACGTGAGACACGTAACTCAGCGCAGCCGGCCATCATATGCCGAGGTCGTCCAAGAAGCCAAAAAGGAAAAAAGAAGGGGGCTGCCACTACCTCGACCTTCTGCGCAGGCACAAGCTTACAACCAACAACGGCAACATGGGATTTTTTCCGACGCAGCACATCCAACAAACCTGAAGGGGAAGCCAGCGGAGGGGTGACACCCAAGCAAACTCAGGACGAACAAAAAGCCAAGCCGCAATCGGTAAACCACCATGAGGACGAGGTGGAACTTAAGAAGGCGGCAGTGCTAGGGCTTGAACGCATTGGCGAAGAGACCGGCAATGAAGGAAAGGGGAAAGAGAAGGTCTGGGACTGAAGTAGCGAAGGAGGCAAAATTAGTGGGCCGAATAAGATAAAACTAATTATATGTAAATTATTAAGTGGGTCGGGCTATATAGGCCTTAGTAGTAGATTGGACCTTGGGCCATTAAGTGTATGTTGTGAACTAGCGCCGGCCGCTCCCATAGGGCCCAGAACAATCTATAGGTTGACGACACAATAGGCGTGTGTCACCCACTCGCCGGAGTAATAGCGGGTGGTTCGATGTCCCATCTAGTAAGATATGCCTCTTTTGTTTCAATGCAAGTATAAGATTCGCAATGATGAATATGGGGCAGTTCCTCCTCGATGAAGGCGGCGATAATGATTTAATTGCAGATTCCTCCCTATATTTAAGGAGCTGCCTGAAGAACTCTTTACCATCTCACTCTCTACTCCGATATCTAAAGATCACGTCAATACAGATACACCCATAGGATGAGGCCAATAGTTGTTCAAGCCCTTGCGGAATAGGCCAATGTGAAACATATGATAATCAACCAACCAGTTAACTGATAGCCTAAAGTACCCCTTCGCTTCCTTAATTTTGTGCAGATATCTGTAGGGTGACGGTAAGTTTCCGGGTAGGAGTAAATTGAAGGAAGATGGTAGTTTTAGGAAGAAATATGATGTTAAAATTAATTCAATGTGCTGATATACATGAAACAGGAAGCATATGAACTTATTACTCAATGAGACCAGTTTGGGAGCTTGTATATGACCTTAAATGTGCAGAAAACTCGACGACAAGAAGCCAAACAAGCAGAAATAATATAGCTACCCATTACTCAACACTCTGTCACTTTGTCAACCTTCCATGTTCATACAACACCAGTTATAAGAAACACATATTTCATGATCCTTGCAAAAATTTCTCTGGCAGTTACTGACGTCTTAACATACAATAATGACAGGAAATGATATACTAAAGTCAATTACAGTGGTAACAGTACCTTCACATTTCGAACTTGATGAGGGCAACCAGCTGGTATAAAAACAGCATCTCCTAGCTTCTGTACAAAGGTCCATGGTTCCACTCCTACCCAAAACACAAAGAAAACACAATCAAGACAACCCCTCTATTTAGCACATAGGTAAAGAAGTTCAAAAGAAAAGGCAAACCATATTCCTTCTTTAGTCGCTTTTTGTGCTCTGAAGTCAAGTACATAGTCTGATCATGAATTGGATGGATTACCTGAGTAATAGACAATAAATCATATGAAGTGGCACACTTGGAAGATAATAAATCAACAACTTTCACAGAGAACGTGTGTGATTGGTTTTGCTTCATACAAAATAATTAAGATAAAAAGGCCAAAAAAACAATTAAAAAATAAATAAATTCCTAGAATCAATTATTATGTTTCGAATTTTCTGTAAATTCTAGGATGAGGACAGGGACAAATTTGGGCCAAATAATAGAGAATAAGAGTAAGAGAATTGAATATTATTCTATATACTATTTCCTTAAAGTTTCTAATATATATATATATACTCTCTCCGTCCCATTTAACATGACACGTTTCTTTTCAACGCGGGAATTAAGAAAGTGGATGATAAAGTATGAGAGAGGGGTAAATGATAAATTAAGAGAGAAGATGAATATGTTTGTGACAAAATAAATGATAAAGTAGGAGGGAAAATTGATAAATAAAAAAGTAGGAGAGAATTTAGTAATATTTTTTAAAGTTATTTCCTTTTAAGGAAACATGTCATTTTAAGTGGGACGTCCCGAAAAGAAAAACGTATCATTCTAAATAATCATTTACATCCAAGGCCCTCCAAATGTACCAAAGTAGAGCTGGAGGACCAACATAGTGGAACGAGATTTTGTTAATAGTTTAGTAAGTAGACAACATTGGGTTTTAGTGGTTTTATTGTTTTCCAGTTCGATTGTAAAACCTACTTAATGTGTTTGTACCTACGACTGACTATGAGGTTTGAGCTTTAGGTTGAGGTATAAATAGGATACATGAGTGTTGAGAGAAAATTGCACTTGGCTTGGATTATTCCTTCTCTTAAACAAGGGTGTTTTCATTCAACTTTACCATAAATGGTACTGAGCCTGGGCACAATGAAAACAAATGGTATAAATATGTGAGATCATAGCATAAATAGCCTTTGTGAATTGGCTTATACCCTAAGGAAGCACAACGAACAAATTGCACATAAAGCTTAATTCTATCCCACAAAGGAAGATGCATAAAACATACACAACAAAAAACATGAAGAATCATGATAAGTAGGATGATGACCATGAAATCTATAATACGGAGAGTCTAAATAAGTGTTTGGAGTAGCTTAAGTTTATCTATAAGTGCTGAAAGTTGTTGATTTGAGAATTACTACATGTTTAGAAAAAAGTGTTCAATGATGCTGAAAGTGGGAAAATAGTATTTTATATTGTGTATAATGCAGTAGTTTATTTTCACTTTTTAAATGTAATGTATGTTTTACTACTAATGTTATTAAACAAATTTAATATTTCTACATGAATAAAATTGAAAATTTTCACATTCTATGTTTATTTGTGCTTTAGAATTTTGATCCCAACCCATTTATACCCACCATTCTTGTCCCACTTTCCTTTTATAGCTATCTCACCATTCTTGTATTATTTCCCAAAATAACAAATTATTACAAACACTTTATTTGAGGTCTCATATCTCTAGACATCTAACTCTCCTAAAATACCGCGCCTATAATACATTGGACATGAATGGTGGGACGAAGGGAGTATATTTTAAAATATTAGTATAAGGTAATGTTTGGAATGCATACTTATGCTTTTTTTAGCTTAAAATAAGCCACAATAAGATGAAGCCCATAAATTGGTCATGGGTGCTTTTACAAACTGAAGCCACAATAAAACTAAAAAGTAGATTACGAGGGTATTCGCATTACAACTAAAATTAAGCCATTTTTCTACTGATGCAAACACAAACAACTTTTACTTTTAAAAAAAAACTTTAAACAACTTAAAACATAAGAAGATAAAAGTTGTTAAATTATTTTTTTGCAAACACTGCCTAATATTATACGGTATGAAAAAGAATGGTCTAATTTATGGTTTCACCGTTTCGAAAAAGCATGGTCTATTTTTTATGCCTTCAATTTTAAATAATTGATAAAACATTCCAATTTTATGCTTTTGTTCTTCAAATGGTTATTACGGTTAAATGAATTTACCAATCATTGTTTTGTTTTGAATAATTGTTGAAAGCGCCCCATAAGGGCCGACCCTAGGCCCCTTTGTTATCACTTTCCCCGACAGCTGATCCTGCGCAATAGAACTAGTATGAGAGAACTGTACTCCACAAGTTAGAGGCCCCAAAATCTAAGATCCAAGAATTAATACGAGAACGATTACCTTAAAGGCCAAGTGCTGAAATACAATCATTTCTTGGGCTGCCTCACGAGTAAGAGTCATGGAAGGGGTCAATAAACCAGGCGGTTGTGTAACATCAGCATGGTAGGCTTTAGGAGGATCTAGCGAACGTGTAGGACAATCCTTGATAATGTCTAAATTAATTACAATAGTTGCAAGATTTCTAAGGACAATTCGGAGCAATGTGTCCAAATTGCTTGCAACTATAGCATTGAGTTGTGCTCATATCACGTCCACGTCCTTTACCATAGGCAGCATACGCAATTGACAAAGTATTGGTAGCAACACGGACATGCTCCATACTATTCTTGCTGTTGAATCACTACTCCTCGCGTAATATCTCCTTTAAACAAACCTCTAATGTAGTATGAGGATCTCTAATCACCAAAGATACACAATCAAACTCAAGTCTCAATTTCATAAGAAATTGATCTCTCCACCTAATTTTATGTACTTCTTGTACAACCAACAATCCTTCTCCTGAAACCTTGGCTAGAGCGAGATAGATAATCACTCCTAGTCAAAAAAACAAATAAAACTCTTGAACTAATAGATCCCCTTGAGTGTCGTCACAATGTCTAACACAAGCTGAAAATGCCTTGCATAGTTGTCTTGATTATAGACCTATTTGAGAAAGTCCAAGATAGCTTTTGCGCAAAGAAAGATCCAGATGTGGTTCTAGCGAACTGATGATCCAAGACATGATTTGATTGTCTTTGGCGGCCCAACTTGCTCCAAAGATCTTTTCCTTTAAGAAAAGTTTTTAATTGGAAGTCTCAGTTAGCATAGTTCTTTCCAAAGAATTTGACACAGACATAATCAATTTTCTCCATGCCTATGGCTAAAAATATTTGTTCAAGAGAAGGTTATGAGACTGAAACTTATGAAAAAGACTAGGAAAAAAAAGGACTTCTCTAATACCATATCAAATTGGTTTAGAATCGAATACCTTCTCGACTAAGAAGTCTCATTACATGGGCAGTTACAAACAACGTATCTAGACATCATTATCCTCTCATATTTACACTTACTCATGTGTGCTAATTATAAGGAAGATAAAATCAGCAATTATTACTTCCAAATATAGGCAACAATCAAGGCTTGACAGTTTTTTCGCTGCTAGTGCACACAGAAGAAAAGTGAAATACCAATACTTCAAATACTATATGGAGCATGGGACAAGTTGAAAATAAACACCATTTGAATAGAGATGTTATGGATGAAGAACGCATTTATGGTGTTGTTGCCCTGGAGCTCAGTGTCATAAAAGCAATGACCAAATGAGTATTCAACATATAGTAATGTACAACCTGGACCCTATGCTGACTGCAGGGATCTTTATGCTATTGAAATAGTCCTTTACTCTTATGGCTTTAGAGTATGTTTGTCTAATGTCTTTACAAAGGTGTGTCCAATGCTCTTGTTATGGTTAGGCAGTGGGATTTGTTATTAGGGTTTGCATGTTATTATTTACCTTTAGAGAAAAAAGTGAGATTAAGGTTTATCTTTTGAATGAAATAGAAATTGGGCAAGACCTTGTCTTGTTTGGGGCAATACTTTGTTATGTTTTGGGGCTAACATTTTGTGAGTCTATTTTTGTTGTATTTTCATTTACAACCCTTGTTTTAAGGATCATGGGAGAAAGGAAGAAAAGGATCACGAAAGTAATCTCTTGCATTGACTTGTTTTAGTCAATGAGAAAGGTATGATGACTAGACATTCACAAATGCAAAACGAAACCGGCCCAAACCGGGTTTTAAAACGGAACCGGAACCGTCGTAAACCGAAACCGTTTCAAACCGGAACGGTTTGGTTTCGGTTTCATATTTTTCAAACCGTGAAACTGGCGGTTTGGAACCGGCGGTTGGGAACCGGCAGTTTCAAACTGCTCAAACCGTGAAAATATTGAATATTTAGACCTTAATCATTTGAGCCTGATAAAAAATAAAATAAGTTTGACCCATTTCAAATACTTCAATCATTTGTGGTCTGGTGGGTCGTTGATTTACAAATTCTATACAGCTAAAAGGGCAAGGTTGGTTGTCCCCTCATGTAATTTTTTTAATAATTAATAAAATTATTATTTTTTCCATAAAAAGTCAAATATAGTTCATTTTAAATTTATATTATGTGAGTTGAAAATAGATAATATCATTAACTTAACTAAAGAATTTTTTTATGGAAAGTGCTGATCCTATAAGTTTTTAGTGACCACCGTTTGATCTGAAAAAATGGGAAAAGAAATTTAAAAAACAAACATAAAAACCGGGGAACCGGACCTGTAAACCGTCAAAGGACGGTTCCGTTTCGGTTTGGTTCGCCAACGGTTTTGAAACTGACGGTTCCAAACCGGAACCGAAATGTGAATGTGATAACAATAATCTTTTGCATCGACTTCATTAGTCACCAGCAAATATGAAATTTGTTTTAGTAACAATAACATAATTGCTGCATGAAAAATATTACTGTCCCAGAAAAATGATTAGAATTATCAAACTTCTCTAGTAACATTAAACATAACTAACTCAGTAAAACGATGACAAGAATATAATTATTTATGTCTCAGTTTAATTTTAAAAAAAAAGAGATTATAGTCGAATAGATGAATTACCTCTGGAAGCAGATTACCATGGATATGCCTGAACTCATTGAAGTGCTTTTTGAGATACTCCTCTAATTTAGGAACATCTTGTTTTCTAAAGATGTCCCAAAGAGCTCCACTCTCTGCATCATCAAGACTACCACTAGACATATCAAAGTCTTTCAGATATTCTTTCCCAATTTCTCCCTGAACAAATCCAAATGCCTCTCTTCGATCTTGAGCAGCATGCTCCTCTTTGGCTTGCTTAATTCTCTCAAGATTCGCAGGTTCAATTTTAACTCCTTTTAGATGTGTCAAGACATTAACCTAATGGAATGAACTTAGAATAAGCACATATGCAGACCACAGTTTCTGAAATTAGAAAAGAGAAGAAATACCGCGTCAGACATATCACAGTGAAGCTTCGTGACGGAATCTCCTCGCCCTAGCTCTTGGTTAAATCCATAAGCTATATAGGTTTTGGGCCCCATATCAGGTTTTAATGATCCTGGAGGAAGCTTAGTAGCAAGATTTAAGTGTCCCTCTTGAGGATGTGTATACTCTTTAAATGGCAAGCAACTGATAAACTCGATGCAGTGGCGAGGTAACAGCTTCTCAAACAAAGTGGATGGAGGCCAGTCTTTCAGTTTCAGTATTTGAGGCCACCCCACATTATCGAGTTGTTCCTTAGAATATGCATTGGAGTACCCATTAAAAAACTTATGAGCATTCACATCCACCTGAAAGTCACCATGATCAAATTAAATGATGATCAAATATCAAGATATGCTGGTTAATATCAGCCCACAACAAAACGATAGATAAGGCTTCGCTTATTAGAAATATATTTAGAATATCTAGAAAACTGATAGTCCGTAAGTTTTGGAACAGACAAAAACAGACCTCACACCAGTCGAGGCAACTAATTGCGGTGACATCAAGAAGTGTATCATGTTCAAGGTTTTTAACCTGTCGGAATGCACGCCACATAACCATAGGGTCCCAACTCAAGCCAAGGGTAGTTTCAAGCACATGACTAACTATTACCGGCTCACCCTTCACCCAATGCCACTGGAAATGTATTAAGTTTTCATGCTTAATGTCTACGGCTGATAAACAGTATAAAGCATTGTTGCTAGAATCATCTTGATTGGCTGCTTTACATATCTTCTGACTCAGGACATCATCTCGATCCAATAATTTGGAACAGGAACATCTTTCCCCAAGATATTTGGGAATATATTCAATTGTAGATATTTCTTTTGCGTCGACAAGCAGTTTTGAAACAGATTGATCTGGTAACAAGCACTTCAATTCCAAAATTGCTTCCCCACAACCTCCCTTGTTTTGGGGGGGGCATGAAATAACACCATTTTCCTTTGATTTCCAAGGTGATGAAGAATCCATATTATCCTCCATTATTAAAGCCTGATTACCAACTTTGGCTGAACTCTCCTCCTTTTCACCACCATGTAGATAAGCAACCCCATAGTCGATATATTTAAACGACCGTCCTTTTTCACCTCCATGCAAGTGCCCCTCCCTTAGTTCTCGACAACAACTAAGGCATAGGTCATAGGAGCAGAGAGGACAGCTTCTGTGGTAGTCAGCAATAGAAGTTCGACAGTTGTCGCTAGACAAGATTGAAGCCGTTAGAAATTATAGGGAATACTAACATTATTGAAGGTTATGCTCAAAACCTACCAATAAATACGCTCATCCAAATCACATGCTGCTTTATTAATTTGAATGTCCGAGATTGACACTCCTGCCCAAACCCAATAATATGTTAAAGATACTTAAATCTAACAATGAAGCTTGATTTAACTTGTTTTATCATATAACAAAGCAATCAAATTTTTGAGTATAACCAAAATAATGAAACTCAAACAGTAAAGCAATAGCCAATCAGCCATATATTATATGCAAGTGCTCAAAAAAGCATGATCGAGCCATATACTATATGCAAGTGCTCAAAAAAACAATATTGGTATATTATTCCACATATACTTGCAGCATTTCCAGAAAAAGAGATTTAAAAAAAGGTAACCTTGAATCTTAGCCTCCAGTTCCCTCTCTATCACCTGTTCATCGTTTATTTGTTCAAGAAATGGCAGGAGAAGTTGTATCAAGTACTTAGAGTACTGAATCTTCTGCTCCTTACTAGTTGTGATGTTTGACTTCTCCTTAATTTTTATACCAGTCTACAAGCAGAGAGTGCATTTGATGGATAAGAAAGGTTACAAATAAATGTATAAAAACAAAAGGCATGTCAAAGAAACAAACTTCAATAGGAACTTCCATTCGTAAGCATGATTTGCAATTGCAGTTTAGTTGACAAACAGGACAAGCCTCTGCAAAAGCTTCTTCTGACATCTGAGGGTACCTGACATTAATAATCAACGTAATTAACATATAATGGTGTGGCACAGGAAAGAATATGCTTTTAGGTTGATATTCATATAGCTTATTGACAAATTTAAACACAAGGAATGAAAAAAAAAAATCATGGATTGTATGTCCTACAAAAATGTCATGAAAAATAAACAATTGGGCACTCCTAATATAACTATTGAAACGCAAAACCAAAATACACAAATTTGTTTAAAGGGCGAGGTATATGCTTGTATAATAAGAGTAGCATTAGCTTACCATGTGGTCATACATGGGTGACAATACCGCTTTGTCTTACATTTAGTGCACCGAACAACATCTCCTTTATCATTTCTCTGACACTGATGACACATCTTTGATTCCAGAAACCCCTGAAAAAGTTCAAAGAAAATTAGTATAGAGTTAGTGCTTAATCTCGTCATACAACATACAAAACTGTGCCTACATCATCATTCTTTTTCAGTCCAACTCTGGTCTTTCCATTCCTTTTCACATTTTGCTCTTCTCCTTCATCCTGCCCCTCCGTGGACTTTGTTTTTCTTTTCTTAGCCTTGTCATCCTCCGTTTGAGTAATATTAGCTCCGACTACATTCTCCTTAAGTTTCCTTTTTCCTCCTCTACTTGAAACCCTCCTCTCATCTACATCTTCATCTTCTGTTAACCTCTGAAACTTCTTCACAGCCACTCTGCTGGACTTTCTAACCCTCGAGCACCCTTCACTCTCCACCTTACCATTTTCAGTTCCACAAACAGAACCACCATTTTCTTGCAACCCGTTCTGTCCCGTCTCTACATCCTCTTTCTTTATCTCACTCCCGAATTCATTCTCTTTCTTATTGTTAATTTCTCCAGAACCTTGAATTCCATTTTCAACGTTATTCTTCTTCGGCAGATCCCTCTTACGTAAGTTCACGTTTTCAGTAATTGAACCATCAATATCCGACGCTACCTTTTCTGCAACCTTTATCCCATCATAATTCTCGACCGTACCTTTCAATGATAACTCTGCGGCTTCAGCCTTCACTTCCCCACTCTCCATATTACAAGATTAGAAATAAAAGTAAAACACGAAGGTTGAAGATCAAGAGACAAGTAGACGGTATTTCAACGGAGACAGATATGTTTATTCCTCTCAAATTTGGAATTAGATAGAGGGTGAGAGAGGACTAGAACCCTAATAAATAGAATATCCACCAGGCGGGAGAGGAACGAGATGGTTGTTGTTAATAATGAAAAATCCTAAAAAATCTTGAAAAATCCCGCCCTTTTTGGATACGTACGACTGTACGAGAGAGAACCGATTTGTTATCTATGTGCGCCGTGGTCGTTTCCTAAAAAGTGAAATTGTGCTTCTCTGAAATTTTCGGGAGAATCTCAAATTCAAAGATATTAATAAATAAATAAGATATTTTATTTCTTATTAATACGAGAAGACTTTCATGCATTTATGTATTTATAAAAAGGGAAATTTATTAGAAAAGATAAATCTAATAGTAATTTAGAAAAAATTTCCATTCATTATATTCAATAGATTGGGAATTACTGTCCCGTTACCGTTACGTTATATATTCTAATGTAATTAGGTGGCGTTTGGTTTGAGAGTTTTGGAATTGGGTATCGGTATGAATATGATTTTTGAATAAGGGGTATGAGAATTAAAATTTTGGAATGATATCTAAGAGTATGATTCCTTTAGAAATTCCATATGTCCAACGTCCCACACTTACTTGATATATATTCCCTCCGTTCTGCTATTACTATCCCTTTTGGTTTCGGCACGAATATTAAGAAACTTTGTTTAAGTGTGTATTTTATGAGTTTTAATTATATTAAGAAATGACACAATTTTCGAGGAGTGGTTGATGGAAGAAATGAGAATTCATCCAAATTTTTGCAATGCATAGTTGAGGCAATCCATTTTTTTCTGTTTTCTTTTTTCAAATTGTATTTAAAGAAATAATTTGACGTTTCCAAAAAGTTAAAAATCATAAATTTTTTGAGTTCGGAGTGGAATGAAAATCGTGTGAGATATAGATTTTTGGAGAGGTAGTATGATAATGTGTGGATGAGTAGTAAGTAAGAGGGGCCCACTTCATTTTTTTTTAAGAATATTTTTTGCTATTTTAGAAAAGATAACAGTAATAGCGGGACATTCCTATTAGGAAAGTAGGATAGTAATAGCGGGATGAGGGGAGTATAATTGTTCTATAAAATGAAAAATTATATTTATAACTTATATTAAATTATATTAATATAATTGCAATTTTATTTTATGTTATATTTTATGACTTATATTTTAAATAATATAACTTATAAATTAATATAAGAATAAATTATATTTATAATATAAATATAATTTACATTTATATAATTTGTATTTATAAAATACATTATACTATATAATTTATATTTATGATTTTATGCAAAATTAATAATAATTATTGTTGGGATGAGTGTATAATAAGATTTGAAGATCCCAAAACCCCTAGCTGAATGATGGACCTTCGATATTGTAATAGCTTAGTTGAGTTCAGCTGTTAGAACTCAGTAGACTAGAGTTCAGTAGATGTGCATTCAGTAGAAGATTCTGCACTTAGCCGAAGAACTCAGTATCGAGGAAGTCAGTTGGTCAGCTATCGACCAACTGAATCTGCAAAGGAAATCGAGCGTGCGAATTGAGTTATTCAGACAAATGTCAATGGAGGTACATCAGGTGAAGGTCCGATGATTCATAGGAAGTCAACTCATTATACTTTGAGTTTGAATGAGCCTCACCAACTCTCATAGACCTCGACCAATCACGAGCCGACAGCGCCTTACCTGCTCTGCCATAAAGCTGCTCCTAGCCAGAAAAAGAGGAAATCTCTACTGCCTCTACTCAACGTTTGAATTATTATGTCCGTTTTCTTGTCTTATTCGACACGTGTCTAGACTCCCTCCAACGGATCTATTCACAAATCGAAGACTATAAATAGAGAAGAGTCTTTATGCAGAAAGACATCGGGAACCAAAGCAATCAAAACTCAAACATCTAACGATGGAGGTACATCTAACGTCAAACAAGATCCTGAAAACCGTTTTCAGTGCATTTGCATCTCTTCATAGCATCCTATACCATACTCTTCAACATGTTTGATATTTTAGGTTTAAGGACAGTACCCATGTTTTCAGTTGAAAACTATGCAGTATAGCGAGTAAAGATGGAGGCACATCTAACGTCGCTGCATGACAGCGTGACTGACGTCCTGGAGAAATGACGCATTGTTCCGATGGTTGACAGCGTCGAACTTGCAACTGTGGCAGGAATAGGTGCCACAACCAGTGCAAAAGTCCCAAAGGACAAAAGTCTCTTTACACCAGAAGAGAGAAAGTTACACAACCTTGACTGAGTCGCACGTAATGCGATACTGACAACGCTCAATGACTCTTATCTCGGGTGGGTGCACGACTACAAAACTGCAAAGGAGCTCTGGGATGCTCTCGCAGTACTGAGTCAAGGAACTCCACAGATCAAATAAAACAAACTAGAGTTGTAGCTGCAAAAGCTCGAAGCATTTGCAATGATTCTCAGAGAGTCAATTGATGATTTCAACGTTAGATTCACAAATCAGATCAACATCATCAATGGGCTAGGGAAAACATTCAAAGAACAAGAAAACCAACACCAAAATTCTAAGGGCTCTTACTAGTCCCAAGTGGTACTTTTTTGCTACATGTTTGCGAAGAACTGACTTAAGCTCTGTTACTCCTGATATAACCTATGTTGTAGGTCTATGCGAGATTTCTGTTACTCTTGATATAACCTATGTTGTAGGTGTATGCGTAAGATTTAATGCGAATTCCAAGCGAAGTCATGTAGACTCAGCAAAGAAGATTCTCCGATACCTGAAAGGAACAGCTGATGTTGGGTTATGGTATCCTGATGATGATAATCTTGAACTAACTGGTTATTCTGATGATGATAATCTTCAACCTTAGGAACATGTCAGTTCCTCGGCACTAAGCTCAAATCGTGGTTCTCAAAGAAACAACACTTAGTATCAACGTCTACTACTGAAGCTGAATATATAGCTGTCGGAAGTTGTTGCGCCCAGATTCTATGGCTTCGACAACAACTACGAGACTATGATATCTATCAAGATGAAGTGTCGATATTGCAATTACTCATAATTCAGTTTTGCATACAAGATGCAAGCACGTGGACATAAGACATCACTTCATCAGAGACCATGTCGAGAAGAAAGACATCAGAATGGAGAAAATCATACTGATAAGCAAAGGGCCGACATACTGACCAACCTCTAGCTGAGACCAGATTCAACAAACTCTTACTAGAACTAGCTCTATTGAATCCTACTGACTCAGTTCAGTAAAACGATCCCGGAAGTATCTCTGCCGCCCGAATTCGCCATCTTCTGAGCCGCGATTCGATCAATTGAAAGAGGGGAAACGTAATTGGAACACTCACGACCACCATGTAACGGATTCTGGCCGAGATTAGTTCCTCAATTTCCCGAATTTCAAACAATTTGTCGGAACGAATTCATGATGAGCAGCAAACTTCATACATCAATTCCGATCGCATTCGGGATCGGATGACCTCTTACAACCTATCGACGTGAATCTCGTAAGATGAGGAATCCAAAAGTTCAAACCGATCATCGATCAGACACCGGACGCGCCAGGAATCGCCGTCGCAAGGTGCGGCTGAACCCTAGAAAACTAGGGTTTTCGGCGAAAAATTGGGTTTCATCTTCGTCTCGTTTTCTGTACCTCCCGAACCAGAATACAGTACAAAAATAGTACAATCACATAACAAATAGGTCCTATCAACTACCCGTGGATTTTCTCACGAGAAAAACGTTACAACAAGGTCAAAACAGTGGCTCGCAGGCCGCCCCAAACACAAAAATAGCCCGATAACGACGAAAATAAACCCTAATCATGCTCCTAACGGCAACAGTCAGAGCCTAAACCTGGCTATGTTGTTGCCGCTCAGATTGTTGCTCGTGAGTCAGATCTTCTGATCTATGTCCCGACCTTTTTCTCCCTCTGGGTGGTCAGAGAACTGGAGAAAATTAAGATTATCGACTCTCTTCTCAAATGGCGTGCGTGTGAGTTTGTGTAATTGTATGTGTTCTGATTATGAACAGAATACTAATATATATAGGCTTCAAGAGCCAATATAATATTAATATTTGTAGCCTAATAATTTAATTATATTCCTCATGAGCTTCTACACAATTAGCCCATAATATAATTAATTAATCTATTGGGCTACTGATATTTATCAATTAATTGGCCCAACCAATTAATTCCAGATAAATAACATTATTAAATAATGTAAAAATACATTAATCTATTAATAATAATTTCTGAGAGACAATAAATAACTAGGCAACTAATTGGGCCAGATCAGGGATCTAATACAAGAAATAAAGCAGGGCCTCAAATTAATTAATTATCTATGCTCAGCCCAGAGCAAAATTAATTAATAAACACAGATTCATTCCACTAGAAAATCCGTGTTGACTTACCCATTTATCCCAAATTAAGCAAGGTCTTGTATTTTAGACTTAATCGATCACCGTATTTAAAATAGAAATATCCGTTAATTAATTAAGATCACCGACAACTTAAATTAATTAACATCTTATTATATTCCTTAGTAGTACCACTCGACCTTATTAACACACCTGAACTTAATCAATCGGCCGGGTTTAGTGTGTTAATCCTTACGAGTTCCTCAAGGGATATTATCAACCAATTTTACTAGGATACGGTTGCAAGATACAGACAACCAGCCTGAGCCACAAATAACTACTAACACCCAAGATACATAGATCCGGTCGCGATGACGTTCACCATAGTAGGTCAAAGTGATAGATAGTCAAATGTGCTCAGCTGATGTTTTATCAAGATTAAGACCAGCTAAGTCACCGAGATCTTGGTTCTCCACTAAGGTCAGTCAGGAGAACACATCTCACTGTGATCCATCAATACACCACCTTAAGTGTACCAGTAAAGACAAGCAGCCAAGACAAGCCACTTCTTATCTAAACTGCAGCTTAAACCGACAACTTATCATTAAGTTGTCTCAGTTGTGATAATTGTTTATATCTTGTCAGTTCAATCAATTTGTGTAGTCTTCTGTGATACCCGACACACTGCACAAATCTAAATTTTATACAAGATAAAGGATGATTTGTGCAAATATATATATTTATCAGATAAGAGAACAAAATAGTGGTAGGGACAAAACACATTGTATACAAGCATAAAATTTGCTTTCAGTATACAAAATCTCAACACAATGTATCTCTAGAGAGAAGAATTATAACAGATGTTATATGATTGAGTTCTTCGCTGAGTGAGCTTTAAGTTCGCTAGAGGTTGTGTGCTTTGAATGCTTGGTGTTCCCGCTCGTTGGTTGTTTTCATCGTTTGAACCTCGATCTCTATTTATAGTCTTAACTTGTGAATAGATCTGTTGGAGGGAACCTAGACACGTGTCAAAAAATGACAAGGAAAACGGTCATCTTCAACTTTGAATGTTACTGTAGAGATTCTCTCTTTTACAGTTTTGAGGGCAGCTTTTGTCAGAGCAAAGTACAGTGCTAGCAGCTCCTCATTGGTCGAGGTGGAATGGTAGGTGAAGCTTGTTCAAACTGCAAGGCAGATGCTGAGTTAACTTCCTTTGATTCCTCGAACTGAGTTATCTTCTATTGACATTGTTTTGATAGTTCAACTTCATGCCTTTTCCTGTCCACGGATTCAATAGGTTTTGACTAACCATACTGAGATTCCAATACTGAGTTTGTCCGGCTGACAAAGATCTATTCTACTGAGTCTATCAGCTACTGAACTCTATCTAGCCTACTGAGTTCCTAACATGGTGAACTCAACTAAGCTATTACATTATCTAGTTCATCATTCAGCTAGGGGTTTTGGGATCTTCAAATCTTATCATACTGAATCTCATCACTTCAGTCTTTGGTATCCCTCAGATAATAATCAGGTACTAAGTGGATATTCTAATGCTGACCTTGTAGGTTATAAGACTGATAGAGAATCAACATCAGGAACTTGTCGGTTCCTGGGAAATAAGTTGATCTATTGGTTCTCAAATAAGCAAAACTCAGTCGAAACATCATCAACTGAAGCTGAATATATGGCCGTTGGAAGCTGTTGTGCACAGATGTTATGGTTGAAACAACAACTCAGTGATTATCAAGTCACTACTAATGATGTTCCCATTTTTTGTGACAGCTCTAGTGCCTTATCTATCACTCAAAATTCAGTACTTCACGTGCGATGCAAGCATGTTGATATAAGAGATCATTTCATAAGAGCTCATGTAGAAAAAGGTGATATTAGACTGAAAAGATCAAGACTGAACATCAACGAACTGATATTTTCACCAAACTTACCTGAGACGAGGTTCCTTCAATTCTCCATCGAATTGGGTTTATTAGATCCAAGGAAACAAAATTGTAAGCTATAAGTAAGGGGATACCTGAGTCAAACACAACCTAATAATCAACCTAAGTTCACACTTGGTATCAGTCAGTTACTAGATCTGAATGAGAGGTTTGCGTATTAGACTCAGTTTGCATTTATTGTACCTTATTTATTTATCATTTCTATCATTTTTATTTAAGGCAAACATTCCGTCTGATTCCCCATGCACATTTAATGCACATCATATCGCAATTAATATGCCGCCCATATGTAGCATATAAAACTATTAAATATGATAAATCAACGTTTCTTACTTTATAACATTTATCTCAACCGCATATCTTATTTCGAATGATTGAATCTCAACAATCAACCTGAAATATGGCGATTCAAATACCTTTACTCCGCTATTTTCGAAATTTACAATTACCTTCTTTGCAAGAACTCAGCCTTTGCTCTCCACATTCTCTCTGAAAAAAAATTCTCTTGCAAAATCCTTTAAATGCACTTCACTTACATTCATGTGTTAATATAGAGGTATATTTAGTATCATGCACTCTTTCTATGCTTGTTTTGCACAAGACTAACTCATGCTTCTGAAGATTTGATGGCACCAAAAGCTCAATCCAAGGAAGTTACGGTACGACCGTCGGTATTCTACTTGGAGAATGAGAAGGCGCTGCCTCCAGCTTCACATATGACTCATCATTCTACTTCAACACCGGCGTTATAGACTTCATGGACCGCGTTTTTGAGACTCTTCATCATTCTGGCTTGAAGAGGTTTATTTTAGCCGAACCAGACATTCTCATCCCGACGCATGTTATAGACTTTTATTCCTATCTAAAAGTCGAGGGGAAGAAGGCACTATATAAGTTCAATATTAAGTGCGACCAAAACCCCGAGGGCAAGGTCATAGAGTTTGACGTAATGGAGGCGATTCAAAAGTATCTTCGTCTTCCTAATGACGGTGTTCTACTGTTCAAAAATCAGGCCTCGAACGAAGACGACTATCTGTAGAGATTTACAGGGGACAATAAAGCCAAGTTCAAAACTCAAGTCAAGAAGAACTCACTGAAAGCCAGGTACAGAGCTCTGTTGTACATTCTAACACACACAGTGTGTTGAGCAAGGCAGGCTCACACGATCAGCTTTCTAAAGTGGGACTTAAGATGATGATGGCAATTAGTGATGAGGTCAAAGTGAATTGGGTTACCCACTTTCTGACAGAGCTTCAACATGTAGCTTCTGGGTACAAGATGGAGAAAATTGAGTTTCATGGTATTTTTACTGGCTCTCTCATCTAGCACAATACTTTTAAGTGGGCGACAAAAATCTCATATTTACTGGTCAGTGTCGTTAAATCAATGGGCTTCACGAATATTCAGTAGCGATCTGTTATACCTTATGATCAGGCCAAGAGGACTAAGTTCACAGATGCAAACAAGATGATCCAAGTCATCAGAGGCAAATTAGGCGCTCCGAAGCTAACTGAGGCTCCTACCTCTAAGGTTGAGAAGTCTAAGAAGGAAACTCAGCCGAAGGTTCAGAAACCTGCTAAGAAGAAAAAGCAACATGAAAATGATATTTATAGTAGGAACCGGACAAGGGCTCAATCTGAGCAAGAAAAGGAACCAATTATTCGGGTCGCTGAAGGTTCCACAGAGGAAGAGGATCCCACAATTAAGCTTGTTAAGAAACCAAGGATTGTCGATCTCTCTCATCCTCAGTCTCCTGCATCGGTCATACGCACACTAGACTTCACCGCCCCACCTGAAGAAGAGACAGCTCCTTCCACTGAGCCTGAGCAACATGTTGTACTTCCTGAAAAGACTATCAAGGAACCAGTTGTCGTTCCAAGTGGGGAGGCCTCTAAACGAAGAGAAGGTTCAACTCATCCTTCTGAACCTGAGTCCACGGAGATAGACACCACTAATGTGGACCAGGTTATTGTCACCTCTGAAGGACTCATCCCTTCGTCCTCAATGAGTCTTCAACTCAACCTCAGGACGGGGAACAAATGATAGCATCAACTTCTCCTACTCTAGAAGCTGAAGTTAAAGTTGTGGATATTCTCAGCTCTTTCGAGCCTATTTTTGAGAAGGCCACTGACAAGCGACCAATCACTGAAGAGCTTCCACTGACTACTGTCGGAGATGTTGAGTCCGATGATGGACTGGAACTGGATATGGTGGAAACATCCTTGATGAGGTCAGTAGAGCATCCTGTCTCTCTTTGTACCTGACTTCTTCCACCATACGTCTCTCTTACCTATAGATCAAATGCTCGAGGGACCATCCGATCTTGAGGATGTGCCCTCAGACAATGAGCAAGAGACGATCTCTCTAGACCTATCACCGCTTACGAAGGTCTAATTGTCAGTCTGTAACCGAGTTCTGGATGAAGTCAGTAGAGCATCCTATCTCTCTATTTATACCTGACTTCTTCCACCAGACGTCTCTCTTACAGGTGGATGAAATGCTTGAGGGGCCATCCGATGCTGAGGATGTGCCCTCAGACAAAGAGCAAGAGACGATCTCTCTAGGCCTATCGCTGCTAACGAAGGTCCAATTGTCAATCTGTGACCGAGTTTTGGATCTCATCCCAGAACTCTCTTTACACAAAGACGTCCTCAAAATACCAGCCCGTGCCCAAATGATGATCAATCTGCGGTCCCGTTGGACTGACGAACAATAGGCTATCTTCAAAGCCTTTCTAGTGAAGGGCTTCATTAAAGAAGAACAACTCCTTCAGCTCTTTTGTTGTTCAACAATCCCGACTATCTGCGAAATGAGAACTTTAAGATTGTTATTCGCTACCTAATCTCTAGGCAGACTACAAAAACTTTTGTTATTGCACACACTCAAGATGACTCGGATCTTGATGACTCTGCCAATGACGATATTCAGCAGCAGCTTGATGCTGACAAGGACTGTACTCCCTTAGCTCCTACCGCCGCCTCCACGATTCCGGCTCTTACCCTGCATCAGATGAGTATACTAACAATAGGGTAAAGAGATTGGAGGTGATACAGCTACAAAAGCATATCTCCAACGTGAATGTAAATATGGAGCAACTGAATGTTAGAATGGGCCAGAGTTTTGATAGTCTTACTGACATGAGTAATGTGCTAAAAGAAAATACTACAGTCACATACCATAACTTCACTAAGCTACATTTGTCGTCAATCAGTTCCCAGACGCAGTAATGCATATTTTTGACAAGGTCACCTATAAATGCCTTCAAACTCAAATGGAGCATTATCACTCCTTAGTCACGAAGGGCACTGAATTGCTAAGCCCGACTCACAAGTTGTCGACGCTGCAATCTCCACTGCTGTTTCATCCATCAAATCTAATATGGAGAACATTCTTCAAGCTCAGTAGGCCCAGATTGCTGAACAACAACATCAAATTGTTGCTCAGACTGATTAATCTCTTTGCAACAAGTGATGTTCAGGGAACTCTTTGCCCAAATTTTGTCCCTCCCACACACTTTTGATTATGCCAAAAATGGGGAAGAGGTTGGTGTATCTGGAACTGAGAAACAGCCTCAGGATGTTGATGTACCATGTGGTGATGAGGACCAAATGGACATACAAGTTCAAGGGTAACATCAGGCTGAGAAAGAGAAAGAAGACAACCTCAGCCTGCAGAAAATTGAAACTGACACCACTGAGGTGGTTGATCAAATGAGAAGCGCAAGAAGATGATGCTCGTCTCAAGGCTCAAGAAGATAAGCGAGAAAAAGAGGAAATAGCTCACTCTCATATTCAAGTTGAATCGATTATGGAAATAATCTTCAAGGAAATCTCTGATCATATAAATGAAGATCACAGCAAAGCTGAAGCTGAGAGACTTCATAAAGAAGAAGAAATCTGAAGAAGCCAGACTGGAACAGATTGAAGAAGACAGGCTGAAGACTACTCTGCTTCAGAAACAACTTGATGAGGCAGAAGAAAAGAAAAGGTAGAAGCTCAAATTCACTAAATTGGCACATGAATAGGAGAAAGCTCAGATTGATCAAGTATGGAAAATTCTTGAGTACGTTGAGCGTCCTAGTCAGCGGACTATAGACGATAAGATGAAAAGGCGTGAATTTGAACTTAGAGAAAGCCTGAAGAGGAACGCCACTAGAATGAAAGAAGATGACGAGAGGTTCCTCAAAATGGCAGATAAGATGCCCAGCACGAGGAACATCACTGATAAGAAGGGCAAACGTTCATAGAGATACGCCACTGAGAGGAAACCCAAGATCGACTCTGAAAAAATGATCTACTCCACCCATGGTACGATGTATGGGTTCCTCTTGAGCTATCTGATGACCGAAAACAATTCAAAGTGGACTTCATCAAGAGGTTCTACTACTGGAAACTCTGAGGCAGTACCACGAGTATGAAAAACCCAGATAAGTTGGTTGTAGAGTTTGTCACGAGCCGATGTTTCAAGCGATACATCTTGGTCAGGGAGCTCGTGATAAGAATGATCTATTGATTAAATGCCCTAAACTAAGATTCTTCAAACGCCCTGTGGTCCGGCAGAATCTAGAGCTCAGTATTTATTTCTCCAAGACTAAAGATGAATTCAGAAGAGCTTGCATTGAGAAAAGGTATACTGATATCAGCAAGCACCATGATCAGATTCAGAAGCTCAGGAGACTAGTGTAGTACTCGTATGAACTCAAGCCGGATGATGTCTCTGAAGAGAAATTTGAAGTTGTGATGAAGACTCTGAATAAAACGCACATGACTCATGAAGAATTTGAGAGGAGATTTCATAACAAGGCTGAGCCGGCATAGGTGACTATTATCATTGTAATAGCTTAGCATGTTTTGAACTGATCAAATTAAGGAAATGTTTTGCAATTTTTCGACTTGATGACAATAACTATTTGTCCGGGCTCTTTCTTATTTTATAATTGAACTTTAATTCCCTTACTTTTCTTAGCCCAACTTATGTTGGATGAACTTTACCTGAGTCTGTTTTCAGGTTAGAATAAGGTTTTGAATCATAAAAAAGGGGGAAATGTTAGGGAATAATATAAGTGTTGAATGATCCTAAACCCCTATTGATAAACGAACCTGTCTGATGTAATTTGTTAGGTGTTTTCCAGCATGTGTTTGTATAGTGAGGCTGATAGTTTCTCAGACTAGGTTAGTTAGGGTTGTGATTGTTCGACTAGTGGGATTTGCTAAGTCCAGCTTTGACAAGCTGACTTCTCCAGGCTGAACTGTGAAAGATAATTGAGGGTTAGAAACCGATACCTTCCTCCTTCCTATGTTGTTGCAGCTCTGATTGTTGCTCCTGTGTCAGATCTTCTGATCTGTGTCCCGGCCTTTTTCTCCCTCTGGGTGGTCAGAGAACTGGAGAAAATAAGATTATCGTCTCTCCACACAAACTCACCCATGGCGTCTTAATTTTGTGTATAGGTGTGTAATCTGTTTCTGAACAGAATACTAATATATATAGGCTTCAAAAGCCAATATAATATTAATATATTTGTAGCCCATTAATTTAATTATATTTCTAATGGGCTTCCATATAATTAGCCCATAATATAATTAATTAATCCACTGGGCTACTAATATTTATCAATTAATTGGCTCAGCCAATTAATTCCAGATAAATAACATTATTAAATAATGTAAAAATACATTAATCCATTAATAATGATTTCTGAGAGACAATAAATAACTAGGCAACTAATTGGGGCAGATCAGGGATCTAATACAAGAAATAAAGCTGGGCCTCAAATTAATTAATTATCTATGCTCAGCCCAGAGCAAAATTAATTAATAAACACAAATTCATTCCACTAGAGAATCCGTGCAGACTTACCCATTTATCCCAAATTGAGCAAGTGCTTGTATTTTAGACTTAATCGATCTCCGTATTTAAGATAGAAATATCCGTTAATTAATTAAGCTTTTTATTTTAGACAACCAGCCTGAGCCACAAATAACTATTAACACCCAATATACGTAGATCCGGTCGCGATGACGTTCACCATAGTAGGTCAAAGTGATAGATAGCCAAATGCACTCAGCTGAAGTCTTACCAAGCTTAAGACCAGCTAAGTCACCGAGATCTTGGTTCTCCACTAAGGTCAGTTAGTGTTGGGATTTTGTATACTGGAAGCACTTTTATGCTTGTATACAATGTGTTTTTGTCCTTACCACTATTTTATTCTCCTATCTGATAAATATGTATATTTGCACATGTTATCCTTTATCTTGTATAATAGTTAGATTTGTGTGGTGTGTCGGGTATCACAGAAGACAACACAAATTGGTTGAACTAACAAGATATAAGCAGTTAACACAGCTGAGACAACTTAAGGATGAAGTTGTCGGTTTAAGCTGCAGTTTAGATAAGAAGTGGCTTGTCTTAGCTGCTTGTCTTTACTGGTACACTTAAGGTGGTGTATTGACGGATCACAGTGAGATGTGTTTTCCTAACTGACATTAGTGGAAAACTAAGATCTCGGTGACTTAGCTAGTCTTAAGCTTGGTAAGACTTCAGCTGAGTGCATTTGACTATCTATCACTTTGACCTACTATGGTGAACGTCCAATGAGCGACCGGATCTACGTATCTTGGGTGTTAGTAGTCATTTGTGGCTCAGGCTGGTTGTCTGTATCTTGCAACCGTATCCCAGGAATGGGTTGATAATATCCCCTGAGGAACTCGAAAGGATTAGCACACTAAACCCGACCGGTTGATTAAGTTCAGGTGTGTTAATAAGGTCGAGTGGTACTACTCAGGAATATAAGATGTTAATTAATTTAAGCAATCAGTAAGCTTAATTAATTAACGGATATTTCTATCTTAAATACGGAGATCGATTAAGTCTAAAATACAAGCCCTTGCTCAAATTGGGATAAAGGGGTAAGTCAGCACGGATTCTCTAGTAGAATGAATCCGTGTTAATTAATTAATTTTGCTCGGGTCGAGCATGGATAATTAATTAATTGGAGGCCCAACTTTTATTTCTTGTATTGGATCCCCGATCCGGCCCAATTAGTTGCCTAGTAATTTATTATCTCTCGAATTCATTATTAATGGATTAATGTATTTTTACATTATTTAATAATGTTATTTATCCGGAATTAATTGGTCGGGCCAATTAATTGATAAATATTAGTAGCCCAATAAATTAATTAATTATATTATGGGTGATTTAATAGAAGCCCATTGGATTATAATTAAATTAATGGGCTACAAATATATTAATATTATATAGGTTTTTGAAGCCTATATATATTAGTATTCGATTCCGAAACTCACACGAATTCATTCTTATTTTCGAAATAGGCGTGAGTTTATAGAGAGAGAATAAATTTATTTTCTTCGAGATCTCCGACCACCCGAGGGGAGAAAAAGGCCGGGACACAGATCGGAAGATCTGACACAGGAGCAACAATCGGAGCCGCGACAACACACCAGGAGGAAGGTAGCCTTACTGTAAACCCTATTATTCCTACAGTTAGGAGAACACATCTCACTGTGATTCGTCAATACACCACATTAAGTGTACCAGTAAAGACAAACAGCTAAGACAAGCCACTTCTTATCTAAACTGCAGCTTAAACCGACAACTTATCCTTAAGTTGTCTCAGCTGTGATAACTGTTTATATCTTGTCAGTTCAACCAATTTGTGTTGTCTTCTGTGATACCCGACACACCACACAAATCTAACTTTTATACAAGATAAAGGATAACATGTGCAAATATATATATTTATCAGATAGGAGAATAAAATAGTGGTAGGGACAAAACACATTGTATACAAGCATAAAATTTGCTTCCAGTGTACAAAATCCCAACAAACTGATCGATAGATCAGATTCTTCTCCAGTCTGAACTGAAGAATTGAATCATCCAAAAAAGCACAATGTATGAGGCACGAAATTCAAAGAAGATGGTTAACGGGAGAAAAACAAGTACCAGATCGACATTGACCAACAATTATTGTTTGAGCTATAACATCTGAGTACAACAGCTTCCTTCGGCCATATATTCAGCTTCAGTTATGGAAGTGGCCTCTGAGTTCTGCTTCTTTGAAAACCATGAGATCAGTTTGCTTCTTAGAAATTAACATGTCTCTCATGTGGATTTCCTGTCGATTTTGCAACCTACATAATCAACATCAGATTAACCAGTTAGTTCAAGGTTGTCATAAGTATGATACCATAATCATACGTCTGATGATCCTTTCATATATCGAAGTATCTTCTTTGCGAATTCCATGTGCGAAACTTTTGGATCGGCTTGATATCGTGCACACACTCCAACAACAAATGATATGTCAGGACGACTAGCTATCAAGTATAGGAGTGATCCTACAATGGCATGGTAATTATTTTGGTTTATTGAACTGCAGTCTTGGTTAGATTCCATCTTGCAATTTGAGTTCCTTGGAAATCTTGACAGTTTCACTGTTGGATAATCAAAACCGCTTGATGAGATCCTTCGTATACTTTGCTTGATTTTTGAAGATGCCTTTAGGAGATTCCTTGACCTCCAAACCTAATAAATAGTTCATTTCTCCGATCATAGACATTTTAAATTTGTTAGTTAAGACCCTTTTTCCAAAATATTTGTCATGCTGTCGTGGAGTGACGTCAAGTGTGGCTCCATTGTGACTCTTTATATGCTATAGTTCTCTACTGAGGACATGGGTGCCATCCAAATTCCTGACATATCAGCCATGATTGAATCGATTATAGGATGAATGAAAGAGAGATGAAATGCAATGAAAACTTTTTTCAGGATCTGTTCGAGTAGACCACTGAAACACTGCTCTGATACCAATTGATGGTCCATAGACGAGTCTTCAGGTTTAAGGGGGGGGGTGAATACACCTGTGTTCAAGTTTCAACTCAAATGCGAAAGTCAGTAGTTACTGAATTTGCTTGTTGAATGAATTCGGCTTGCCAGATAAGCTTTCTGATCGCGTGGACAGAGTGATTCAGTCTACTTAATACTCCCTCCGTCCCATTCGACTTGTCTAGTTTTCCTTTTTGGGCTGTCCCGCTCGACTTGTCAAGTTTCCAAAAAAGGAAGCCTAATCATTACACAATCTACCACTTTTTCTTTGTGGGACCTACCTCTTTACACACAATCACACATTCATCTACACACAACCACCCACTCTTCTTAATCTCCGTGCCCAAAAGAAACAAGACAAGTGGAATGGGACGGAGGGAGTATTATTTACTGACTTTAGTCAGTTAAATAGTTGTTCAGTATCAAAATGTGTGCGGAAATGTATTGGCTCAATTGTTAATCGTCTCTTTTTTAAAAACGTTTCTCTGTTGAAAACTATTCAGTATATTAGTGCATGTATAAAAACCTTTGCTAAAAAGCTATACTTGCATGGATTTTTGAAATTTAGTTTTATGCAGTATGAACAGTGTCCAATGGAACAATGAATGACACGCATATTTTTAGAGTGGTTCGGATACGTAAGATCCTACATCAACTTTCCTGTTTCCAAGAGTTCTTGATTAGATTATATTGAGCAAGTCTCAGTTGATCCATTTGCAAGACAATTCTTGACTATTTATAGTCCTAGTAACTTTACAATGGTTTCAAACACAGAGGTTTCAGAGTTTTTTCCAACAAAGAAGGAGTTCTTACAATAAAAGCAGTCCAGTGATGAACTCCTTCGGTTTCTAAGCTTATGATCTTATAAGGATTAGATTAGATGTGTAGAAAAGGGAACTAGATTACTCTATAGACGAGAATTTAGATGATAGGCTATCTATTTTAAGGTTCTCTGCTAAATTTACTTTGAGTGCGCTAGAGCTTTGTGTGCTTGTATGCTTGTGTTCCCATTATCTTCATGCATGGAAGATGATCTCTATTTATAGTTGACCTTGGAATAGATCCGTTGGAGGAGACGTAGACACATGTTAAAACACAACAAGCAAAATTGCTTTGAATTTCACTGTAGAGATTCTCTCTTTTTCAGCGTTCAGATGTTGATTGCAGCTTTATGTCAGGACAAGTACAGTGTTGGCAACTCCTCAATGGTCGAGGTCAGTTGGTGGGTGAGGCTTCTTCAAACATCAAGGTTGATATTGAGTTGACTTCTTCTGATACCTCGGACACTTTACTGAAAAGATCTCTAGTGATATTTTTTAATGTCTTGAATGTTGATTGCTGCTTCTTCTGACTTTCCATTACTCATTCAATAAGTTCTATCAGAGATCTACTGAGTCTTAGACAATTGAATTTTCAGAGACTGGTAATTACGATTTTCTATTGAATTACAAAACAACTACTGAAAATGTTATCTAATCTACTGAGCTCCTAACACGTTGAACTCAACTAACCTATACATCTATTACATTATGTTGGTTCATCAATCAGTTAAAGATTTTAGGATCTTCAAATCTTACATTAAAACTCATCATCCAACAAAGTTATTTTTGCTTTTGATGTCACCTAGATGACTATTTTATAATTTCCTATTATTTATCCTATAAAAAAGCCTATAATGATTCTTTAATCAAATCAATTTTATCCATAAACAGATTAAAAATAATAAAAAATTAATTTTATCCATTATTATATTAAAAAAATAAGCAATTAATTACATAATATTATTAACTATTTGTCACATTCTACGTCCCACTATGATATTTTTTTATAATTATATACCTTAGTTGGAAGACACAACTAATTACATGACTAATGAAACTAAGGCAAAGACTTTTGTGCGCTAGTTTTGTAGGTACACTGATGACTGATCCCATATGTGCCCCAAGATCCGCGATCCGATCTGTGGATCCAGTACTCAAAATATAATATATACATTTCGTGTTAGTTTACTTATATTAATGGCTCATAACCTCATGGTAAGCTCGTCATTCTACCAATTATGAGGTCTTGAGTTCAAGCCTCTTTAGTTGAATTTTTTACCATTCATTTTTCTCATTTTATTTATTTATTTTTATTTTTAAGTTTATTTTTAAAAGAATTTTTTTTATCTTTTATTTTTATTTTTTGATCATTTTTGTTTTGAACGTCTTCTACCATTACTAACGGAAGTTTCTTTTGTTTCGAACAAAAGTGGCATTTGTCTTTAACAAAAAGTGTCATTTATTTTTGAAAAGTATCGCTAGTTTCGAATAAAAGTATCATTTGATTTCAACAAAAGTATCATTTGTTTATAAAAGTGTCATTTATTGAGTATCAATTATTTTGAAAAGTGTCATTTGTTTTGAAGAAAAAATGTTATTTGTTTAGGAAGATGTGTCAATTATTTCAAACAAAAGTGTCATTTATTAAGTATCAATTTATTTAGGAAAAATGTGTCTTTTGTTTTGAACAAATGTATCATTTGTTTTGATAAAAAATTTGTCATTTATTGTGAACAAAAGCTTCAATCATTAGGCATCAATTGTTTTGGAAAAAATATATTAGGAGGATAAACCAATGCATAGTGTAATGTAATTCAGCAAAGAACACACAATAGTCAAAAGAACAACGAGAACACCAAGATTTACGTGTAATTCAACAAAGAACACACAATAAGCAATAAGAACGAGAATACCAAGGTTTTACGTGTAAAACGCCCTTCAATATGAAGAGGTAAGAACCACGAGACCATTAGGTCTAGCATAATACAGTATAATCAAGAATAGAATACAATTGAATAAGTATAATATGGTATCTAGCTCTTAACAACTACGAAAAACACTAGAATCACAAACCGGAAAACAAAGACGTAAAACGTCCACAAAACTAGCATCAAAATCCCAAAAAATATAATTCAAAATCTAACCGTTAGAATTACGATCCCTTGAGTCAAAATGTAGAACAACATGTCTTCTAACAACAGTTAAAATTTCAGACCAATCGAACGTATGAGTCTCCGATCGTTGAAAACACTAAAACTGTACAAGCTGGCGGATTTTGCGGCGTCAATGGATGAACAGAAGCGGAGCAATCGCAACGGCGGCGATGAATGAACGGAGGAGGAGTCACATCGTTTGTTTTCATGCTATTGATGAGAGAGAAAAATGGCGGTGAAGAGAAGCCGCCCTACGCAGGAAATGAAGATAGAAAACTAAGGCTTTTTCTATATATATATATAGCTAAGCTTTTTTTTTAAATGCAATGTAGATCAAAATTGAGAAATGGGTTACAGTTGGATCCATGCAACCCGGTTGTACCTACAACCGACGCACGCAAGTCCACTTCTAAAATTAATAGTCACATTATATGTCTCACTAATAAAATGATGATACATATATAATTTTTCTTAAATTACATACGTTGGTTGGAGTTATTAAACCTAGTCGTAGGAATTACTTAGTATATAATTATAAAAGAAAATAGTGTATAATTATAAGAGAAAATACGTGAGTAACTACGCCATTGATAGGAATGAAATAAAATGAACTAGAAGACCATTAGTACCGTACTTGTTCTCATTGACAGACACCATCTCATCTAAAACCTCCAGTTCCACAGTTCTAGTCCATAAAAATGCAATCGAATTCCGGTAATTATAAAGTAAAGTAACAAATAAATCACTGCTGCAAATAGCATTTACCTCAAAACATATCATAATACTAGTCATCAAAATACAAGATTAACAGGCAAATGTGTCATCCAAAATTATCTAGAGAGAGAATTCAATAACTAAAATTTGATACAAATTTTGCGGACTCATCACAACAAATGCACCTACATTGGAACCACCCAAAAAAATAGCTTCATGTTGATGAAGATTGAAGGTTTGGTTTCGAATTCCATCAAGGTTTAGTTGCAAGTATTCTTTCCTTCCTAGTGATCTTTACATATGAAATAGATGGGATAACAAGTGCAGCGGCCAAATGTGGAATACGAAATCGCATATGCAAAGGAGTGGACGTTTTGCAGATAAAACCTGACCGATAGTTCTAGGACAACCTCAGTGCCATTTCTTGAAGCAGCACGCGTTTCTGTGATGCGGTGATGATATGACTGGTTTCGGCATTGTCAAGGACATCAGCAACAATTGCAGCAGCATGACCGAGAGGTTCCTCTGCTGCTCTTTTCAGCATAAATGCCTAAACCATGTAGATGTTAAGTTAGTATAACAAGATGGAAGATGAGAACAAGAATGATGCAAACAAACAACTCAAAATCAGTTGATTTGATCATGAAAGAGGAAGGTTATGTGATGATATTCAAGAATAGCAGCAATCTAAGATAGCATTAATCTTTATTCCAACCTCTTTATTTCATCTTTATTCAGTAAGAGAGAGAGAGAGAGAGAGAGAGAGAGAGACCTGTCCATGATGAGTGATGGTCAATGTACAAGGCTGTTGAAACCATGGTTCTCCATCTACTTGAACTGGAAACCCAGCTAAAAGTTGGATCTTGATCGACTTTCCCTGTGCAAGTCGGAGTGCTCGGGATAGACCAACCTTAAGTATATGGAAAGATTATGGTTTAATACATATAAACTCTTAATGGGAGTGGAGTACGTAATCGAACATTATGCTTATTGATCAATATAATCCTGAGGTAGAGAAGTTACTAATACTACCTGTAGCTTTCCTAGGTGCCACATGCCCGAGATGCTTACAACCTCGAGCATTTTGTCATGCATGGATTGCGGCTCAAAGTTATCGTAGTTATCATCTTCATTGTGCCACAAGTCAACTCCACCCATATAACTTCCAATATTAGCTACAAGGACACCCTCTGCATCCTACAGTTAAGAAGAAAGCCTGATGTCATGCTTTCTACAAAATTATTGCACTATACAACACACACACACATGTATATATATAGTTCCGCATTCCCACCTCAGGAACCTCAATCTCAACCCCATCAACTTCCATGCGGAGTTGCCAAGGTAAGTTAGCAAAGGTCTGATCCATGATATTCTTAGCACCTTCTCTAGCATAAAGAACTTTATTCATGAACTGCAATAAAACTGCAAGCTATTTTAGCCTGCCGTACTAAAAAGTGAACAAAATGAATACAGGATACAATGAGAAGCCAACGTTGAGTTGACAAGCAAACCAATCATAACTGTGGCACGTAAAATATGCACAGTTCTCTTTTGATTGCCTTGTGCGGAACAAAAAATGACAAAGGTGTATGATTACTTTGCAAGGAAAAACGTTTCCAGTATTTTCTTTTGTAGAATTAGGCGTTTTACAATATAACATTCATTAAAAGTTACATAGAGGAAGTCTCAAGTACATATAAGGATTATGATAATTTAAAATTACAAGTTTTTTGCATTAAAAGCATAAGGATTATGCATAAAACATAGAAGGGTTATGAATGATTCGTAGTTCTCACGTTAAATGTGGGTTCTCACCAGATCCACACCCTATATACTGCACTCCCCATAAAGAGGAGATTTCATCAAGAAAAATAAAACAAATATGTTAACAAAATTAGATATTACTCCCTATGTCCCATTAGTAGTTTCTCATTCCTTTTCGGCACGGTTATTAAGAAAATGGTGTTTTGTGGTGTGTATTGTTTGATTTTTGAGTGGTTGATTCTTGTCAACATATTTTTTACCTTTTTTAGAATTGGGACACTTCTAATGGGACAACAAAAAAAGGGAAATGAGACTGATGCATTCATAGGTGCACAATACACTAGGCGTAAGAAGAAGGAAGTGGGAATCGAGAAAGATCAAGAGAAGATTGTATCAGCCACAAACCAGGATGAATAAGTCAACAAGATCTTTAGCTTCTATATGTTTTAACGTGTAGTTTACATATTAGGTAAAGAGTTGTTAAGTACTTTATTTTCCCATGCCTTCTACTCATTTCAAAATGTACCAAGTCCCCTTATATGGGCAACGAGTTTGCAGTATGTAACAAGTTGGATTAGAACTAAAGAAAATCTATTACAACTTCTCTCTCTCTCAAACATCTGCAACCATAGGGAAATATAAACACACACCACCGAGTTCTTCTTCTTCTGTAAATACTCGTCCGATCACGAGGAGTCAAACTGCAGGTACACATCATCTGGTTCCCGTTGCCGGCGCTATGTCGTTGGACCTTACCACTGACCCGGCTTTCCGAGCCCTGCAGCAATCCGTTCAAGCTCTGGAGCTTCAGAGCTCTAAAGTTGATGCCCTCTCCACAAACCTAGCTACCCTTTCCTCCACTACCCAAAACCAAGCCGCTTCCCTAGCTAACCTCGAGCACCTCATCAAACTTGCCATCGTCCACCAAGGAAAGAAGCCCCCCTCGGACTCGGGTCCTCACTCCGGTCCTTCCCCAGAACCTAATGCTCACTCCGGTCCTTCCCCAGAGCCTCATACATTAAACCCCCATGATGCTCCGCCCCCTCCACCAAACAAATTTGTCAAACTCGAATTTCCTCTGTCCTCGGGCGACGAGGATCCCATGGTTTGGCTCCTCCGCTGTGAGTCCTATTTTCGCAACACCTATCCCGCTGAGCACGAAAAAGTCCCGTTGGCAGCCCATCACATGACCGGTGATGCCCAGCTCTGGTTCCACACCGAAACGGCCGACGGTCCTTTTCCTTCTTGGGAGGCCTTCAAATCCGAATGCCAATTGAGTTTTGGCCCTCCCCAGAGCTTGAACACACTCGGCGAGCTCAAGAAACTCTTCCAGAATGGCCGCCCTATCGATGAATATGTCAACGAGTTCCGCTCGCTTCTCGCTCGCGCTGGTTCAGTTCGTCGCTGTCAGCGCGTTGATTTGTTCACCGGAGGCTTAGATGAAGTGCTCCGCATCGACGTAGAGCGTGCGAAGCCGCTTTCTCTTAATGAAGCGGTTAATGCAGCTCGGGACTTTGCCCGTAAATGCCTCCTTCTCGGGCTGTCCTCCGGTAATCGCCGTGCCCCGGCCTCGTCGAGCCACTCCTTTTCCTCGGCCAAGGTTACCACGCCGGTTCACCGTTCTGCCCCACAATCCAACGTGAGCACGGCCTCGTCTCGTCCACCTTTCAAGTTTCTGACCCTCGCTGAGAAAGCCGACCGGGATGCCAAGAAGCTTTGTTACAATTATGATGAGAAGTTTTTTCCCGGACACAAATGCAAACACCTATTCATCCTCTGGAGCCTCGATGACGGGGCGGAACCTCCGATTTTTTATACGGGCGTTGAACCCGAACCCGAACCCACAATAAGCTATAACGCATTGGTGGGTCTGACCGCCGACGATACCCTGCAAATCGACTTCTTCCTAGCGGGCTCCACGTTGATTGCGCTCATCGACACGGGCAGCGCAGCCAATTTTATTGATGCCGCCACAGCGCGTCGTTTGAATCTCCCTTTCCGGCCAACTCCAACGCTTCGCGTCATTGTGGGAAATTGTGACCGTGCTCCGATTCTCGGGTATTGTGAGGCACTGCAATTCAGTAAAGATGGGCTCTCATTCACAGCACCTTTTTTTATTTTACCCCTTCCTGGATTTCACATGGTGTTGGGCCGGAAGTGGCTCAAACGTTTAGGCCCCGTATCCATGGACTTTGACGCCCTTACAATGGACTTCCAGGTCCATAATCAACCTGTCCATTGGACAGCCGTGTCTACCCCAACCGCCATATCACTTCATTCTATTGGTTTCCACGACCACTCCGAGGCCGCCCTCACCTTGTTAAAAGATGAATTCTTTGATGTGTTTGCAGAAATCTCTTCGCTTCCTCCATCACGGCCGTGTGATCACCGGATTGTTCTTAATTCCGGCACCGACCCAGTGGCAGGGCGTCCATATCGTTACCCCCAGATTCTCAAAGACGAAATCGAGAAGCAGTGTTCTGAAATGCTTGCAGCAGGTCTTATCTAGCCGAGCCATTCTCCATTTGCATCTCCATGCTTGCTGGTTCGGAAACAAGACAAATCATGGCGCTTTTGCGTCGATTACAGGGCCCTCAACTCCCACACAGTGAAGGACAAATTTCCAATTCCAGTCATCGACGAGCTCCTCGATGAACTGCACGGCTCACGCATCTTCAGCAAACTGGATTTACGGGCGGGTTACCACTAGATCCGAATGCTTGAGGCCGATGTTCCAAAGACGGCGTTCCGTACGCACCATGGCCACTTCGAATTCTTGGTTATGCCGTTCGGCCTCTCCAACGCTCCCTCTACTTTCCAAGCTTTGATGAACGAGGTTTTTGGCCCTTATCTCCGTAAATTTGTGCTTGTGTTTTTTGATGACATCTTAATTTATAGCCCTGATTGGAAACAACACGTTCATCACCTACATTTGATTTTCTCTAAGCTGCGTTCTCACAGTCTCTTTCTTAAGAAGTCTAAATGCTCGTTTGGTTCCAATGAAGTCCGATATTTAGGGCATTTAATCTCCGATATGGGAGTAGCCGTGGATGGTGACAAAATTCGGGCCATTGTCGAGTGGCCAACGCCGATGAACCCAACGGCCTTAAGGGGATTTCTCGGCCTAGCCGGTTTCTATCGCCGATTCATCCAAGGGTATGGTGTTATCGCCACCCCATTGACCAACTTACTTCGTCGGGACAGCTTTGTCTGGTCGGAGTCTGCAGCTTCCGCCTTCGTAAACTTAAAAACGGCACTCTGTTCGGCTCCGGTATTGCGCCTCCCTGATTTCTCCGAACCTTTTATTGTGGAATGTGATGCCTCGGATTGCGGCATCGGCGCTGTGCTCCACCAAAACGGTCAACCAATTGCTTTTTTCAGCTGGCGTCTAGCTGACCGTCACCTTAAACTTGTAGCCTATGAACGGGAGCTCATTGGTCTCTCTCAAGCCATCCGCCATTGGCGCCACTACTTGTACGGCCGCCACTTCACCATTAAGACGGATCACTTCTCTCTTAAATATTTGCTTCAACAACGTTGTCGACCTCGCCTCAACAACAGTGGATGAGTAAACTACTGGGTTTCGACTTCACCGTGGAATATAAACCCGGCACACAGAACATCGTCGCTGATGCTCTCTCTCGCAGGGATCAAGTCGCACCTTCCCTCATGGCGTTCTCGGCCCCCTCCTCCCAGCTGCTGACTGAAATTAGAGCAGCCATTGTGGCGTCCTCAGAGGCGAAATCCTTCCTCGCTAAGGTAGCTGACACATCGTCCTTTTGGCAACTTCGGGATGGCCTGTTATTTTACAAGGGCCGCATATATGTACCGACTGATTCGGGCCTCTGTGGTACCATCTTGGAGAACCTCCACCAGCTGACTCACGAAGGTATTCAGCGGACTCTCCATCGGCTACGCGGGGAGTTTTACTGGCCTGGTATGAATAAAGGGGTTCGGGAGGCAGTGCGTTCGTGCCTCACTTGTCAACGCGTGAAGTGGGATAACCTCCAGCCGGCAGGGCACCTCCAACCCCTCCCTATCCCAGAGCATGTGTGGGCTGATATATCGATGGATTTCGTCGAAGGTCTTCCTTCGGTGCATGGAAAGTCGGTCATCTTTGTGGTTGTTGATCGGCTATCAAAGGCAGCTCATTTTTTTCCTCTGTCTCACCCGTATTCGGCATCTAATGTAGCACAAGTATTCTTTTCTAATGTCTTTAAATTGCACGGTCTACCGGAGTCCATAGTCAGCGATCGTGATCCGGTTTTTACCAGTGGGTTCTGGACGGAGTTGTTTCGCCTCAGTGGCACCCAATTGTGTCGATCTTCGGCCTACCACCCCCAATCGGACGGGCAAACAGAAGTTGTTAACCGCACTATGGAGCTTTATTTACGTTGTTTTGTGCAGGATAATCCGCGGAAGTGGGTGGAACAACTTCCTTGGGTAGAGTTCTGTTATAATACCGCACATCACACGGCACTCAAAACATCCCCTTTCCGATTGGTTTATGGCAGGGACCCTCCCAAGTTATTAGCTTATGAACCGGGCTTAACTAAGATCGCCGCATTGGATTCGGCTTTGCAATCTCGTGAGGAGTCCTTATGTGAGGCTCGCGCTCATCTTCAAATGGCTCAGGACCGCATGTCCACCGCCTACAACAAGGGTCATCGTGACGTCTCGTTTGCAGTAGGGCAGAGGGTTTGGGTACGTCTTCGCCCATATCGCCAACACACGGCTTCACGTAGGTCTTGCCATAAGTTGGCACCTCGATTTTTCGGCCCCTTCCGTATCATAGCTCGAATTGGTAATGTGGCTTACCGGGTGGAATTGCCACCAGATTGTCGCATCCACAATGTCTTCCATGTCAACCTCCTGAAGGAGTTTGTGGGATCAGCCGATCCGCCAGTCACCCCCTTGCCACCCTCCCAGGAAGGGCGTTTGGTTCTTGCTCCAGCTTTGGCATCGGCCACCCGTATTAATCGCGGGGTCACGGAAATCCTCGTGCAATGGGCTGGTCTTTCTCCCAAGGATTCTACTTGGGAACCACTCATTGAATTCAAATCCCAGTTTCCATCCTTCAAGCTTGAGGACAAGCTTGTTCAGCAGGACGGGGGTCATGATGCATTCATAGGTGCACAATACACTAGGCGTAAGAAGAAGGAAGTGGGAATCGAGAAAGATCAAGAGAAGATTGTATCAGCCACAAACCAGGATGAATAAGTCAACAAGATCTTTAGCTTCTATATGTTTTAACGTGTAGTTTACATATTAGGTAAAGAGTTGTTAAGTACTTTATTTTCCCATGCCTTCTACTCATTTCAAAATGTACCAAGTCCCCTTATATGAGCAACGAGTTTGCAGTATGTAACAAGTTGGATTAGAACTAAAGAAAATCTATTACAACTTCTCTCTCTCTCTCAAACATCTGCAACCATAGGGAAATATAAACACACACCACCAAGTTCTTCTTCTTCTGTAAATACTCGTCCGATCATGAGGAGTCAAACTGCAGGTACACATCAGAGACACTACTAATGGGACGGAGGGAGTACTTAATAAGGACCAACCAATCACACGCATTCAGCAAAAACACCTAAATATTCTATTTTCACCAATTAATTTACCTGATTGTAGAACTTCTCTGGGTTCTCTTCTCTCAAATTGTGGATTTCCAGAGCAACCTTTGCATCACAACCGACCCCTACAACAATGTTGCACTTCATAATTATTTAGCAGAAAAGGGTTAACAACTAAAGCTATTGATGAGCTTAAATAGTTCGACTAAAGCTATTGATGAGCTTAAATATTTCCTCTGAGGTCACCAAGCCTCATCTTTAACGTAACAAGCAGATACAAGTTTTCAAAGCAAAACATTCTTCATTTGCATTCCCAGATCATATAAAATACAATGAGTTGAGTGGTAGTTGGCTGTGATAGGAAGCAAAAAATGAGGCCTGGATCCAAGACTCACATTTTCAAAGACTGTTTTAGTAAATCAGCAAGAAATTGGAAAAAGGATCAGGCAGTTTGCTGTACACTCATTGACATCAGATATGACAGAACCACACTTCCTCTAAGAAAATTTAAAAAAAACAAAAAAAAAAAACAAACAACATATGGAGATTCTGAAAGTAAACCTTTAGATCTAAATTCAGCATCATTTAGCATTTTTAATCGAGTTGAAGTCTAATTGAGTTTGGCATTAAGGAAGTATATACAGGGTACACCTAGCAAGAAACTTTAAAACTTAAACTTAGAAAATAGGATCTAAATGATGTACACTTATCACATAACATAAATTTTGAAATAATATAAGAAATAATAATCTAACATACCAAGATAGTTGTTCATGAACTTAGGGGATTGGAGTGGTATCCCTTTCTCGGTTTGTTATTGATACCTTCCATCGATCAAGAACGGTAACTGCAGCATGTTCTATGTCATGAAAAAGACTGTAAAGGCCTCCATTCCTCTCAAGTGAACCTAGACCAGCTCCCCACAAGAGAAATCGAGCCAAATCATTTCCTGTTCCTGCAGGAAGGATGGCCACTGGTGGAGGAGAGACAAAATTTTGCTTATCTATGGCATCCAGAACCCAGCCGACAGTGCCATCTCCTCCACGACTAGAACACGGAAATGAGGCCTCCTTCTAAATAAACGAGTCCAACTTCTGGCCCTTGTGTTGAGCTTAATTCACAAACCTAAAATTAACACAACTAATCAGTAGCCATCAACTAAGAAGCTCAGCAATAGCTGGAAAATAGCTAATCAAAAGGCTGACTCCAAAAGGACACAAAGAAACATCTAGGTTTATTATGTATATATAACCATTATGAAACATAATCATGTATAACTCCATATGATGCGGGCCGACACAAGAACTCACACTCCCTAGCCATCCATTCCACCATCCACGTCTTTGAGGAATGATAAGCCATTTCCTACTTTCTCTGAACTTATTCACAAGAAATCACCTGGAGAAGGCTTTCAAGTGCACGTTGAATCTTCCTTAATATCAATATCCTACATGATTTGTTTTCTCGATGTATCGGGCAACCTTATATAGGAAGTATCAGAAATACCATTGAAACTGGATAATCAACTGATTAACAAGCTACATTTGCAGATAATTTTTCCACACAAAATGCTAGACCTTCTTGCATGCAACTGATTACAGGACTATAGTAGTTTTTCCATGGAGTGTTCAGCTTGTTTCTCGTAGGCATTCTGTTGGAATACAAGCAAGAAGCCTAACTTCCCTCAAAACCCAGGTTATGAGGGAAGGATTGACTCCCACTTATATACCCTCCACACTTTGCGTGTGGAGCCGATGTGGGATGTAAGTCCACATCACAACAATACATCCCCCTTTCGAACCGGACGACCACGGACGGCACACACCGGATGGTTCCGATCCCCGGGACAAGCCAGCCAGAGACCTTACCTGATGGTTCCAATCCCCTCCGCGGGGCCCACCAGATAGCCTCCTTCTTGGCCCTCCACGGGGCCCACCCGGCAGCCCCTTCCCCCGCAGCCTCCGGATCCGGCATGTCGGACCAATTGTTGGAATACAAGCAAGAGGCCTAACTTCCCTCAAAACCCAGGTTATTAGGAAAGGATTGACTCCCACTTATATACCCTCCACACTTTGCGGTGGAACCGATGTGGGATGTAAGTCCACATCACAACACATTCACTGTGGTGTTATCGCAGATTTTAGTGGAAGGAAATCAACACAAAAGAAAACTGAATCTGATATTAGCAGATCAGGTATTTCATACATATTTGGTATTTAATTTTATTAAGCTTCAAGATCCTGGTTCCTTGAAGCTATGTGACATTATTAGGTAAAGGGTGATGCAATAAAGATTCACATTTAATAGACATTCAGTCAAAGAAACAGCTATATCATAAGTTCCTGTTATATTAAGTCTGACCTGTACAGGATTTAGAAGAATGTTCAAGGTTTGCCTGAGTGAATCCCCTTGTTGAGCTCCACTCTTTTTGTTGATAAAAACTAGTAAGGGCCTTGCTTCTGGAGGTAAATCAACCAACTCATATGTATGCCTCATGCCTTCTAACTCATTAGCACCCTTTTGATTAATTGAAGAGCTTCTCTTGAAGCTGGGCCATTTCTCCAGCTTGTTTGTTTCTCCATTTTGTTGTTGATTTACTTTCTCCGAGTGTTCAGGGACATCGTCATAGTCTTCCATTCGAGGACTAGTAGCTGCAGCACTTTCAGTGGACATATCACTCATATTGCTTCCCTCACCTGCAAAGGTTTCATTTCCATGTCTATGCTTCTTATTTTGACTTCTAATACTTGCACGTACAGATGATGCAACCTCATTGGCTCCGCTAGTAATGGAGCTTAGAAATCCTCCATGAGAAGTCCTTTTCGACTGCTTGACATACAAAGGTGATAGGATGAGCTTTTTAAAAGGCCCCAAATCACAAATATCACCTGTTTCATTAAGCATACTACCATGGCAGTCAACATGAACTAGGCGTTGACACCATAAGCAACACCATATTGGTGATAATTCAAGAAAAGAACCAATGCATGGCTCTTCACAGTAGCTGCAAAAAGAATATTCATCTGGTCGATCTGTTTCCTCTGTCCACTGAACTGCCCATTGATGCAAAACATGATCACATCCAAACATTGATACACACTTGCAATCTTTCTGAGCACGAGCAGAGCAGCTCAAGTGAGCTGCTGCACCACATATACTGCACCTATCGACGAAACTATCTGAATCCACCATCGGGCCAAAAGTCTGTGAAGGAGAGACAGATTCCAAACATACACAACAATTCAAATTTTTTCCTCGAGTTACAGACTTCCTACTCCACGTGTGAGGTGCTAATGGGACTTTGTTCCTTGACTTGGGGTTTCTCTTTGATCTTGCTATGGCTTTCATCCAACTTAAGTTAATATTTCTTCTCCACTGCCAAGCTGTGTATAATACAGTCACCATTCCTATCAAACCAGCTACAGAGCAAGATATAATGAACAGATGAGGTTCTATCATTTCCACTGGATTTTTACTTATCCAGCTAGGAACAAAATCTTCAGATTCCCTGTACTCGTTCATTGCTTATATTGTATTCACCATTTTATGCTCATTACTACCAACAATTAAATCAGACAATCGGGTAATCTATAAACCAATTCCCAGGTAATTTCAACTGAAGATGGGGAAAGCTTTTCCCTCTCTCATGATATAGTACTACTCGCTAGAACCTTACATAACCTTGCTCCATGAGATCGGCAATGATGTTGGGTACGGCTTCCAAAACAGCCATCTAGTATGAAGTTCTCTTTGTATGTACGAGCTGCATTTACGTTTTTCTGTATGTCAATCACTCATTCAACTATCCTCAATAAATTATTGCAAATTCCATTAAACTGTAAAAATAAACGAATATTTAACACAACAAAACTAGAGAAGTAATCTGGAGTTTCTCAGATTACACCGCAATGAGTAATCAGAACAAGCCCGTGGAACTCTGTACCAAGAGATTAAGAATGCACAAAGAATGCCCATACATAAACCGAACTAAGAATCTTAATTCCAGACTTGGACAGATTTTTGCTAAGCAGGGCTGTACAATGCTCAAAGAATGTGATACATATGAAGGACTACGAAGAGGTTACAAGGGGATGAGAAAATATATAGACATTCAGGACAACTCAGCCTAAGACTTATGAATGCCTACATATGAAACGTGTTCATCTAAAGTTTGCAGAAGAAAAGCTGGATACCATTTTTATTTTACTTTATCATAATGGCTAAACAAAGATATGGGGCAACATTCCCTACTGCATCTTATAACAATTCAATGCACCAATATAAAATTATAAAAATGTTCTTCTCTATAACTCTTTCTCGGTCTGTTTGCTTCCAGTTGCCGACATGCATTAGCTGAGTAACATTAATCTATACAAAAGAACATGAAAATGAATCATAGTGATTCCTCTTCCGCAATTAGCATCATACTTTTGATGTATTCTGTACAAACAAAACATGAACTGAGGTTGTCAATCTATTAACTGTAAGACATAATCTAAAATTCCATTTTACTGTTCGAGAGAAGTCAAGTACCAGTGCTACAAAAGAAGGTGGAATACAATCTTTAAAGGCCAAAAAACATGGCAGTGAAAAAAAAATCCACTTTCACTTGAAACTCAAAGGTGATTGAATTCATAATTTTTTCCAGAAACTTTAAAATGCACAACTGATTTCTCACTATTATACTCATCCAACTTGGTCAATCCTTCTAAAAGTTCAAACCGAAGTATAAGCCCAAAACCCTGAAATCACAAGGCAATGAAATCTAAAACTAGGAACTCAACAGAAAACAATGACAAGTAGTTGTTGAACATCCTCGCCAACTGCAATCAACCTTGCAATTAGCCTTTCAGCCTACTCCAATCAACAATTGCAAACTTAAGGAGCAGCAATATCGAACTAAAACACCGTTTTAAACTCATAGAAGCACTTAAAAAATACGATCATCCAAGCCCATTGACATAAAACAAACTTCACCACAAGAACGGAACAAAGAAATCCACCCACAAACTCAGAGTTCTCTTGAAAAACAGAAGAAGAAACGAACTTGAACCGAAAAACTTACAAAGAGATCAAGCCCACTAATGCAGAAAAAAAAATCCTTACTAGCAAACTGGAGGAATCTTTTCACAGTGATCAAAGTACGCCTCTAATTCGTTTTTGCAAGTTCTAACGCCATTTTGCTAGAGATTGAGCTAAATCAAGATTCTGCGAGACTGCAAGCACTGCCTAGAAAGAAGTAGAAAGCATAATATTTGGAGTAATTGATGCGCCCAAGCTTCAAAGTGGAATAAAGTAGGACTAGATTATTCAAAAAAGCATTGATTAATTTTATGATAATATTATTTAATTCTTGGCTGGTAGTATAAATTAATGGTGCAGTGTGATTTTAATTTTATTGAAATATTTTAGTTTACATGAGTAAATTATTTAGATTGCCATGTAGGAAAATAGAATGAATAGCAAGAAATTCAAATGACTCAATTCGGTGAATATTTTATCAAGAGGACTATTTTGTATACTTTGTTGTCTTAAATTTCTAATTTTATTTAAATCTAGTTTTATTTGAGTTAATTTGGACGGCGAAAAACTTTTTTATCCACAAAGTAAAAATAATTATTCCAACATTAAACTTAATTTTCTAGCCAATGTTACAAAATATGATGCCCCGACTTGAATTGTACCTTAATTTATTTGAATTATCATTTAAATTAAACTGACATGGGGCACGACATAAATACAAAACATACTATTTTCTCTAAAATATCGAGGAACAACACTTCAATTACATATATAAAGTGACAATTTTATAACAAGTAAATAACATCGAGTCTCAAATATCAATACTACATGTGAAATAACAAAATTATATATTTATAAGATCAATATAGCTTAGCAATAATTATTTTAAAAATATATAAATGATGGTGGGAGATGTATATTTGATTGACGAACACGATAATAAAAGTATCATATAATACATATCATGTCGGGATACCAAACATATTTCCAATATGATATGTTAGAATTTTTTGGAATATCTGTACTCCATCACACAATAATAAGATCATTTTACTTGTGGCAGTATTGGAAATTGACCAAAATAAAATTATGTTTATAATATTTTATAAACCAAGGAGTAATATTCATTGAGTCTGTCCAACCCCTCCAAATTCCAATAAACTAGTCAGCTATAATCATTAAGGCGGATGGACAATAAATGTATTGTAGGAATCCTTTCTTGGACCGATGATAAACAATCTATCGTTCAATTATTATTTACATGACTATAGAGTTAGGTATTACTACATCTTTTTAGACTATAGTGATGGAGAGCTTAACCATGGTTCCACCTACTCCATGCCCAAGGCAATGAGCTTAACCGCGGTTAGAAGTTAAAACATACTCAAGGCTTAAGCCTATGTTTAGCCCGAGCCTGATGCTGTAAATCAATGCATGAGGAAAAAGAAAATTAAAAATTAAGAGTGAGAAAGTTCATGGAGTAGGATTGAATTTGATCAAGAAGCACTAATTTTAATGGGGATTTATGAACGGAAATATTAATTTTTCCTTTATCATAGACCACAAGCATTATAGGTTTTTGAGGGGGACTAGTGTCCACTAGGATATAGGTTCAACCACGTTTAATCTGTGATCTAATTTCAGTCCTTAACCTAGTTTAATCTCAAGATCCATTTAATAGAAATCCTAATCCAATCTCAAATTACTTCCTCCCCTCTCTCTCCTACGAAAACTTTCGTGTCTCTCTTAGTGATCGAAGTTTCATATACGTAAGTATGATTCTCTCCTACCAAAACTCTCGCATTTCAACAGCGGTCCTCCGTCTGCTGTTATTATTCTCTCCTACGAAACTTGTGTTCTCTCCGTTGACATCTCCATTACTTTTTCCAGTGAATACGTCGTCGTTGTAATTGCATATTGGTCATGTTTATGCTTATAATTGGTGAAAGTAGGAAGTATATTTCATAATTATTGCAGATTTAGGGTTTAATTAATTAATTTAGATATGGAGAAATTTTAACCTGGTTTTTTTCATAAATTTATGGAGTTGTTGGTGAAGATATGGAGATGTGTGGATCGTCGGTGAGTTTGAGGTGCCAATTGCCTAAACGGCGTCGTTAAGGCTTCCGCTGCGTTGCTTCAAAATTAGACGGACATCACCCGGAAGATCATGGGTTCAAAATTCACCAAGACCGCTATATGTGAGTCTGTCATGTATGGTTAGCCTAGGATGGTTGAACCCTCCTGTGTTGTTTGCAAGCTAGAGCACAGGAGCGGGATTTACCCAGTGCGCACTTCGGTTAGGGGCTGCGAGTTACCCTCGTCATCCAAAAAAAAAAAAAATCGACATCACCTTCGACCGTGCTTTAGTGAATGCCTGGTCAAATTCTAGTTTGTTCTTTAATTTTATTTGTGGCCCGAGCTAGTGGATTGCATCATCTGAATATGCATGTATAATTGTAGATAGTTAACGTATTTGATCTGAGTTGTGATGTTTGACTTGCTAATTTTTTGTGTATACTTGGCAGAAAAAAAATGTGGAATTGTTTGAGAAGATTACTTATTTTGTTGTCAACATCTTTAATGTAACTCTGTCGTTTCGTATGAGTATTAAATTAAAGTGACACATTACTTAATTATAATTTGCACTTTACTTCAGTGTGATTGACAATTTGAGATAAATAACACTTTTGTTCGTTGCAATTGACATATTTATTCATTACAAATGATACTCTATGAGAATACGACACTCTCATCCGAAACAATTGACACTTTTGTTTATTATGATTGACACTTTGAGTAATTATTATGTTGATCATATTTTGTTGACTAAATCACTGAACGGGGTTTTCGTAGAATTATTGGATTAAAGTACCTTAATTATAATTGACACTTTACTTCAGTGTGATTGACACTATGATATAAATGACATTTTTTGTTCATAACAAATGACACTTTTGTTCACAACAACTGACGCTCATTTTTTTCAAAAGTAATTGATAGTAAATAAATGATAATACTTTACAAATGACACTTTTGTTTTAAAAAAATGATATTTTATAAATGACATTTTTGTTCAACACAAATGACACTTGTTCAAAACAATACTCTATAAATAATACTTTTGTAAGTGATAATAGAAAATGTTTAAAATGAAAATAATACTTTTGTTTTGGAACAAATGATACTCAATAAATGACACTTTTATTCACAATAATGACAATTGAAAAATAGGAAAAAAAATTAATAAAAGGAAAAAAATAAAAATAAAAAGAATGGAATAATGACATCAAACATATTGTCAGCTGGCACGAATCCAGATAGAGCGGATAATTGAGTCGCAATTGGGCAAAAAATGATCTAGATGAGACCTACAGCAGGTGCACCTAAGTTTTTGTAATAGTTTTTTCACCAATTAAACCTAAGTTCTTGATCACAAAACAGCAGGCGCAATGGGACTTACAGCAGGTGCACCTACAGCAGGGGACCTACAGCAGGTGCACCTAAGTTCTTGATCACAAAACATAATATTTTTCCAAGCTCAAATGACTTACTCTTTTATTAACAAAAAAAAAAAAATCAAAAATGAAAACCAATTAAACCAGCTCATAGGTATTAAAATGAAAACCACAAAGAAGACACAAAGCACATTATGTTAACTTGCACGACAGATTCGTGTAGGCTAACATCAAATACCTTATTTTCACTTCCCAACTCGGCATGTTCCGTCAAATGTAGACTGACCAAATACCGAACCGAATACTTGAAATGTTTCAGACACAACATACACTCGTCATATGACCAAATTGCCCTCAATGCTCAAAACTTTGAACAAGTGATCCTTTACTGTTAGCAAATAAATTCAAGCAGCACAGACATGCAGACTCACACAACAACAATAGTAATAAATAGTATTCCATTTGTCCAGTTTGACTTGTCTGGTTTCGTTTTCGGGATGTTCTGCTTGACTTGTCATGTTCCCCAAATGAAAAAGTATTACTACATAAATCCTCACTATTCTTTATGAGATTCACTCATCCACAACCAACAACTCACAAATCTTCGTGCTAAAAAAAAAACAAGACAAGTCGGGTGGGACAGAGGGAGTAATAACTTTAACTTGCATAAATTGTATCCAAGAGAGAGGCAGTTATAAATAAAAAAGGATACATAATCATCAGCGAAACAAGCATAGCAGGAAGAGAGATCCCAAAACGGACCATGGGTCGTTACTCATAACCCGACTACAGCATATACCAGTATCATCAGCATAGGCTATAGCCCAACCAAGATAAAAGACTTGCAATGGAGTCTGCACAAACCTCATTATATGAAGATAACTTCATTTGGATATTGGGATTGCTTTGCGCATACTCTTCCCTTTATCTTTGAGGTCCATGATACTACGACTTGGATGGAATATACCTTCACCAAATTTCAAAATCTTTTTCCAATGGATAATTCTGTCTCTGCGGCTACAAAATATATGCATGCCATTCTGTTACAGAGTAAAAAATAAATAAAAAGAGAGAGAGAGAGCATACATTTTTGTAGGGACTTAGGAGCATAAATTACAAAACAAGAACTTTTAGTGCAAAGTACACATGAAACAAGTCTCAAACTCAAGTATTCAAACATAGACCACCAGTTCACATTGTTTTTAGAAACAAACACATTACAATAAGCCAACTTTCAAGGAGAAAATAATCAAGTAAAGGGGCCCTAAGAAACAACAACTTTATTAAGAAAATCAAATATGGAAACAATCGAAATGCCCAAGAATGCAGGCGCAGATCCAAGGTTCAAAGGAAATATGCAGTAGTCCAATACTCCATAGCCCAATAGAAATAAAACTACATTTAAGAGATGAATAATTAACTAAGAAATAACCCTTCCTGTAACAAATACATGCACAACGGGTAATATATATATACCTACTGAGATCTTTCTCTGAGTTGGGAAGACTCCCCAAATATCAGTATGCATATACTTCCTCTCCTTAAATTTAAGATTCTTTCATCTACTTCAATTCAAAAGGGTGGAAAACCTTGGACCAGCAAGGACTTGTGTTAGAGGGCAGGAAGGGTAAAAAGGTGAAATGCGTATCTCCCGTAGGCCGCAGCCCAGCAGGAAGGATTCTTGGAAACCTCAATGTTAGTGGAAAACCTGACATCAGAGTTTGAGAGTACGCATAGAAAGAGAAAAGCAAAAGCAAATGTGAATTTCAATCTTAATTGAATAGCAAAGCAACTCTACTTCATAAACAAAGAATAGAAAAAAATATAAGGCTAGTAGGTAAATTACATCCAAAATCTTATGAGTTGAAGGACAAGGCGAAACTGTTGAAATATATATGTATATATGTGTGTGCGTGTGGATTCTCAGTCATTAGGTGTAGACGTGTAGTTTGAAACTTCTTAGTGTCTTAGGACATAATAGCTAGAAATAAGAAGTCCTATGGTATGCCTATGTTGTACTCACATTATTTATTATAATCTAGACAACACGAAAGATGGGAAAAGAGTAATACATGTCAACTAAATAATGTTAAAAAATTCTACCTTTAACGTATCTTCTTCTTCACTTGTCCAACGGAGTCTTTTCCTCCTCGACTGAGAGAGTGCTGGATACAAGCTGCAAACAAAAACAAAGATCGTCTCGACTCTTTCACTATCCACTATACTGGAAAATTTCCTCAAACTTGATATACCGAAGCATATTTTGTCCAGTTCTACAAGCTGTCATCACGACTATTTCTTCTTTGATTAGCAAAGAGCAATAGCCCCCAGACTCTGTCTTTGGAAACTCGTGTTATTATATGTTGTTTGTGTATTTTCATTTCATTTCCTTTTCTTTCTTTTTTTTTTTTTTTATTTCTTACGTTCCAAAGAAAACAAATGACAATAACAAACCAGATTATTCATCTGGAATATAATTTCAAACAAATGGTAAAGAAGATTGTTAGAAGACATTTGAGCTTTGAATCACAAATAAAAAATACAAACTAAACGACTTGTGGATTTATTTAATAACAATAAATCAACTGAGCATCATGTCAAACTTTGATGACAGAGCTACATAATAGATTTGGTCCTTGAGACAAAAACTATGAACACAGACAACACATCCTTATCACATGCAGGAACAAAAGAACTTACTTTTGCCTTTCTTGCACTCAAACACATAATGTAGCTAGAAGCTCCAGAATAACAATGAATTTAGACAACGCATCCTTATCATATACAAGAAGAAAAAAACTTACTTTTGCCTTTCTTGCTTTCGAACACTTATAATGAACCTAGAAGCTCCAGAATCCTCACTCCTTTCTTGAGAACTTTGTGAGCATTTGCGTTCACAAGGTATATCTGTTTCTGGCGGAGGAGCAACTCCCCTTATGGATCTCACATCAGCATGCTTCTCGCTCCCACTTGTCTCTGAGACCCGTGAGGTTGTAGTTTCACTCTGAAAGTGATGAACTGCCTTTGTAGCTATTGGTATCCGTCTGTGACCTCTCCGAGACCGAAAATTTTGCCTAATTCTTTTCCCATCTTGTTTGTCCCTTTCCGAACTTTGAACAATTCTGTCAGTTGACTTGTCATTTTGTTTTAAACAATTTCCATCGACCTGAAACGAGCTCCACGGCTGTTTATTTGTTTCATTTGGGGGGCCCAAGCAAATAAAAGCTGTCAAGTCCTTTCTTGCTAAAGAGGCATATTTCTTAACTTCCATATACTTGGTTATTGCTCGAGAATATGCACAAAATGGGCAGTAAAATGTCTCCCTTGTGTCAAAGCTCCCATCTGAACCCAAACAGCTCTCATGAATCACTATTGTGCAAGAATCAGAAGAACAAGATAATACATTCCCACCGTTGTTACATTTCATACAAAGATGTAGCTCTCTGCTATCAGTTGTTGCTTGACTATATGTGCTTTGAGAGCTCAGAAATGTTCTCTTCTTTGCATCAATATTTGTCCTCTCATCATGATATCCATCATTATCACTGGAGATATCAACAACTTCTTCAGCTTCACCAACAGTTGGGATAGTTCTTGTATCATTTTGGTAACACTTATCAATGTCCTCATTAGTCGACAGCCCATGGAAACATTTTCTTCCAGTTTCTGTGTTTTCACCCTTGCTATTTAGCGTTGCCACATCATATTTTTCATTGGAAGCTCCGATACCACAATGGGGCAAAACATGACCATTCCCAACAAGCTCCTTTGCCCCAGAAAATCCATTTTGCATCATGACCTGCACCCAAGTTTGTTCCTCAAACCTGCAACTTTCTTCAATGTGTTTTTTAGAAGTATTTGCTAACAGTATTTGAAGTCTACTGTTAGTTTCTTCCAATGAACCTTGGCTATTCCTATATTGTTCAGTAGCCTTTTCCTTTCTAGCAATGTTAGTCTTCCCATCATAGCTTCCATCCTTATCATCAGAAACATGGAGATTTTCTTCCACATCATCAGCATTTTTTGCATATAGCGCAAATGTGTTCATGTCTTCATTAGTTTTTTCGAGGCCAGGTGCCTCATTCTCGTCAGCGTCTTCTTCTATGGTCTGGTCTTGCCTCTGTTGCTCCTCAGAGTTGTAATTCAGTTCAATATCATCACACTGAAGAAGAAGCTTCTCTCCACAAGGCAAAACGTCATTGGGTTCATCAAGCTCTGATGAAATAAACCCACTAGTACCATGCTTAGGAGATTGTAATAACTCTATGTCTCCAACATTAGTTTTTCTTTCAACACCTGACCTTTTCCCTTCAATCTGTTGCACGGGTACTAAAGATGTTAACTGACCAAAACCATCCTGTTCATTGGAGATGACATCATGCTTGTTCTTCTTGTTGGGGTTTATATATGTCGTACATAACTGCTCAGCTTGACTTCCAGTGGCTCTTCTTTTCCTGTTATCTGTTACTAAGTTTTCATCAGACAAATCCATTGGCAGGAGATTACCATCATTTGTATCACTTCCTTCAACTCTAGGTGTAATTCCATTGCAATTACCATCCTTTTCTGGGGCTTGATACTCAGCGTGATTCATAACTGGCAAACCACTTTTTCTTTCAAATATGCTGAAATAGAACGACTTCCCGTAAGAATTGCATCCTTCAGCTGTTTTCAAGAGAAGCAAAAGAAATATTTAGACCAAATAAAGTCAACTAAATAATATGTGAAACCTAAATACATTATCCAACAGTCCTATAGCTACCTTCACCTGTTTCAAGGAATATTTAGGTAAGTTAGATCTTTTATGCTCTATGAAAAGCTCAAGATCCCACTTTGACATCTCTGGTTCAGTATGTTTCAGAGGGGATAGAGATTTCTGACATGTGAATGGAAATATTATCAGTAGGTGCTGGTGAGATTAATTAAGTGAACTGTAAAACTAAAACTGAAAAGTACCTCACTCAAGATTTGTTGAAGTACATCTTCGCAGTGGTAAGATGGATCTAATTTAACTGTTTTACTCAAGGCAGATGATTCAGGGTTTGCGCGAGCTACTTGGATGAATAAACTCTCTAAAAGTTTCAATGACAACAATTCCCTTGCATTTGCTCCAGTATCATTGGATATTTCTGGAGTCTTCTTAAGCAAACCTATGACCATGAATACACAAATATCAAGTGTCTCAGCAACAAAGACAAAAAGCCAGCAAATTATTTCCATCTGAAATAAAACTATAAAAGTCACCTCCAGGTTTACCTATTAAAAGAGATGGTTCCACACGATTAGAGCATGCTAGTGCCTCAATGGCCCAGATCTGTGGAAGAGATGATCCACAGAAATCCATGAGGTTTTGTTTCAAAACTTCAACTATGGTATCCTGTTGCCAATATGTGGTTTTGTTAAATACACTAGCAAAGTCAAATGAGAGCATGCACCCAAGCCATCCACTAACAAATAGTGCCTAGATAAATATTGAAGAAAGGCATAACTGCTATCCAAACTCTGGTTATGAATCTTGTATCATGATCAATTGTCGATTGGTTCTGCCTTTCCAATTTTTGATGTGACATGGTAAACTGCTAAACCATTTTCTCACCTATTTCTAACCTAATCAAGCAGCTCGTACAATGATCCCCCTGGTGATGGATCTCCGGCCAATGTCATTTGGCAGTTATTTTTGTGAAGCCCCAAATTAAAGTAAATACATTCCAACACAGAAACGTTCAAATTGACACTACTATCTCTATTAGATAAGTAATGCTAAAAACGTAATCAACTAGACCCAAAGCAAAACCAAAATGATTACTACAAACTCGACCCTCGCCGTACTTTACGGTGAATTCTTAGTTAGAGGGAATACTTCAACAGTCAACATTACAATTAGCATGTAACTTTTCCAGTAACAAATTACTTTTAATATTAAAAAGTCTTACTCTCACATCCAGGCATACGATTTCTACTAAATTTAATTAAACGCTCTCCATAACAGATGCACTTTAACAAAACAGAACTCAACGGAAATAGAAATGCCAGTAAAATTACCGAAGCTTATAAAGTAACCACTCTTTTTTACTTGGTATGGATTTCGATATATAGAGCACTATAAATAATAAGGAATCTCGTTCCTTCACCTTCTATCACTGAGATGTAAAGTCCAGGAGTTGCGATATCAAGTCACAGAAAGCTGTAGCATAGCTAATCACTTAATTTCACATTATCGGCATGTACCTCCATCTCCTCATTATATTTTCACTAATTGAATTTACACCCCATTCCGCAGACATTTAATCACTTGGAAACATGCTAAAACACTCAAATTTGATATAAATTTCTCTTTCTTGCGCACAACGAACAGCACACAAAACCTTCGAGCACAAAAACACAATAGATAAACTGAAATGAAATTAAAGAGAAGATGAGAATAGAATGCCTAGGTTAAATTCTTCAAATTCAATCTCGATACACGCCGAAGACTTCCGAGAGTGAGTGCGTATTCTATCTGATTTTCCTGTTTCTGCTTCATATAATGCTCTTAAAAAAAAGTCGCGCCCAAGTTGTGTGTCGCCGCTCGGCCTGCTTCAAATTAAAATTTCCAATGAGATTTATTGGCAAATTGATAAAAATAGTCCTTAGACTTAGATTTAGCGTTTTTGTGAATTTTGTTTTCAAATTTTTTTTTTACCATCAACTCTTTATTTTTGTGATTTTTGTTTATCATTAGATTTTTGTTAATTAAACCATTAATTCAGTTTTTAATTTAAAATAATAAAAATCTGAAAGGGTAAAATCAGAATTTTTTATTTACATGGACCAAAATTGCAAATGAAAGATTATTTGATACCTATTTAACAAAATAAAATAGTTTAAAGATTGATTTCACAAATTTTAGACAAATAAGATTTGTTTCGTATCGACGAAATTTTGCATTAAATTTGCCATGTTTTCATATAACTTTATTGTTTTCGTATCAAATATAAGCTAATTGAAAATTCTTACCAATATAAACAACATTTAATTCGAAATGCAAAATATACACTCTGAATTAACTATTAGAAAACAAAGTTATTATCAACCAAAAAATTAACTTAAAAAATCATTTGGAGCATAATATTTACTTCAAAATAACTAGTTCCAATATTCCCCTTCCACATGTTTTCAATCGAAGAGACAGAAAGTGTTTGTTGGGATGAGATTGAGTAGAACAATATTTTGTAGATTTGAAGATCCCAAAACCCATAGCTGAATGATGAACCTTCAATTATGTAATAGCTTAGTTTGAGTTCAGCATGTTAGAAAACTCAGTAGGCTAGAGTTTAGTAGCTGCAAAATTCAGTAGAAGACCTTGCACTCAGCTGATGGACTCAGTATTGAAGAAGTCAGTTGGCTAGCCGACCACCAACTGATCTGCAAAGGAATTCGTTCCCACACACTGAATGCTCAGAAGAATCTCAGTCCGAAGTCACTTCAGTTGAAGGTCCGAGGATTCAAAGGGAGTCAACCTTGATGTTTGGCAAACCTCACCTAACAATCTACCTCGACCAATAAGGAGCCGTCAACGCTTTACCTGCTTTGACAAAAGCTCCTGGGATCGAAAAAGAGGCGTATCTCTACAAAGACACCTACTCATCAACGTTCAAATTTAAGTAGCCATTTTCCTTGTCGTTTCAACACGTGGCTAGACCCTCTCCAACGGATCTATTCACAAATCGAACACTATAAATAGAGGAGAGTCTTCATGCAGAAAGACACCGGGAACCAAAGCTTTCAACGCACAAACGATCTCTAGCAAGTTCACTGCATATCCAACGAAGAACTTGAACTTAGAATTAGAATCTTCTTTAGTTCTTCTCTCTAGAGAATACTTGTTCCCCTTCTCTTATCCAAGCGAGCTAAACTGTAATATCCTTAGCTTAGAAACCTCGAAGGAGTTCACATTTTGTGAAACGTTCTTATTGTAAGAACTTCCTCATAGTTGGAGAAGCTGAAACCTTTAAGTTTGAAAACCCTGTAAAGTCACTACGACTATAAGTAAATATTTGTTCTGTGAACAAATCACTTAGACTTGCTAAGTATAAGCAAACAAGTTTGTTGGTCTGGAGACGAGTGTCAGGTATAGAGGGTGGGGGGGGGGTGAATACACCTGAGTACAAGTTTTTCCTCAAACGCGAAGGACAGCTGAGCTGTAGAGTGCGATTGATGAACAATGCCAAATAGTAACCTTCTGATCGCGGGTCAGAGTGTCTCAACTACGGAGTCCGTCCTACTGACTTTTGTCAGTATTAAGACCTCAACCGAAGAGTTTAGTGCAGATAAGTGTGGGGCCCGATAGACTTCGTCTCTTTCTGAAAACGTGTTTTCGCAAACCAAATTTGTTTTGGCTGGTGCACTTTTAAATATGTTTTATGCAAAGTATGAGTTTGTAAATCGGTTTGAAAATAATGCAATAAAAACAATAAATAACACAAGCAATTTTAAACGTGGTTCGGATACGCAAGATCCTACGTCCACGGTCCTGCAGAACATGAGTTCTTATTGATTAATCTGAGCAAGCCTCGGCAAAGGAATGCGTGCGCCTTGGACGAGACCGCTTCTAAGTTATAGTCCTTAGCGACTTTACAAATCAAACCGAAGTTTGAAGGGGAGGGGAATTTCTCCAACAATGAAGGAGTTCTTACAATAATAACGATTCACAGAAAGTGAACTCCTTCGAAGGTCCTAAGCTATGGATAAAACAGTTGAGCTTAGATAGAGAAGAGGGAATTAAAGAATCTCTAGAGAGAAGAACTACGGATATTCAACTAAGCAAGTTCTTCGCTGGATTGACGTGAATGCACTAGAGAGTTTGAATGCCGTGAGCGTGTATTCCCTTTTATGTCCCGTGTGTTAAGCTCGGAAATGCTTCTCTATTTATAGTCATGACCCAGGCATGTGTCCGTTGGAGAAGACGATGCCACGTGTCACAAACTTCCAAGAAAAACGGCCATAAGTTTTGAAGTAGCGCCGCAGAGTGGTTGGCTTCTGTGCATGAGAGCAACTTTAGTGTCAGAGCAGGTAAGGTTTAGGTTGCTTCTCATTGGTCGAGGTTTGTGGTAGGTGAGACTTGTCAGACATCAGTCTTCATCTGAGTTGACTCTCACTAATCCTCGTATGAATACTTTGCTGACTTTCGAATGACAGTAATAGTCGGGCAGTCGTTTCCTGTCAGATTCAGTAGATATGGATCGATCTTACTGACTTCTTCATCTAAGTCGGCTGATAGAAGTCTTCTACTGATGACGGTCAGCTGGTGACTCTGAAGGTACTTGAGCTCTTCAAACTGTGTCTTCAACGGAGGTCTGCCGATAGGAATCTTCTATTGAAAACAGTCAGCTGGAGACCTGAAGGACGTGCTCTTACACACTGATGACATGAGGTTCTGGAATTTAACTTCCTACTGAAGTTCAGACCAACAAACACCCCTACAGGAGTTAGACAGAACAGATAAGGAATATAATAACATGTCTACCCTATTACATCATCAAGTCCGAAAACACACTATGGGTACAGGACAGGTTTTGGGATCTTCAATGCTATAGCGATATAATCACTACAATTTCCCCCATTACCGAAATACACACAATAAGTCCTAAGTATATGAACAACTGATGTCAGTTCAAAATACCCACTTAGCAATGATCTAAGCGATCATTGACTCATAACCCAATAATTTCCCCCTAATTGATGATGCCAAAACCACTAAGTAATAAACTACTAACCCAAGAGGATTCAGTAAAAACTGAACAATGATAGCAAGGCTACAGTAGATAAGTGTTGGTCCGGAGACGATAGTCAGGTGTAGAGGGGGGGGGGGGTGAATACACATGATCACAGTTTCTTTTTCTCAGAACGTGAAGGACAACTGAGCTGTAGGTTGCGACTGATGAACAGTGCCAGATATTAACCTTCGATCACGGGTCAAAGTGTGTCAGCTACTGAGCTCTTCTACTGACTTAAGTTAGTTGTTGAAACTCAGTCGGAGACGTTGTGCGGATAAGTGTAGGGCCCGGAGATTCGTCTCAGTTTGAAAACGTATTTTCGCAAGTTAAAGTATTTTGGCTAGTGCGCTTTTATAAATACGTTTTATGCAAAGATATGATTTTAAACCAGTTTGTATGCAATGCAATAAAACAGTAAATAACACTAGCAATTTAACGTGGTTCGGATACGCAAGATCCTACGTCCCACGGTCCCGACAAGCGGGAGAACTTGTTGATTATTCCGAGCAAGCCTCGGCAAGGATTACTGTACCTTTGGACATACCCTTCTAAGTTATAGTCCTTAGCGACTTTACAATTCAAACCTAAGTTCGAAAGGGGGGGATAATCTCCAACTAAGAAGGAGTTCTTACAATAAGAACAATTCACAAAAAGTGAACTCCTTCGAATTTCTAAGCTATAGATATGGCAATGAGCTTAGCTAGAGAAGAAAGGGATCTAAAGATAACTCTAGAGAGAAGAACTAATGATTTTCTATGAAGGCAAGTTCTTCGCTGGATGATCTTTAATTTGCTAGAGTGTTTGTGAGCTTGAGCGTTTTTCCTTGTGAATCCCGTGCGTGGAGCTCAGATTTCTTCTCTATTTATAGTTGTGAGCATGCATATGTCCGTTGGAGAAGACGATGCCACGTGTCACAAGCTTCCAAAGAAAACGGCCATAATGTTCGAATTGTTGCGACGGGGCGGTTGACACTGTACATGAGAGCAGACTTTAGTTGGTCGGAAGCGGGTAAAGCGTTGTGCGCTTCTCATTGGTCAAGGTTTGTGGTAGGTGAGAATGTGTCGAGATTAGAGTTGACTAGTCCACATCCTCGTATGATCTTCTCGCGAACTTCGAAATGACTTATACGGCCCGGGTCGTTTTACGTCGGATCTGATGGAAGCTCAAGACAGTCTCTGTTTTCTTGGTGAGTCGTCGACGAGCTGATAAGACTTTGGTGGGTCAGCTGATGACTGCGAAGGTACTGAGCTTTGCATTATGTTCTTCTGCTGATAACTATCAGCTGATGGGGTATCTCCTGCCGAGGTCGAGATACGGTGAAGTCGGAAGAATGCAAGCGATTACACCGATGACATGGGGTTCCGGAAAGTAACTTCATCGAAGATCGGTCCAACAGGTTTACCCCGCGAGGACTTAGACAAAAGATAAACAACTATGAAAAGTCTAGCCTTATACATCGGCTAATCCTATCGACACTTGCACTATTGATATCAGTGGGTTTTGGGATCTTCAATTCCATAGTACTACTATGATTTCCCCCAATATTATTTTAACCACTAATCAGCTGAATACCATCTACTGACTCATAACCCAACAATTTCCCCCTAATTGATGATGCCAAAACCCCTATAAAATAATAAACAGGAATACTAGACTACTGACTATAATTTCCCCCTAATTGATCTGAGGATTCAGTTAAGATGAAGTGATTAGTTGACTTCAATAAGTTCAGTAGAGAGGTAGGCAAAATCCGAGAAACGGTTATGTGTGAGTGTGTGTCAGATCACTTCAGTGATCAGTCGTGAAGGAAAAACACAAACAAATGCCGTGAGACAATGAGTAATTGTCTGGCAAGCAATAGAAACTGATATATATGATCAGAGAATTACAAGGTTTCTATCACTATTACAACAAATGAGATAAGAAGGTCAAGTCTGACTTCTGAATTTCTGCGTTCTGCTCTTGAAGTCAGCAGACCTGTCAGCTGGAGGATCCAGACAATAAAACTTGTATATTCTCTTCCGCAGAGTCTGGATTTCCTCGAGATCATCGGGCGATCGGGCCGAGATTATGATGATAAGCGGCAGCCTCGATCTCATCTTCTATCTCTTTAGTACAAAGCACGCCGCGGTGTCATGGGTGGAGGGATTCTTACGAATCTTGGGAGCTCGGATGGGAATCTTCTCTCTCTCCATAATTGGCACAAGGCGATCCGCCACTGGTGGGAAAGTTATGATGAAGATATTCTTCAAAAAGTTGATCGGCGGTATCCCCGACGGATAGAAGCCCCATACGTAGTATCCCTTGATAAAAGATTCTTTCGGTTCCTCCCATAACTTCGTTTAGCTCAGCTGGTACCCATTTATACGTGTGAGGAGTAGGCGCTTTCTTAACATGAGGTGCTCAGGGCGCTCTCTGTAGTACTTTGAAGCTACGGGTACTTGCTTTCTCAAGTCATCGCCGGCTTCTCGGATAAGCTAATCATTTAAGCCGGGTCGGCTAACCTTTTCTTCTCTCGAGGGCCGGCCGATCTAGTATCTCCACTCCGGAGACTAAGTCCTTTCAGTGTTGCCTCCCAGGTAGCTCTATCTTCAGCCTCTTGCTCAGGAGTAGGAGTGGAAAAATAAGCACTCGAGCCGAAGACTGGACTACGGTAGCTAGCTTCTTCTGAGATTTCTCCTTGTTTGTCCAAAATTTTCTTAGCCTTGCCTTTTGCGGATTTGGCGGTTACTTTCTTAGGCTCTTTGGCTTTCTTAGCTTCTTCCAGCTGATGCTCCTGATCCAGCTGGTCTTGCAGCTGTTGAGCAATTCTTGCATCATAAGCTTCCTGCTCCGCTTTAGTTTTGAATTTGGGCGTCGGGGAGGATGGAGGAGTGGTTTCAGTTGTAGTCTCATTCCGGGCCTTTGCGGTGGCGATTCTTTGAGGCTCTTCTTCATCCTCCCGATCGCGGAAGCGAGCTATGTCCTCTATGTGCTTAGCGAGATGAGATAGGAACTGCCTCGATCGCGGTCGGTCGAAGAGGGGTATACTCCGGGAGGAGTGCAATTGAACCGGGGTTTCCGCTTTGAGCGGTCGAACCTTCTCCTTGAGGTGCGAGCTGGTTCCTTCCCCCCTTATTATCTCCCTCAATGATCTCTACTACAGTAGGTTCCGCCTCGGTTTCTTCTTTTACATCTTCTTCCCCCTTTTTTGGCATCATCGGCTCGGGAGAGGTGAGTGCGGATGGCTTTCACGTCTTTTTCCAAGTTATATACGAGTCTTTGATTTGGGTAGCGATTGCCTCAAAATCCTTGACCAAGTCGCAATCTTGCTCCCGATCTTTCTCCGATCGGCTACGAATGTCTTCGGTTGAGCGGTGACTCTCGACGGAGTTTCGGCGGAGATTGATCGTGAGACTCGTCATTTCTTTACGAATGGCTTTCGGTGCCTCGGCTGTTGCGTAATGGCCGATTGAAGGCTAGAGGTAGCCAATTTGTTTCTCTCTTTCATGGTGGCCTGGATTGTCGTGAAAGTCTGAGTCAGCTGCTCAGAAAAAGATTTCTGCTGAGCTAATAAGAGCTGCTAAGTCCGCCTTCTAAGCTGAAAGGGCTGCCTCAACGATCTCCTAAATATTAAGTTGAGGAGTAGGAGCTTCTGAGGCCTTCTTAACCCCTTCGGTCAGTCGGTCGACGCTCTCAGTCTGGGCCTTAGTGTATTGAGCCCATTTGAGATGCACGTCTTTAGCGAGGAGACGATTCTTGTCTCCTTGGCGCCTGATAGCTTTATTGACCGACTTGGAGGTCACGGAACCTATTGGTTTTATCTGGTATGAGCTGGTTTCGAGCCTCTGCTCAGACATCGCGAGTTGTTGCGCTCGACTTGGCTTCGAGGCAACTTGAGCTTCACCTGATGTGGAGGGTGGTGGTGATTGGCCCTTTTCGCGGGGAGTGGAACCCTCAGCAGAACCTCCCAATTCTGCATCCTTGGGTGGTGCCTGTTCCATCTCTTCATCATCCTTGTCATCTTTATCATCGCCATGATGAGATGGAGGCGAAGGGCTGTCACCGGGAACTGAGGAGCGCATGCTCAGTAGATAAAGCATCGCTGCCCTCAAGTCTTCAAAGGAAGCAAGGTCAGCCGGTTCCCAAACCCGATGGCTAACGCAATTCCTCGCTCCTCGGTAAGCAAAGACAAAACGCGGCGAGTCCCGATAATATCCTCGAGAATGTCCCAATCGAGGAACCTCGAGCAGCATTTGTGTCCTAGCCCTTATGGCTATATCCACTAAGTCAGGATGCTCAGAGATCTCAGGGATCTGAGCATGTACTTCTCCTGTAGCTCGGAGACGAGTGGAGTGTAAGGCTGTCCACTCAGAGGAAGTCTCCTCAGTCGGTACCCTGATGTCTGATTGAGTCTCCTCAGAACTAATGCACTGAACTTTGTCCTTTATCGTGGCACCCTCAATGCCGGTGTCAAAATCTAGGAGCCGTTCTTCTTGAGTGGGTGGAAGAGAGGCTTGTTGAGCTAGTACTGCTGGGACCTCAGACGGTCCAGTCTTAGTAAGCAGTAAGCCTCTTCTTCTTAGGTGGGTCGGCGCGAGGGGGCAAATCAGAGACTACTCTCTTCGGTTCAGGCGGCCCTCGCCCGATAGACTTCTCAGCAGCGACTCTCGTCTTGAATTTAGTGAGCTTGCTGTCAAAGTATCTGGAGTCAGCAAAAGCTGAACTCCTCGAGACTGATTGCTCGATAAGTATGGACATCTTCGTCCCATACAGCAGCTTCCCAACACTGATTAGGCTTCTCTGTCCAGTGGGTGAGGCTGTGAACTTCTGAGCCTGAGCCTTCAGCTCGGCTACATAATAGTCCGTCCAATTAACTTGGACTCCATCATCAATGGCCATCATCAGCTAGATGCGCGGCTTAGACAGCTGATTGTAGGAACCCGCTGAGCTCGTGAGGATATGAGATACGATATATGCGAGCCCTCGGTATTGCGGTAGCAGACGGTTCTTCGGCAGCGCTGTCTTGAAGGTTATATCCTTCCTTCCACAGAACTTGTGAACATATGAGTTCATCTCCTTCTCCTTATAGCCTAGAGGAGAGATTCCAGTCGTCGGAAGATCAAAGACTAGTTCCAGAGCATCCCTGATGATGATGACGTGCTCACTAGTATCCCACGAGTTGGGTACTACTTCCTTCATGAAGGCAAATGAAGATTCCTCAACCCTTGAATCTAGGGTTCTCCAGTTGTAGTACACTTCCGCCACTTGTCTGGGCAAAAATGCTGCAGGTTGCGTGGAGACGAGCGGTTCTAGTCCGAAACTCTCAATAGCGGTGAATACGGGCGCCGGATAAGGAAGATCGACTTGGCGAAGCGCCATGGTCGGTTCAAACTGGATGCGAGAGATGATGATTTCATCGATATTGGTGGGTGTCTGTACTGTCGCCATTAGAATCTGCAGACAAACTCGTTAGCACTTGAAAATAGAGTAAGTTAGTATGAGTTTTAAGCAATATTAAATACATTACCGAGTGATTTAGAGCTTGAAGATACTAAAATGCGGAAGCGATCTTAAGATTTGGAAGAAAACTGAATTGCAGTGGAAAAAGCTCTAATATTTCGGAAATGGCAAGAAGTGAGATGAAGACGGAAGACGAAAGATTTTATAAGATCATGCAAAATAAACCGTTTAGATCGAACGGCTAGGATTTAATCTTTCAATCTAATAGACAGCTGAGATTTAATGATATAAAAGGAATGATTACCTAAACCACCTATAATCTAGACCCACGAAGGATAATGCGTAGTTAAAGTAAGTGAAAAGACATGCATTAAATGCGTTGCAGGCAGCATTAAAGACTAGGTCATTTTAAATAAGAACAGTTTCCTACTGACCTATCCTTAAAAAAAAATTAATGGCGGGAAATAAATGCTCATTAACTACTGAGTGCAATCGACTGATATAATAAATGCGAGCTTGCTTCTAAAAAAGTTTAAGTATGTAATACTACACAAACCTCTTCAGCTGAACTTTTACGATCAGCTGGTTACCGTTAATACTAAGGAGGATGGTTGACGTGCTGATGACCACGTTCCCCCTTACTGTGTATAGTTTGATTCTCCCGACTGAATCAATGTACTGAGTTTTCTGACCTGTCATACTGGTTCCTTTCATTTGATACCAATTGTTGCAAATTGTTGTTATCAGTAGTTGTCTTCTACTGATGTGATTCAGTAGGATCCAGTAGACCTAGCTCAACTGATAATTCTCTTCAGTGAGTTGTTCGCTGTATTTCTTGTGAGAGGCGTCTGCTGCTGTCTGGATATCTTGCAACTTTTTATCCACTCTCTCTTCCATTGCCTTCTGAATAGATTGGAGTCTAAGATCAGAGGCCTGAGAGATGGAAGAGACTAATTCCGTGTGAGTTGTCTGGGCGGCCTTATAATCTTCCAGAAGCTTTGCTTGGCCAGCCTGAATCAGCTTCAGTTGCTCTTCGAAGTCGGCTCATTGAGTAGCGAGTGCGTCAGTCAGGATCGTGGAGAAATCAGGGGCAGGTGTGTTCTGAATCATCGTTTTGAGCCCCTTGATCTCCGCACTCTGAGCCTGAGTGGTTTGCCTCCACATTTTGTGAACGGCGCGGGCGAGGAGTCGGTTCTGAGTCCCTTGACTCCTCAGGGCCCTGGCCACTGACTTCGAGCATCGGCTTCTAGGGCTGGGCGCTACCTCGAAAGCAGATTCAAGTAGAAGCTGAGAGGGTTCTGCTGACTTCGAGGTACCAGCCGCCAACTACCCTGGTCCAAGGATGCTAAGAGGTGGTTCAGCAGTAGACGTTGGAGCATCCTTGTCCAGTTGAGTTCCCTCATCAGGCTTCTCAGGGCCTGAATCACGGGGTGGGTCCTGACCATCGGGGTCAGACCCGTCTGAGGGTGCCGATGCTGAAATTGGTTGGCGGTCGTTCAGCATGGCTAGCATGGCAGCCCTCAAATCTTCTAAGGAACAAACATCTGATGGCTCTGAGTAGCCAATTTAGTCTCTTATGATCAGCTCCTCCTCATGGAGCTGTTCGTAGGAGTGATGCTGGATAAGTCTGTTCAGAGTAGACCACTCCTGGAATCGGATCATCATGTGGAGCCTAGCCTGCCTTGCTAAAGTGACTAGATCATTGTGGCTAGCTATCTCCGGGATCCGTTCAGCAATTTCTCGGGAGGCTCTAGATTGCAGAGCTGAAGCCTCTATCCCGATTGATTCTGACTCAGAAGCAGTCTCAGAATCTTCAACTTCTATAGGAGACGGTTGCTTCTCAGCAGAAGGAATGCTGCTCAGTGGAGGAACATCCAAGGGGCTCTGAAAGGTTGGAATCGGTTCAGCTTGGACCCCTTGGTCCACTGTCTAGCCTCGTTCAGTGGAGACGACCTTCTCCACTGACGGAGTCTTTTTTGAGGACTCAGACTCGTCCTTCAGCTGCATAGGTGGTTCAACAACCACTTCGCACTATGTACGACCACCGACTTTCTTCAGCCTCTTGGTCGGAGTCTTCGGAGTAGACTTAGGAGGGGACCTCTACTTCGTGGGAGTGGAGGTCTTCTGAGCTCCTGTCTTGGGATCAGCAGGCCCTGATCCAATCTGCTGAAGGGCCGTTGCCCTGCTCTGGAAACGGACCTTCTTCGGATTGAAGTACTGCTTGTCAGCATATGTGATATTGTCCGTTCCGCAGAAGTCCTCTATCATTACTGATAGCTTCAGTCCATATAATAATTTTCCCTTCACAGCAAGGCGAAAATTTGACTTGTCGAAATTTTGCGGACTGTGTCATGAATTCTTTCAGGAAGAATTCGGTCCAATTGATCTTAGCACGATCATGAATGGCCATCATCAACTGAATCTTCGTCCTTGACACTTGATCAAAGGATCCGGCCTGGCTCGTCAGCAATTGAGTCACTATGTAGGCCAACGCTCTATACTGAGGAAGCATGACATTCTTCGGGAATGCTGCTCTGAACGTTGTTGGCTTCCCGCAGAATTCTTCTAAGTATTCGTCCATCAAATCGTCCTTGTAGGCCACGGTGCTGAATCCCTCACTGGGAAGATGAAAGCTTCTCTGAAGAGCTTCTTTGATCGACATCGTCTTTATCACAGAAACTGCACGGGTGGGATCGCCAACTGAATGGACGACGAATCTACATCGAATATAACCCTCTACTGATTCCGAGTTCAGGTAAAGCTCAACAATCTGGCGCGGGAGGAAGTATGATGGCTTCCTCAATAGAAAACCCTCTAGGCCAGTCGCTCTGAGAGCGTCGAAGATATCCTCCATGTATTCAAGCTCACATGCATCAAATTCCATCATGGGCTCGCACCAGACGCGGTCCTTCTCAAGGATTTCTTGCATATCCTTCGGAACGATAACATCTCGTCCTGCTATATTCAGTAATTTGTAAGAACAAGAAATCAGTATCGAACGAAAAATTTTGAAATTAACATATACAATACTGAATGATCATGAAAAGTTTACCAAAGATTTTATGAGAGTTTTGAAAACGGATTTGCAAGGAGGTAAGGCTTTTCTCAGAAAACTAGGGTTCGAAAAAAAATGCAGAGTAAAAATGGCGGTTTCTAACTTTGAACGTCTTTATATATGTTAAAGAAGATGAACAGTTAATAGATCCATGGTTCAGTTTGAAATAGCTTTTTGAGATGGACGGCTAAGATTCAATGTTATAAAATAGGTAATGATCATTTTAGCCGCCTAAGTCAAAATACAGTTGTAAATAGCCAAAGAATTAACTTGATACGACAAGCATTAAATGCACCGCAGAGTTCAACATACTTTCCATAGAATGTCGTGTATTTAATATAAACCGTTATAATAAATGACATTTCATAAGACATTGAATACGAAGCTAAATTTGAGTCATAAATGCACAGAATATTTCATTGGCTACTGAGTAGAGATACGCATATCTGTCAGCTGAACATCGTAGTTAGTTGATACCTCGTGTAGATGGTTGCTGAGTCTCTAAGTACTAAATTTACTCAGTACTGAGAGTGAACATTCCCCTTTGCTGAATGCTCCTCTCCTGAATCCACTTACTGACTGGAGTCAGTTGGGTCCAGCAGACCTAGCTCTACTGAAAGTTCTCTGAATCTGGCTTCAGCTAGAGGTTTGGTCAGTATATATGCCCTTTGGTGGTCAGTATGGATCTTTTCCATCCTGATATCCTTCTTTTCGACATGATCACGAATGAAGTGGTGTCTGATGTCCACGTGCTTGCATCTTGTATGAAGTACATAATTATGAGTGATTGCAATTGCACTGGTCCTGTCGCAGAAGATCGACACTTCATTCTGAATAACATCATAGTCGCGTAGCTGCTGTCTCAGCCAAAGGATTTGGGCGCAACAACTTCCGGCAGCCATATATTCAGCTTCAATAGTTGACGACACTATTGAATGCTGTTTCTTTGAAAACCGTGAAATCAGCTTACTGCCAAGGAACTGACACGTTCCAAAAGTTGACTTTCGGTCAATTCTACATCCTGCATAGTCAGCATAAGAATAACCAGTTAGTTCAATATTATCATCAGATGGATACTATAAACCCATGTCAGGTGTTCCTCTGAGATAGCGGAGAATCTTCTTTGCTGAGTCCATGTGACTCTGCTTAGGATTCACCTAAAATCGAGCGCAGACACCTACAACATAAGTTATTTCAGGATGAGTAGCTGTTAACTATAATAAAGAAGCAATGATAGCACAAAATTCAGTATGGTCTATTGATACTCCCTCTTTATCAAGATCGATTTTCATGTTCGTGTTCATCGGGATCTTGATTGGTTTGCCGGATGTGCAACCGAACTTCTTGATGAGGTCTCGAGTGTATTTGCCTTGATTGATGAACGTTCCCTTCTCAGATTGTTTGACTTGAAAGCCGAGGAAATAGTTCATCTCTCCCATCATTGACATCTTGAACTTGTCCTTCATCATTTTCTCAAACTGCTGACACATGATGATGTTCTTCGATCCGAAGATTATGTCATATATATAGATCTACACAAGTAAAATGTCGTCTTCCAGTCGGATGCTGAATAATGTGCGGTGTACTGTGCCTTTCTGAAAACCTTTCTGAAGAAGAAACTTAGACAGGGTATCGTACCAAGCCTTGGGTGCTTGTTTTAACCCGTACAGAGCCTTTCTGAGTCTGTATACCTGATGTCCCTGCTGAAAACCCGGAGGCTGTTCTACATAGACTTCTTCTTTTAGCACGCCGTTCAGGAACGCAGACTTCACATCCATTTGATAAACTCTGAATCTCTGATGTGTTGCGTATGCTAGGAATAGTCTGAATGCCTCCAATCTTGCGACTGGAGCGAAAGTTTCATCGAAATCTTTCCCTTCAGCTTGATAGTAGCCTTTTGCCACGAGTCTTGCTTTGTTCCTTACTATAACGTTGTTTTCATCTCGCTTGTTCTTGAAGACCCATTTAGTTCCAATTACATGTTGATGTCGGGGTCTGTCAACAAGCTCCCATACTTCGTTTCTCGTGAACTCATTCAGCTCCTCTCCCGCATGGCTATGATCCAATAAGCGTCCTTAAGTGCATCCTCAACTGACTGAGGTTCTTCAGTAGAAAAGTAGCAGGAATATAAAGCACTTTCTCCCTGACAGAATCTGGATCTTGTCTTTACGCTTGCTGAAGGATCTCCAATAATTAAATTAGAGGTGTGAGCATCCGGCCACGATCTACGATGTTTCAACTCTTCATCTAAAATTTGTCCAATAATTCTCTCTTCCTCATTTTGACTATGTTGATTTGACTTTATCGGATCCTGACAATCAGAAGGCTGTCCAGCCGTTGCTGAGTCTGATCTCTATTCAGTAGCATGCTCCCGCTGAGTCGGCTCTACTGAAGATCAACTCTCAGTTCAGTGAACTACTCTCGCCGAGTTCGGTTCCATCGACTCCTTTCGATATCTTGCTCTGCCGAGTCCAAGATTGCCGAGTCTTCTACTTATGGTACTGAGGCATGTAATCTACTGAGCGCGTGAACCAGATAAAGAGTGTCTACTGAGTCTAAAACCTCATAGACAAAATAGAACACATTACAACTGAATAGTTCATCAGTCAAGATAGGGTTTTGGGATCTTCAAATCTTCAGCAAATATTCAGAGCATAAGGCTACTGAGTTATGTCTCAACTGATTGTGAGAAGACTAAATCATCTCCCTAAAATTTGTTTTGCCGAAAATATAGATTGAGCATGTTTCTTATTTTTAACCCAATAATCTAGTATGATTATACATTTAGAAAGAGTTTACCTATCATATATCTTTGAGTAATAATGCAAGTTTTCCTAATTATACAAAAAAATATATGAGATTATGAGATGGTACGTCTATGTTAAGGATGAAACTAAAGCAAATATTCTACGGAGATAATCAAGGCGCAAATCATGAGATTCTCTTATGTGAATTATTGTGGATTTAATTAAATTGATTTTGTAATCATAATGTAAATGTGATGGATGTATTTTTGCTATTTCCTAAGATAGTTTTAGAGACTTGTATAAATAGCATACTGATGTATCAATAAAGTGTGTGTTCAGATTTTCATTGTGTTCTTGTTTTTTTCACTTCTCTATATGGTATCAGAGCCCTATCTCTAACGAGAATTTGTTTATTTCTTCTTTCAATCATGTCTTCTGAAAATCTGCTCACATCTTCCTCTTCATCTGAAACTCCTCTTGTTGTCCTCATTATTTCGGCTCAAATTAATGAGAAACTCAAACCTTCAACATTTCCCCAATGGCGTGCTCAATTTGAGGCCCTTCTTAGTGGATATGATATTATGGATTATGTTAATGGCAAATTGAAATGTCCTCTCTCTGATGGGACTGCTCTCATCCATCTCCAAGAAAAACCACTGGATTAGGCAATATAAATTAATTCTTAATGCCATTCTTGCCTCTACATCTCCTACTATCACGCCACTTATTGTTACAGCAAAAACCTCTCATGAGGCATGGACAAAATTATCAAGAATGTATGCAAGCAAATCGCGTACACGGGCAATGCAACCGAAGGAAGAGCTGACTTTGATTCAGCGTGGGAAATCGATCAATTTCGGAATATCTTCACGCAGTTAAAGCATTGGCTGATGAGATCGCACTTATTGATCACTAAACCTCTGATGATGACTTAACCTTATATGTTCTAAATGGGTTAGGTCCTACATTTCGCGAGATTTCTGCACTGATTCGAGCAAGAGAAAAATAACTTGGCTTTGAAGAACTTCATGATCTACTTGTTGGACATGAAAGTTACTTGCGGAGAATGGAAGATGCTACTCAAACCATGGTGGCTGCAGCAAACTTTACTAGTCGCCGCCCCAGATTCTCTCCTACTCATTCACAACGAGGGAATAATAAAGCAACCGGGTTTTCTCGTCCACAAGGTCAATATCGTTCTTCCAATGGCCCACCTCAAGATCAAAGACGAAACAACACATGTCGTTTTAATTCCAATCAACGGAGATTTTAGCCACCTCATATTGCAAAGGCTTGTCCGCAATTACAATCTTCTGAAATGACTGCTAATTGTGCAACCACATCTGCTGCTCAAGATAAAAAGTGGCTTGTTGATTCAACTTCATCTCATCACATGACTGGTGATCTACAAATTTTGTCTATACATTCAGAGTATGACGACACTGATGAATTTGTTCTTGGTGATGGTACAGGTTTGGCGTTACGCATATTGGTTCTTTAACCTTATCCACACCGAAAAAGAACTTTCATTTACATGATACTTTACGTGTTCCGAACATTCACAAAAATCTCATCTCCGCTCATCATTTTACCAAACAGAATAATGTTTTTGTTGAACTTCACCCATATCATTTTCTTGTAAAGGATCAATTCTCGGGGGCAACACTACTCAAAGGAGCATGTGAGCATGGTGTCTTCATATTTCCGAACTCATTCCTCCCTTTCTCCAATTCAAACATGGTTGCTAATGTGCATGAACGGACCTCTTCTAATATGTGGCATAAGCGTCTTGGCCATCCATCCATTAAACCGCTGCAAAATATTGCTTCTTATTTTTCGCTTCCTGTTACTCATAATAAATTATCTTCTTCATGTATGTCTTGCTCAATCAATAAGGCACATCAATAACCCTTTGGTTCTACAAGTTTTCAAACTCATTCTCCACTTGAAATGCTTTACACTGATGTTTGGGGACCTACACATGTCACTGGTTTAGGTGGCTCACGCTATTATCTGCTTTTTGTAGATCATTATACCAAATACATGTGGTTTTATCCAATGTCTGCAAAATCACTTGTCTCCACTATTTTTCCTCAATTCAAAAAGCTTGTTGAAACAAGAATCAAGTCAAAAATCTGAAGCTTGTATTCCGATAATGGCGGAGAATTTATGGGTTTAAGAAAATATTTATCAGACAATGGTATTAGTCACTATACTACTGCTCCCCACACCCCTCAACAAAATGGCGTTTCTGAACGACGTCATCGTCATGTTCGAAACCGGTCTTACCTTGCTTCATGATGCTGCCCTGCCCCTCTCTTACTGGCCCCATGATTTTCAAACTGCTACATATCTCATAAACCGATTACCAACTCCTCTTCTCCAAAACAAGTCTCCATTTGCGACTCTTTTCGGACAAGAACCGAACTATCTCAAGTTGAGAAGATTTGGGTATCTTTGTTATCCTCTAATCAGACCATATAATACTCATAAATTACAAGAGAAGTCTGTCCCATGTGTTTTTCTTGGATATTCACCGACTTAGAATGCATATAAATGCCTAGATCCTTCCTCTCATCGAATGTATATATCTAGACATGTCACTGTTGGACCCAAGATTAAACGTTCAGGTGTAGAGGGGGGGGGGGGGGGAATACACCTGAAAACAATTTCTCAACTTAAAACTCAATCAGTCGTTTTCAGGAAGATGTCGTACTGAACAGGTTCAGTAGACTAAATAAACTATTCTGAATCGCATGGCAGAGTGACTGACTTCACTGAGGCCTGCTAGCTGACTTAGGTCAGAATTCAGTACCGTTCAGCTGAAGTTCAGTATAGTGCGGAAATGTGTAGGCCCAAGTTCAGTTGAGTTAGAAAACATTTTTAAGAAAATTGTTTCAGTATATTAGTGCGATCTGTTTAGCTTGCTGAAACTCAGTTGAATGATTTTGAAAGATATTTTCAGTACGAACAATAATCAATGCAACAGTATGAACATAGAACACAAGTAATTTTAAAGTGGTTCGGATCCAACAATCCTACGTCCACTGTCCCGAAAAGATCAGGAGGCTATTTTATTACTGAGTTAGTCTCAGTCGGTTTGTGCACTGGACAAACACTGGTCTTGAGATTTATACTGAGCAAGTCTCAGTTTACAAGATATCAAATTTAAGTGTTTGACAAACTCTCCAACTATGAAGGAGTCCTTTACAATAAGGATCAGTTCAAAGATGAACTCCTTCGTTCTAAGCTATGGATATAGTTTGCTGAGCTTAGGTTAGAGGGAAAGGGAATGAGAAAGGTGGCTTCTAGAGCGACGAATGGTTAAGTATAGACTTTGGGTTCGTATTCGGTCCCTTGGATACTAGAGGCTTTATGATCTGATTCAGCTCGGTTCCCTATGAGCAAGTATGTCGCCTTTCGCTGGAGATTACTCTATGAAGTTCTTGCGAAAAGCTTAAGTCATTTCTGAGTTGCTCGTGAATGCTCGTGTGTTCTTCATTTTCTAGGTGAGCTTCAATTTGAAATCTTCCCTCTATTTATAGAGCAGAGACATGGATAGATCCGTTGGAGATGACGATCCATGTGTCTCTCTCTTTTGGGTAGCTAACGGCTCTTTCAAAGTATGGTGACAGAGTCCTTTCCCTCCATTTCTGAAAAGTTGTTGACTTGCAACTTTAATCAGAAAGTAGACAGCTGACCGCTTGTCATTAGTCGAGGCTGAAGAAAGTAGGTGAGACAAACAGACTTTAAGGTGGATCTGAAGATGACTTCTTTATACCTCGTATGACTCTGCTGATTTAACTTATGAGATATCCTGACAGTCAGAAGACTGTCTAGCCGTTGCTGAGTCTGATCTATGTTCAGTAGCATACTCCTACTCAGTTCAGCTCTACTGAAGATCAACTCTGAGTTCAGTGAACTACTCCTGCTGAGTTCAGTTCCACTGACTCCTTTCAGTATACTGCTCTTGCTGAGTCCAGTACTACTGAGTCTTCTTCTTCTGGTACTGAGGTTGATAGTCTGCTGAAGAACCAACGGACAGAACTGAATGCCTGAACCAAGTCGAAGAGTGTCTACTGAGTCTGAAACTCTAAGAGACATAACAAACAATTACAACTGAATGGTTCATCAGTCAAAGTATGGTTCATCAGTCAAAGTAGATTTAAAGATCCCAAAACCCTACTTTGACTAATGAACCATTCCGTTGTAATTTGTTGTTCTGTCTCTGAGAGTTTCAGACTCAGTAGACACTCTTCATTTTGGATCAGGCGCACGTGCAGATATCGGCCTCGGTAGCGAAGAAGAAGACTCGGAATCTTTGGACTCGGCAGAGCAAGATACTAAAAGGAGTCAGTGGAACTGAACTCAGCAGGAGTAGTTTACTGAACTAAGAGTTGATCTTCAGTAGAGCTGACTCAGCAGGAGTATGCTACTGAATATAGATCAAACTCACCAATGGCTGGAAAGTCTTCTGACTGTCAAGATTTATTAAGTCAAATCAGCATAGTCATACGAGGTATAGAGAAGTCAGCTTTAGATCCACCATGAAGTCTATTTTGTCTCACTTACTTTCTTCAGCCTCGACCAATGACGAGCGGCCAGCTGTCTACTTTCTGATTAAAGCTGCAAGTCAACAACTTTCCAGAAATGAAGGGAAAAGGATTCTGCCACCATACTTTGAAAGAACCATTAGCTACCCAAAAGAGAGAGACACGTGGATCGTCGTCTCCAACGGTTCTATCCATGTCTCTGCTCTATAAATAGAGGGATGATTTCAAATTGAAGCTCACGACGACACATACAAGAACACACGAGCATTCACGAGCAAACTCAAAACGACTTAAGCTTTCCGCAAGAATCTTCATAGAGTAATCTCCAGCGAAAGGCAACATACTTGCTCATAGGGAACCAAGCTGAACCAGATCAAAAAGCCTCTAGTATCCAAGCGACTGAATACGAACCCAAGTCTATGTTTAACTGTTCTTCGCTCTAGAAGCCACTTTCTCGTTCCATATCCCTCTAACCTAAGCTCAGCAGATCTTATCCACACCTTAGATGAAGGAGTTCATATCTGAACTGATCCTTATTGTAAAGGACTCCTTCATAGTTGGAGAGTTTATCAAATACTTTAGTTTGATGTCATGTAAACTTAGACTTGCTCAGTATAAATCTCAGGACCAGTGTTTGTCCAGTGCACAAACCGACTGAGACTAACTCAATATAATAAAATAGCCTCCTGATCTTTTCGGGACAGTGGACGTAGGATTGTTGGATCCGAACCACTTTAAAATTGCTTGTGTTCTGTGTCTTTACTGTTGCATTGATTACTGTTCATACTGAAAATATTTCTAAAAATCATTCAACTGAGTTTCAGCAAAGCTTAATCGATCGCACTAATAAACTGAAACTATTTTCTTAAAAACGTTTTCTAACTCAACTGAATTTGGGCCTACACATTTCCGCACTTACTGAACTTCAGCTGAACGGTACTGAATTCTGACCTTAGTCAGCTAGCAGACCTCAGTGAAGTCAGTTACTCTGCCATGCGATTCATAACAGCTTATTTGGTCTACTAAACTTGTTCAGTACGATATTCTCCTGAAAGGACTGTTCGCGTTTTAAGTTGAGAAATTGTTTTCAGGTGTATTCACCCCCCTACACCTGAACGTTTAATCTAGGGACCAACAATTGGTATCAGAGCTGGAGTTCTATAAGACTCTTGTTTTCTAAAACTGGTCTACTTGAACGGATCCAGAAAACGTTTTCACTGCATATCATTCTTCATTCATATCATTATCTACTATATCTGATATGTCAGGAATCAGGATGGTGCCCATGTTCTCAGTAGAGAACTACAAGGTATGGCGAGTCAGAATGGAGGTATATCTGACTTCCCTCCATGATAACATGACAGAGGTACTGGAGGACGGACCAATCATTTCGATGGTTGATAGTGTCGTAACTCAGGACCCAACACAAGGAGGAGGCATGGTGATCGGGAAGAAGATCCCTAAAGATAGAAGTCTCTTCACCCCTGAGGAGAAGAAGCTTCACAACTTAGACCGGGTCGCCAGAAACGCCATACTGACCACCCTGAGCGATTCTTATCTCGGGAGAGTTCAGGACTGCAAGTCCGCTAAGGAACTCTGGGATGCTATAGTGCTACTGAGTCGGGGGACTCAGAAGATCAAAGCGAACAAACTGGTGCTGGAACTTCAGAAGCTGGAGAGACTGTCTCTCATGCCAGGTGACACCATCGAAGGTCTTAACGTCAGATTCATGGATCTGATGAACACCATCAACGGGCTGGGAAAGACGTTCTCCAACCGAGAAATGAATCTCAAGATTTTGAGGGCACTACCAGACGGTCATTGGACTCCCTTTGCTACTTTACTGAGACATTCTGATTTAGAGATTGTTACTCCTGACCATATCTTTTCAGAACTTAAAGTTGAGGAGTTCGAGTTCGGTCTACCTCAAAGGAAGCAGCGAGCTGAAGCTAACACCCAAATCGACCATGCTTTCAAAGCATCAATCAACACAGTGGCTCCAGCGTCTAGCATGGCTGAACCTTCACTCAGTGATATACAAAGAAGGAAACCTGGCTAAGAAGTACGCGCTGCTTGCCGTAAAGTATCAGAAGGAGAAGGAGAGGCATAGAAAACTCTCAAGAGTCGTTAGAGACTCCAAAGGTAAGTCTGCGTATACACCTAAGCGCACTCCTGACTCACATACTTCTGACTGCAGGAAACAGGATGACTCAACTCAGTCGAAAGACAGTGAGAGCAAAGAAGAGAGAGTCACTACCTGCTACAACTGCAAAAGCCAGGACATTATAAGTATGATTGTCCTGAGCTCAATATTGCTAAGAGAGTTGCACGGAAAGCTCGAAGGGAGAAGTTCATCAAGAAGCGTCAAGTATACATAGTTGGTGAACTCTCAGACGACTCAGATGAAGTCGATTCCTTCATGGATTCATCCGACGATGAAGCGGTATTCATGGTCGTAGAGCTTGAAGAAGACGCTGAAAAGTGTCTCATAGCAGGAGAAGAGGATGAGGTAAACTCTCACGCTCCATTTAACTCCTCTTCACACTGCACACACGACACTATTTCAGGTGCAGATGAGAATTTGGACGTCTCGATCGCCTACGAAGAACTGTTAGACGAGCAGATTCAGATGAGTCTGCAGCTCAGTAAGACTCTTTAGGAGTTGGATACCTTGAAAGTGGAAAATAAGAGACTTTCTCAGGAGAGTCAGGTTGCTGCTGAGTCAGAAGGACTTGTGTTGAGACTCAGGGAGGAGATAAACTCTCTGATGGCCAAGTCTCAGCATCAAGAAGATCAGATCTCAGTACTGACCAATGACTTGACTCAGAAAGATACTGAACTGAGTCTACTAAAGCAAGAGTTGTCAGGACTTTAGACCGAGCATGAATTGCTGAAGAAAAGCGATGATATCTGGAGGAATCTGATGACAGAGCGGTACATGGGCGCTGAAAAGAAGCTTGAGGCCATGCTAGCCAGCAACAAGCCTAAGCACTGCAAGGAGGGACTTGGATTCAGCCATGGAGCCTCCTCATCTGCCCCCGTACGCTCAGAAAACCGGCTAGCTGATAGACTTGTTCAAGGGGAGATCATCAACGCAGAGATTCTGAAACCCCTAGCCAAGAACAAACAAAAGATGAAGGCACCTCATCCCAGTTATCAGCATTCTGACAAGAAGATCAGTTCCAAATCACCCCAGTTCAGTCAAGGGGGAACTAGCAGAGTTAAATGGGCTGATCAGTATGGACCTCCACAGCTGACACATCCAGCTCAGTATGAGTCATATTATTATGATCCTATAGTAGGAGAGGACCTAAAAGTCAGAAGAAGAAGAAGAAGAAAGCCATGCAGAAGGCAAAGGTCAGCAGTCCACAAATTCAGAAGATCAGGACTCCTGAACCTGCTAAGCCTCAGAAGTCAGCATCGACCAGTCCAGTGGTCAAGTATGTTGATCAAAGTGGGAAGAAACTGTCTGAGACCACCAGGGTCGTCAGACAGATCTGGGTTTCCAAAACTAACATCTAGGACACAAAATCAAAAATAAAGGGTACCTAAATATAATTTTTTTTGCAGGTGCACAAGGACCCTTGGTATGCGGACAGCGGATGCTCAAGACACATGACATACCAGAAGGACCTACTGAAGAAGGTCCCCGAATCGAGTTTGGAGATAACACAAAAGGCTATACCAGAGGCTATGGAACACTCAACATTGAAACCGCTACAGTTCCAAGAGTATCATATGTTGAAGGACTTCAGGATAATCTTCTCTCTGTTAGTCAATTTTGTGATAACTCGAATCGAGTGATTTTTTACGCTGGTTTCTGTGATGTCATTGATAAATCTACAAGGAAAACAGTGTTATCAGGTTCGCGCAAAAAGAATATATATGTAGCTAACTAGAACTCAGTTGAACCTGAAGCGTGTTTGTTGGCGAAGAACGACAACAGAACGGGGTGGCTCTAGCATAGAAGACTCACCCATCTCAACTTCAAGACGCTCAACAAGCTAGCTAGAAACGCTCTACCAAGAGGACTACCGAATGAAGTATTCAGCAAAGACACTCAGTATGAAGCATGTCTGAAGGGAAAGCAAACATGGAATCAAAATCTACATGTTCCATCGCCTTCCACTAATGGAATCCTTCAGCTGCTACATATGGATTTATTCGGTCCAGTCTCTCCAGTGACGATCAGAGGAAAAAAGTATGCTTTAGTGGACATTGATGACTACTCGCCCTACACATGGGTCATATTTATTGCCAACAAGTCTGACGTCAAAACAGAGTTACCTACGCTTCTGAAAAAGCTCAAGTGTCGAGAAGAACACCAAAATTATAAAGATACGTTCAGATAGAAGAACTGAGTTCCTGAATTCTATGGTGGAGGAGTTCTGCAAAGTTGAAGGCATAGAGCATGAGACGTGTGCCGCGCGCACGCCTCAACAAAATGGGGTCGCTGAAAGGAAGAATAGAACACTCAAAGAAGTAGCAAGAACCCTGCTCGCAGACTCAGGACTCTCAACCAAATTCTGGGCAGAAGCAACTGACACTGTATGTTACACTCAGAACAGATCTCTATTGACTAAGTAGCGTAAGAAGACACCATATGAACTATGGAACGGAAGGAAGCCTTTCATATCTTATTTCCATATTTTTGGGTGTTCGTGCTTTATCCACAATAATGGGAAGGATCAGTTAAAAACTTTTAATAGCAAGTCAGACCAGGGAGTCTTCTTAGGATACTCCCGGGTCAGCAAAGCCTTCAGAGTTTTTAACTACCGGACCCTTTGCGTGGAGGAAAGCCCTCATGTTGTTTTTAATGAGTTTGCTACTGAAGATAGGAGCAGGAACTCTAAATCAGAGTCTGAGGACATCAGTAAACAGCTACAGGATCTGAGCCTGAGAGATAAAGTTGAAAAGATCCAACTGTGTTGGGATGATGATTCAGAAGAAGAAACTGAAGATAAGTCAACTGAATCTCAGCCAGTAGCAGAAGTAGCTGAACAGATTGACTCTACTCAATAGAGTCAATCCCAGGTAACTCAGGTCGATGAAGAAACCCAAGTGGTAACTGAGACCTCTACTGAGGATAATAATTCAGGGGGAACGAATGAAGTTCCTGAGCTAAATGCCCCTGAACCTGGTGACTTAGTAGACCCAACTCTAGTAACTGAATTGCTTCAATCTCAGAATAGTACAACTTAAATGCCTAACTCACCTACTATCTGTGTTGAACAAATCTCAGATGAAGAGTTGAAACATCGTAGATCATGGCTGGACGCTCACACTTCTGACCTGATCATTGGAGATCCTTCAGCAAGCGTAAAGACAAGATCCCGATTCTATCAGGGAGAAAGCGCATTATATTCCTACTTCTCGTCTACTGAAGAACCTCAGTCAGTTGAGGATGCACTCAAGGATGCTGATTGGATCGTAGCTATGCAGGAGGAGCTGAATCAGTTCATGAGAAACGAAGTATGGGAGCTTGTTGACAGACCCCGACATCAACATGTAATTGGAACTAAATGGGTCTTCAAGAACAAGCGAGATGAAAACAACGTTATAGTAAGGAACAAAGCAAGACTCGTGGCAAAAGGCTACAGTCACCGAAGGGATATATTTCGACGAAACTTTCGCTCCAGTTGCAAGATTGGAAGCAATCAGACTATTCCTAGCCTACGCAACACATCAGTGATTCAGAGTTTATCAAATGGATGTGAAGTCTGCGTTCCTGAACGACGTGCTAAAAGAAGAAGTCTATGTAGAACAGCCTTCCGGCTTTCAGCAGAGACATTAGGTCTACAGACTCAGAAAGGTTCTGTACGGGTTAAAACAAGCACACAGGGCTTGGTATGATACCCTGTTTGAGTTTCTTCTTCAGAAAGGTTTTCAGAAGGGTACAATAGACCGCACATTATTCAGCATTCGACTGGAAGACGATATTTTACTTGTGCAGATCTACGTAGATGACATAATCTTCGGATCAAAGAATGTCATCATGTGTCAACAATTTGAGAAAATGATGAAGGATAAGTTCGAGATGTCAATAATGGGAGATATGAATTATTTCCTCGGTTTTCAAGTCAAACAATTTGAGAAGGGAACATTCATCAATCAAGGCAAATACACTCGAGACCTCATCAAGAAGTTCGGTTGCACATCCGACAAACCAATCAAGATCCCGATGAACATGAACATGAAAATTGATCTTGATAAAGTAGACCATACTGAATTCCGTGCTATTATTGGTTCATTATTATATCTAACTGCTACCTGACCCTACATAATTAGAGGTGGCAAAATGGGCGGGCGGGCCGGCCCAGCCCCGGGCTTATCGGGCCAACTTAATTTTGAGGCCCGCCCGAGCCCGCCCGGTACTTTACCGGGTCAAGATTTATGAAGCCCAACCCGACCCCGGGCTTTCGGGCGGGCGGGCGGGCTTAGCCCACTAATTTATTTAATATTTTTTTTATAATTTTATAATTATATATTTGTTGTTTTAAAATAAAATTAATATGTATACTTTAAATTAAATATATTAATGTTGAATAAAGTATAAATTATGAAGTGATTAAATAGACTAAATAGATCATATTATAGATTTAAGTACAAATAAATATCAAAATTCAAAGCCGTATGCAAGTAAGCATTACAAAAATTCAAACTAAGATAATAAACAACTTAAAATCGTCAAGTTTCAACATATATTAATTGCATTTTGAATCTTTCTTTGAGAAGTTTTTCTCTCCCATCTTTTTTTCATTTATATTTATGTATTAATATTAATATTATCTTATAATTATGCATTTTTTTCGGGTGGGCTTTTTAGCCTAAAAACCTCGGGCTTTTTTAGCCCAAAGCCCATAGAGCCCGTGGTTTTTTTGGGCGGGCTATTTAAGCCCAGCACACATTCGGGCTTCTATTTTTAGAGCCCAACCCAACCCTTTTTTCGGGTACCTCGGGCCGGCCCATCGGGTCGGGCCCATTTTGCCGCTCTATATATAACTTATGCTGTAGGTGTCTGCGCTCGTTTTCATGCGAATCCTAAGCAGAGTCACATGGACTCAGCAAAGAAGATTCTCCGCTATCTCAGAGGAACACCTAACATGGGCTTATGGTATCCAACAGGTGATAATATTGAACTAACTGGGTATTCTGATGCTGACTATGCATGATGTAGAATTGACTAAAAATCAACTTATGGAACTTGTCAGTTCCTTGGCAGTAAGCTCATTTCGTGGTTTTAAAAGAAGCAGCATTCAGTAGCGACGTCAACTGCAAAGTGGAATATAGAGGAGTTCTGCGCCCAAAACCTTTGGGAGCAGCTACGCGACTATGATGCTTCAAAATGAAGTGCCGATCTTCGCGAGGCGGTGCATTCCATTACTAGAATCTTGTACTTCATATTAGATGTAAGCACGTGGACATCAGACACCACTTCATTCGTGATCATGTCGAAAAGAAGGATATCAGAATGGAGAAGATCCATACTAACCATCAAAGGGCAGATATTCTGACCAAGCCTCGTAGCTGAAGCGAGATTCAGAGAACTTTCAGTAGAGCTAGGTCTACTGGACCCTACTGACTCCAGTCAGTAAGTGGACTCAGGAGAGGAGCATTCAGCAAGGGGGAATGTTCACTCTCAGTACTGAGTGAATTCAGTACGTAGAGACTCAGCAACCATCTACATGAGGTATCAGCTGACTACGATGTTCAGCTGATAGGTTTGCGTATCTCTACTCAGTAGCCAATGAAATATTCTGTGCATTTATGATTCAGATTTAGCTTCGTATTCAATGCCTTAGAAAATGTCATTTAATATAACGGTTTACATTAAATACACGACGTTCTATGTAAAGCATGCTAAACTCTGCGGCGCATTAAATGCATGTCGAATCAAGTTACTTCTTTGGCTAGTTACTACTGTATTTTGACTTAGGCGGCTAAATTGATCATTACCTATTTTATAACATTAAATCCTAGCCGTCCATCTCATAAAGTAGATTTAAACTGAACCGTGGATTTTTTAACTGTTCATCTTCTTTAACATATAAAAACACGTTCAAAGTTTAGAAACCGCCATTTTCACTCTGCAAATTTTTCACAACCCTAGATTTTCTGAGAAAAACTTCCATCTACTTTCAAATTTCTATCTCAATATCTCAGAAACTTCTTTGGTAAATCTTTAATGATCCTTCAGCATCGTATATAATCTTTATAATATTTTTCATTCAATACTGATATTTTTCGTTTGCAGAATATTACATCATGGCAGGATCATACGTAAGTGTTCCCCTGGATATGCAAGAGATTCTAGAGAAGGATTGAGTCTGGTGTGAACCTATGATGGAGTTCGATGCCTGCGACCTCGATTTCATGGAAGAGATCTTTGACGCACTTAGGGCGACAGGCATGGAGGGTTTTCTATCCAGGAAGCCATCTTACTTCCTCCCACGCCAAATAGCTGAGTTATATTTGAACTCAGAATCTGTTGAAGGAGATATCAGATGCAGATTCGTCACTCATACGATTGGAGACCCCTCCCATGTTGCTCCAGAAATCAAGATGATGTCCATTAAGGAAGCTCTTCAGCGTAGCTTCAAACTTCCAAATGAAGGATTCAGTACGGTGGGATACAAAGACGACCTTATGGACGAGTACTTAGAAACTTTCTGCGGGAAGCCTACAACATTCAGAGCCGCCTTCCTAAAGAACGCCATGCTCCCACAATTCAGAGCTCTTGCCTACATCGTAACTCAGCTACTAACGAGTCAGGCCGGTTCATTTGATCAAGTATCGAGGCCGAAGATCCAGCTGATGATGGCCATATACGATCATGCTAAGATCAACTGGAATGAGTTCTTTCTCAAGGAGTTCATGACTCAGGCTGCAAAGTTTGACAGATCATCCAACCGCCTAGCCGTGAAGGGCAAACTCCTATACGGATTAAAGTTATCTATAATGATAGAAGACATATGCGGAGCCGACCAAGTAGTATATGCTGACAAGATATACTTCAATCCGAAGAAATTCAGGTTCTAGAGCAGGGCAGCGGCCCTTCATCAAATTGGGTCAGGGCCTGCTGATCCCAAGACTGGAGCTCAGAAGACCTCAACACCTACAAAGAAGAGGTCGCCTCCTAAGTCTACTCCCAAGACACCGACCAAGAGACTGAAGAAAGTCAGTGAGGTCGTAGTTGAACCGCCTTTACAACTAAGGGATGAGACTGAGTTATCTGAGAAGACTCTATCAGTGGAGAAAGCCGTCTCCACTGAACAAGGAGAAGCCATGGACCAAGGGGTAGAAACTGAACCGATCCCTACTTCTCAGAGCCCCTTGGATATCCCTCCACTCAGCAGCATTCCTTCTGCTGAAAAACAATAGTCTCCAATAGAAGTTGAAGACTCAGAGACTACTTCTGAATCAGAGTCTATCGGGATGGAGGCTTCAACATTACAATCAAGAGCCTCCCGAGAGATTTTAGAACACATTCCGGAGATAGCCAGCCACACAGATCTAATCATATTGGCGAGGCAGGCTAGGCTCCACACTCTGATCAGGTTCCAGGAGTGGTCAACACTGAACAAGTTGATCCAGCACCACTCCTGCGAACAACTCCACGAAGAGGAGTTGATGATAAGGGACAAGATAGGCTATTCAGAGCCTTCTGATATCTGTTCCTTGGAAGATTTGAGGGCAGCCATGCTCGCCATGCTGAACGACCGTCAACCTACTTCAGCGACGGCACCCTCAGATGGGTCTGATCCTGATGATCAGGACCCACCCCGTGATTCAGGCCCTGAGAAGCCTGATGAGGGAACTCAACTGGACAAGGATACTCCTACTTAATCTGCTGAACCACCATTCAACATCCTTCCTCCAGGCTAGTCGGCGGCTGGTACCTCAAAGACGGCGGATCCAGCACAACTATTACTGGAGTCTGCGTTCGAGGTAGCGCCTAGCCCAAAGATCCAACACTCGAAGTCAGTGGCCAGGGCACTCAGAACAGACTCCTCGCCCGTGCCGTCCACAAGGCGTGGAGGCAAACCACTCAAGCTCAGAGTGCGGAGATAAAGGGGCTCAGGACTTCAATTTAAAATACACCTGCCCCCGACTTCTCTACTATACTGACCGACGCACTTACCACTCAGAGAGCCAACTTCGAAGAGCAACAAAAGCTGATGGAAGATGCCCAAGCTAAGCTTCTTGAAGAATACAATGCAACCCAATCAGCTCATACTGCATCCATTTCTTCTATATCTCAGGTCTCCGAGCTCAGACTCCAAACCATTTAGAAGGCCATGGAAGATCAAGTGGATCAGAAGTTGAAGGATATTCAGAATGAGATGGAGAACTCTCACAAGAAGTACCATGAACAATTAACTGATGAGAGGAATGAGCTCCATGAGAGGCTTGTAAAGCTGTAAGACGCATTAGACAAACTTGCCTCAACTTACACAAGTCTGGATAAGAAGGTACAGATTCCTACCCCAGGATTATTTGCTGATGCCAAAAAGGGGGAAGGAAAGGAGAAGGTACTCACAGTACCAAGAGGAGTAAGGACAGTGGCAGGAGCAACTCAGACTCAGCAATCAGCTCCCACTGGTCCCACTACTCAGATAGCACAAGGCGGGGCCCAGGGTGTCTCAGCAGTAGGGGCTGTAGTGCCTGCTGAGACTTGCCCAAGTGGCTCAAGACCCAAGGATTCTGCTACTCAGGCAACTCAAACTCCAAGCGACATCATTAAGGAAATTGCAGAGTATGCAGAGTAGGATTCAGAAGAGGAAGAAGTCCCTCTACCTCCTCCAGTCCAAGGAAAGGGAAAGAAGGTACAGAAGCTACCTACTCCACCCAAAAAGAAAGGAACCAAAAGGTTTATATCTCCTGAGGATGAAGCTCAGATAGCAGCTAATGAGAAGCTAGCTAGGGAGATAGCCGAAGCTGAGGCTGCCAACAAGCCAAAGAAAAAGCCGGCCAAAGGCAAAACCAAGGCTCCAGGGGGAAGGAAGCCTGGGACAAGGCTGCCCCCGAGACATCTGAAGCTAAGTGATGAAGCAGATAAGTAAAAGGAAAGAGAACAGCAGCAACAGTAGCAAACTAGTAATACTGGACTCAGTAGGAGCAAGATATCTTGGACTCGATCGAAGAAGAAGAAAACTCGGTACTCTTTGGACTCGGTAGGAGCAAGATATCTGCGAAAGGAGTCAGTGGAAATGAACTCAGCAGGAGTAGTTCACTGAACTCAAAGTTGATCTTCAGTAGAACTGACTCAGCAGGAGTATGCTACTGAATATAGATCAGACTCAGCAACGGCTTGACAGTCTTCTCACTGTCAGGATTTATTAAGTCAAATCCGCAGAGTCATATAAGGTATAGAGAAGTCAGCTTCAGATCCACCGTGAAGTCTGTTTTGTCTCACCTACTTTCTTCAGCCTCGACCAATGACGAGCGGTCAGCTATCTACTTTCTGATTAAAGCTGCAAGTCAACAACTTTCCAAAAATGGAGGGAAAGGACTCTGCCACCATACTTTGAAAGAACCGTTAGATACCCAAAAGAGAGAGACACATGGATCGTCGTCTCCAACGGATCTATCCATGTCTCTGCTCTATAAATAGAGGGATGATTTCAAATTGAAGCTCACGACGACACTTACAAGAACACACGAGCAATCACGAGCAAACTCAAAATAACTTAAGCTTTCCGCAAGATCTTCATAGAGTAATCTCCAGCGAAAGGCGACATGCTTGCTCATAGGGAACCAAGCTGAACTAGATCATACAACCTCTAGTATCCAAGCGACTGAATACGAACCTAAGTCTATGCTTAACCGTTCGTCGCTCTAGAAGCCACTTTCTCGTTCCCTATCCCTCTAACCTAAGCTCAGCAGATCTTATCCATAGCTTAGATGAAGGAGTTCATATCTGAACTGATCCTTATTGTAAAGGACTCCTTCATAGTTGGAGAGTTTGTCAAACACTTTAGTTTGATATCTTGTAAACTGAGACTTGCTCAGTATAAATCTCAAGACCAGTGTTTGTCCAGTGTACAAACCGACTGAGACTAACTCAGTATAATAAAATAGCCTCCTGATCTTTTCGGGACAGTGGACATAAGATTGTTGGATCCGAACCACTTTAAAATTGCTTGTGTTCTGTGTCTTTACTGTTGCATTGATCACTGTTCATACTAAAATATTTCAAAAATCATTCAAATGAGTTTTAGCAAAGCTTAATCGATCGCACTAATATACTGAAACTGTTTTCTTAAAAACCTTTTCTAACTCAACTAAATTTAGGCCTACACATTTCCGCACTTATTGAACTTCGGTGAACGGTACTGAATTCTGACCTTAGTCAGCTAGCAGACCTCAGTGAAGTCAGTCACTCTGCCACGCGATTTAGAACAACTTATTTGGTCTACTGAACTTGTTCAGTACGACATTCTCCTGAAAAGGACTGTTCGCGTTTTAAGTTGAGAAATTATTTTCAGGTGTATTCACCCCCTCCCCCCCTCTACACCTAAACGTTTAATCTTGGGACTAACATGTAGACAATCAGGAATTATCAGGGCTGAACATCAATGATGTTTATATATCAGAAGAAAGATCAGTACAGTACATCAACTTGCTATTCTAGAGAAAGGAAAAAAAACAAAGATACACGGAAGCTATCCTCTATCTCCTGAACTTCTGAATCTGCTCTTTAAAATCTTTAGACTTCTCTTCCGGAAGCGGCAGTCCATACATCTTGTATATATCTCTTTTCAGCTTCAGTATCTGTGCCATGTCAGCAGGATGAGATTCATCTAGATCATTTGCTTGAACAACACTCTTAACTTCTCCTTCAATGACCCCAATATGTAGGGAACCATCAAGCTTCAGTGGGGGAGGCAGAGGTCTTGGAGTTGGGACTCTGACATCATCCTTCTCAGCTAGGGCCTTCTGAACTCTTGCATATATCTCTAGATCACTCTTCAGAAGCCACTCAGCAAAGGCTATTGACTTGTGCATGTCAGGACAATACCTCCATATATAGAACCTCTTAATGAAGTCAGCTTTCAGCGTCTCCCACCTCTGAGTCCGTTCCCATGGCATCCAAGTATCAACTCTGGGCCATCTGTGGATTTTGAGGTCAGTGGGCTTCCTGAGTCTTCTGTACTTATAGGGAATTTCAGCATTCTCAGGAACCATCTGAGTTGCTTCTTTCTCACCCTTGAGTCTCAGAGCCTCTAGGTCAGCGAGTCTGAGCCTTTCCCTTGCTTCACTAATCTGCTTGGCTTCAGCTCCTCTGTCTAAGTATCTCTCCATCTGATCCCAGATCTCTTTCATCTCTTGCTCTTGAGCCTTCGAGGGGGCATATGATGGAATGTGTTCTTGCTCCTCTTCTGAATCAGTAGGTGTTGAAGATTTAGATTTGGATATGCCCTGCTGACCAGTCTGCTACTGTTGTTGTTCTCTTTCTTTCTCCTTGTCAGCTTCATCGCCGAGCTTCAGATTTCTAGGGGGTAGCCTTGTCCCAGGCTTCCTTCCCCTCTAAACTTTAGTTCTGCCTTTGGCAGGCTGTTTCTTTGGCTTATTGGCAGCCTCTGCCTCGGCTATCTCCCTTGCCAGCTTCTCATCAGCTGCAATCTGAGCCTCTTCCTCAGGAGATACGAACCTTCTGGTTCCTTTCTTCTTGGGTGGAGTAGGGAGTTTTAGTATCTTCTTCCCTTTCCCCGGAACTGGAGGAGGTAGAGGGACTTCTTCCTCTTCAGAGTCCTCCTCTGCGTATTCAACAACCTCCTTGATAATATCACTAGGAGTTTGGGTTGCTGACTCTTTGGGTCCTAAGCCACTTGGGCTGGTCTCAGCAGGCACTACAGCTCCTACTGCTGAGACACCATGGGCCTAACCCTGATCCCGGGGAGCAGTGGGAGCTGATTGCTGAGTTTTAGTTGCTCCTTTCACTGTCCTAACTCCCCTTGGTGCCCTTGGTACCCTTTCCCTACCTTCCCCCTTTTTGGCATCAATCTTAATGGATTGTAACTAAAGATCTGAATGGATTGCAACTTAAGATCTATCTTGTCTTCCATGTCCTTCTGAATTGTCTGGAGTTTGAGCTCAGTGGCCTGACTCATGGAAGATATAGACTCTGTATGAGCTGACGGGGCCGCCTTGTAATCTTCAAGAAGTTTGTCCTGGGCAGCTTCCATCAGCTTCTGTTGCCTTTCGAATTCGGCTCTCTGAGTGGCTAGTGCATCAGTCAAGATCGTAGAGAAGTCAAGGGCTGGAGTATTCTGAATGGACGTTTTGAGCCCCTTAATCTTTGCACTCTGAGCTTGAGTGTACTGCCTCCACGTGTTGTGGACGGCGCGGACAAGGAGTCGGTTATGAGCACCCTGACTCCTGAGGGCCCTTGCTATTGCTACTATCTTCGAACGTCGGCTCCTCGGGTTGGGCGCTACCTCAAAAGCAAACCCCAAAGAATATCTTGAGGTCCGCGGACCGAGAGGTACCAAGCGCCGATCGTCCCGGGTGGGAGGATGCTGAGAGGTAGTTCAGCAGTTGTAGTAGGAGCATCCTCCTCCAGTTGAGTTCCCTCAATAGGCTTCATAGGGCCTGAATCATGGGGCGGGTCCTGATCGTCAGGATCAGACCCATCTGAGGGAGCGGCTGCTGAAGTGGGAAGACGGTCGTTCAGCAGAGCGAGCATAGCCGCCCTCAGATCATCCAGGGAGCAGATATCTGCAGGCTCGGAATAGACCTATCTTCTCCCGGATCATCAGCTCCTCCTCATGGAGTTGTTCGCAGGAGTGGTGCTGGATCAATCTGTTCAGTGTTGACCACGCTTGGAATCGGATTAGAGTATGAAGTCTGGCCTGTCTTGCCAATGTAACCAAGTCGACTGACTGGATATCTCTGGGATGGCTTCTGAAACTTCTCGGGAGGCTCTTGATTGTAGCGGTGATGCCTCCATCCCAAAAGTTTCTGACTCTGAGGCAGTCTCCGAATCCTCTATCTTTATCGGAGACGCTTCTTTCTCAGCAGATGGGATGCTGCTGAGCGGTGGAATGTCCAAGGGGGTCTGAGTAGGAGTAATCGGATCAGCTTCTACCCCTTGGTCCACTGTCTCACCCTGTTCAGTGGAGATGGCCTCCTCCACTGACACTGTCTTCTCAGAGGACTCTGCCTCGTCTCTGAGTTGTACGGGAGGTACAACCATAGCTTCACTGACCTTCTTCAGCTTCTTGGTCGTTGTTTTCTGAGCTGTTTTGGGAGGTGACCTCTTCTTAGATGGAGTGGAGGTCTTCAGAGAGCCTTGCTTGGGCTCAGCAGGCCCTGAGCCAATCTGCTGAAGGGCCGCTGCCCTGCTCTGGAACCTCACCTTTTTAGGGTTGAAGTACCCTTTGTCAGCATAGACTACATGGTCAGCTCCACACAGATCTTCTATCATTACGGAGAGCTTCAGTCCGTATAGGTGTTTTCCCTTCACAGCTAGGCAGTTAGTGGATCGATCAAATTTCGTTGCCTGAGTCATGAACTCCTTTAAGAAGAACTTTGTCCAATTTATATTCGCTTGGTCGTAGATGGCCATCATCATCTGAATTTTTGGCCTCGACACTTGGTCAAATGACCCAACCTCACTCGTCAGAATCTGAGTGACGATGTAAGCTAAAGCTCTGAACTTCGGGAGCATGGCATTGTTTGGGAAGGCGGCTCTGAAAGTGGTAGGATTCCCGTAGAATATCTCCAAGTATTCATCCATGATATCGTCTTTGTAGCCAACTGTGCTGAATCCCTCGCTCGGAAGCTGAAAGCTCCGCTAAAGAGCTTCTTTAATTGACATCCGTTTGATCTTAGGTACAACGCGGGCGGGGTCTCCAATCTGATGAGTAACGAAACGGCCTTTGATATCCCCGTCAACAGACTCTGAGTTAAGATATAGTTCAACAATCTGACGCGGAAGGAAGTATGACAAATTCCTTGAGAGGAAGGCTTCCAGCCCTGACGCCCTCAGCTCGTCGAATATCTCTTCCATAAAGTCTAACTCGCAAGCGTCAAACTCCATCATTGGCTCACACCATACTCAATCCTTCTCGAGGATCTCTTGTATATCGAGTGGAACACTAACGTCCCTTCCTGCCATGATTTATAATCTGCAAAAGAAAAATATCAGTATCGAGAGAAGAATATTATCAAGAACATATATGATATTGAATAATCATTAAGATTTACCAAAGATATTTCTGAGAGATTGTAATAGAAGTTTGCAAAATAGACGAGTGCTTTCTCAGAAATTCTAGGGATGAAAAATTTTGCAGAGTAAAATGGCGGTTTCTAAACTTTGAATATGTTTTTATATGATCAAGAAGGCGAACAGTTATTAATCCACGGTTCAGTTCGAATCTGCTTTATGAGATGGACGGCTAGGATTTAATATTATAAAATAGGTAATGATCAACTTAGCCGCCTAAGTCAAATTACAGTTGTATATAGCCAAATAAGTAACTTGATTAGACATGCATTTAATGCGCCGCAGAGTTCAGCATACTTTACATAGAATGTCGTGTATTAAATGTAAACCGTTATATTAAATGACATTTTCTAAGGCATTGAATACGAAGCAGAATCTGAATCATTAATGCACAAAATATTTCATTGGCTATAGAGTAGAGATACGCAAACCTGTCAGCTGAACATCGTAGTTAGCCGATACCTCGTGTAGATGGTTGCTGAGTCTCTACGTACTGAATAAGCTCAGTAGTGAGAGTGAACATTTCCCCTTGCTGAATGCTCCTCTCCTGAATCCACTTACTGACTTGGAGTCAGTAGGGTCCAGCAGACCTAGCTCTACTGAAAGTTCTCTGAATCTGGCTTTAGCTAGAGGCTTGGTCAGAATATCCGCCCTTTGATGGTCAGTATGGATCTTCTCCATCCTGAATATCCTTCTTTTCGACATGATCACGAATGAAATGGTGTCTGATGTTCACGTGGTTGCATCTAGTAAGAAGTACAGGGTTCTGAGTGATTGCAATCGCACTGGAGCTGTCGCAAAAGATTGGCACTTCATTCCGAATGACATCATAGTTGCGTAGCTGCTGTCTTAGCCAAAGGATTTGGGCATAGCAACTTCCGGCAGCCATGTATTCAGCTTCAGTAGTTGACGTCGCTATTTGATGTTATTTCTTTGAAAACCAAGAAATCAGCTTACTGCCAAGGAACTGACACGTTCCAGAAGTTGACTTTCGGTCAATTCTACATCCTGCATAGTCAGCATCAGAATAACCAATTAGTTCAATATTATCATCTGCTGGAAACCATAAACCCATGTCAGGTGTTCCTCTGAGATAGCGGAGAATCTTCTATGCTGAGTCCATGTGACTCTGCTTAGGATTCGCCTGAAATCGAGCGCATACACCAACAACATAAGTTATGTCAGGTCGGGTAGCAGTTAGATATAATAATGAACCAATAATAGCACGAAATTTAGTATGGTCTACTGATACTCCCTCTTTGTCAAGATCAATTTTCATATTCGTGTTCATCGGGATCTTGATTGGTTTGCCGGATGTGCAACCAAACTTCTTGATGAGGTCTCAAGTGTATTTGCCTTGATTTATTAATGTTCCCTTCTCAAATTGTTTGACTTGAAAACCGAGGAAATAATTTATCTCTCCCATCATTGACATCTCGAACTTATCATGACACATGATGCGTTCTTCGATTCGAAAATTATGTCATCTACGTAGATCTGCACAAGTCTTCCAGTCGAATGCTGAATATTGTGCGGTCTACTGTGCCCTTCTGAAAACCTTTCTATAGAAAAAACTCAGATAGGGTATCGTACCAAGCCCTGGGTGCTTGTTTTAACCCATACAGAGCCTTTCTGAGTCTGTAGACCTGATGTCCCTGTTGAAAGTCGGGAGGCTGTTCTACATAGACTTCTTCTTTCATCACGCCGTTCTGGAACGCAGTCTTCACATCCATTTGATAAACTCTGAATCGCTGATGTGTTGCGTAGGCTAGGAATAGTCTGATTGCCTCCAATCTTGCAACTGGAGCGAAAGTTTCGTCGAAATCTATTCCTTCGGCTTCACAGTAGCCTTTTGCCATGAGTCTCGCTTTGTTCCTTACTATAACGTTGTTTTCATCTCGCTTGTTTCTTGAAGACCCATTTAGTTCCAATTACATGTTGATGTCGGGGTCTTTGAACAAGCTCCCATACTTCGTTTCTCATGAACTGGATTCGGCTCCTCTGCATAGCTACGATCCAATCAGCATCCTTGAGTGCATCCTCAACTGACTGAGGTTCTTCAGTAGACGAGAAGCAGGAATATAATGCGCTTTCTCCCTGATAGAATCGGGATCATGTCTTTACGCTTGCTGAAGGATCTCCAATGATCAGGTCAGAAGTGTGAGCGTCCAGCCATGATCTACGATGTTTCAACTCTTCATCTGAGATTTGTTCAACACAGATAGTAGGTGAGCTAGGCATTTAAGTTGTACTATTCTGAGATTGAAGCAATTCAGTTACTAGAGTTGGGTCTACTGAGTCACCAGGTTCAAGGGCATTTAGCTCAGGAACTTCATTCGTTCCCCCTGAATTATTATCCTCAGTAGAGGTCTCAGTTACCACTGGGGTTTCTTCATCGACCTGAGTTACCTGAGATTGACTCTGTTCAGTAGAGTCAATCTGTTCAACTACTTCTGCTGCTGGCTGAGATTCAGTTGTCTTATCTTCAATTTCCTCTTCTGAATCATCATCCCAACACAACTGGATCTTTTCAACTTTATCTTTCAGGCTCAGATCCTATAGCTGCTTACTGATGTCCTCAGATTCTGATTTTGAGTTCCTGCTCCTATCTTCAGTAGCAAACTCATTAAAAACAACACGAGGGCTTTCCTCCACGCAAAGGGTCCGGTAGTTAAAAACTCTGAAGGGTTTGCTGACCCGGGAGTATCATAAGAAGACTCCCTGGTCTGACTTGCTATCAAAAGTCTTTAACTGATCATTCCCATTATTGTGGATAAGGCACGAGCACCCAAAAATATGGAAATAAGATATGAAAGGCTTCCTTCCGTTCCATAGTTCATATGGTGTCTTCTTATATTGCTTAGTTAGTAGAGATCTGTTATGAGTGTAACATGCAGTGTTAGTTGTTTCTGTCCAGAATTTGGTTGGGAGTCCTGAGTCTGCGAGCAGGGTTCTTGCTGCTTCTTTGACCACTAAAGCATACTTTTTGCCTCTGATCATCACCGGAGAGACTGCACCAAATAAATCCATATGTAGCAGCTGAAGGATTCCATCAGTGGAAGGCAATGGAACAGGTGGATTTTGCTTCTTTGTTTGCTTTCCCTTCAGACATGCTTCACACTGAGTGTCTTTGCTTGAATACTTTATTCGGTAGTCCTCTTGCTAGAGCGTTTCTAGCTAGCTTGTTGAGCGTCTTGAAATTGAGATGGTTGAGTCTTATGTGCTAGAGCCACCTCGTTCTATTGTCGTTCTTCGCCAACAAACAAGCTTCAGGTTCAGCTGAGTTCCAGTCAGCTACATAGATATTCTTTTTGCGCAAACCTGATAACACTGTTTTCCCTATAGATTTATCAATGACATCACAGAAACCAACGTCAAAAATCACTCTATTCGAGTTACACAAAATTGACTAACAGAGAGAAGATTAGGCTGAAGTCCTTCAACATATGATACTCTTGGAACTGTGGCGGTTCCAATGCTGAGTGTTCCAATGCTGAGTGTTCCATAAACTTCAGTAGGTCCTTCTAGTATGTCATGTGTCTTGAGCATCCGCTGTCCACATACCAAGGGTCCTTGTGCACCTGCAAAATAGAATTATATTCAGGTACCCTTTATTTTTTTATTTTGGGTCCTTAGATGTTAGTTTTGGAAACCCAAATCTGTCTCACGACCCTGGTGGTCTCAGACAGTTTCTTTCCACTTTGATCAACATAATTGACCACTGGATTGGTCGATGCTGACTTCTGAGGCTTCACAGGTTCAAGAGTCCTGATCTTCTAAGTTGGTGGACTGCTGACCTTTACCTTCTGAACGGCTTTCTTCTTCTTTTTCTGACTTTTAGGTCCTCTCCTGACTATAGGATCATAATAATATGACCAATACTGAGCTGGATGTGTCAGCTGTGGAGGTCCATACTGATCAGCCCATTTAATTCTTCTGGTTCCCCCTTGACTGAACTGGGGTGATTTTGAGCTAATCTTCTTGTCAGAATGCTGATAGATGGGATGAGGTGCTTTCATCTTCTGTTTATTCTTGGCTAGGGGGTTCAGGATCTCAGCGTTGATGGTCTCCCCTTGAACAAATCTATCAGCTAGCCGGTTTTCTGAGCGTACGGGGGCAGATGAGGAGGCTCCATGACTGAATCCAAGTCCCTCCTTGCAGTGCTTAGGCTTGTTGCTAGCTACCATTGCCTCAAGCTTCTTTTCAGCGACCATATACCGCTCTGTCATCAGATTCCTCCAGACATCATCACTCTTCTTAAGCGTTTCATGCTCGGTCTGAAGTCCTGACAACTTTTGCTTCAGTAGACTCAGTTCAGTATCTTTCTAAGTCAAGTCATTGGTTAGTACTGAGATCTGATCTTCTTGATGCTGAGACTTGGCCATCAGAGAGTTAATCTCCTCCCTGAGTCTCAACACCAGTCCTTCTGACTCAGTAGCAACCTGACTCTCCTGAGAAAGTCTCTGATTCTCCACTTTCAAGGTATCCAACTCCTGAAGAGTCTTACTGAGCTGCAGGCTCATTTGAATCTGCTTGTCTAAAAGTTCTTCGTAGGTGATCGAGACGTCCAGATTCTCATCTGGACCTGAAATAGTGTCGTGTGTGCACTGTGAAGAGGAGTTAAATGGAGCGTGAGAGTTTACCTCATCCTCTTCTCCTACCATAAGACACTTTTCAGCATCTTCTTCAAGCTCTACGGCCATGAATGCCGCTTCATCATCTGATGAATCCATGAAGGAGTCGACTTCATCTGAATCGTCTGAGAGTTCACCAGCTATATATGCTTGACGCTTCTTGATGAACTTCTCCCTTCGAGCTTTGCCTGCTGCTCTCTCAACAGTACTGAGCTTAGGACATTCATACTGATAATGTCCTGGCTTTTTGCAGTTGTAGCAGGTGGTGACTCTCTCTTCTTTGCTCTCGTTGTCTTTTGACTAAGCTGAGTCTTCATGTTTCCTGCAATCAGAAGTATGTGAGTCAGGAGTGCGCTTGGGTGTATATTCAGACTTACCCTTGGAGTCTCTGACGACTCTAGAGAGTTTTCTGCACCTCTCCTTCTCCTTCTGATACTTCACGGCAAGCAATGCGTATTTCTTAGCCAGGTTTCCTTCTTGTAGGTCACTGAGTGAAGTTTCTGCCTTGCTAGACACGGGAGCCGCTGTTCTGACTGATGCTTTGAAAGCATGGTCGATTTAAGTATCAGCTTCAGCTCGCTGCTTCCTTTGAGGTAGATCGAACTCGAACTCCTTAGCTTTTAGTTCTGAAAAGATATGATCAGGAGAGACAATATCTAAGTCAGAATGTCTCAGTAAAGTAGCAAATGTAGTCCAATTTCCTTCCGGCAGTGCTCTCAATATCTTGAGATTCATTTCTCGGTTGGAGAACGTCTTTCCCAGCCTGTTGATGGTGTTCATCAGATCCGTGAATCTGACATTAAGATCTTCAATCGTGTTACCAGGGCATGAGAGACAGCTCTCCGGCTTACGTAGTTCCGGCACCGGTTTGTTCGCTTTGATCTTCCCGAGTCCCCCGGCCTCAGCAGCGCTATAGCATCCCAAAGTTCCTTAGCGGACTTTGCGGCCCGAACTCTCCCGAGATAAGAATCGCTCGGGGTGGTCGGTATGGCGTTTACGCGACCCGGTCTAAGTTGTGAAGCTTCTTCTCCTCAGGGGTGAAGAGACTTCTATCTTTGGGGATCTTCTTCCCGATCACCATGCCTCCTCCTTGTGTTGGGTCATGAGGTTTCGATACTATCAACCATCGGAATGATAGGTCCGTCCTCCGGTACCTACGTCATGCTATCATGGAGGGAAGTCAGATGTACCTCCATTCTGACTCGCCATACCTTGTAGTTCTCTACTGAGAACATGGGCACCATCCTGATTCCTGACATATCAGATATAGTAGATAATGATATGAATGAAGAATGATATGCAGCGAAAATGTTTTCTGGATCCGTTCGATTAGACGAGTTTTAGAAAACAAGAGTCTTAGAGAACTCCTACTCTAATACCAATTGTTGGTCCCGAGATTAAACATTCAGGTGTAGGGGGGGGGGTGAATACACCTGAAAACAATTTTTCAACTTAAAACGCGAACAGTCCTTTTCAGGAAAATACCGCACTGAATAGGTTCAGTAAACTAAATAAGTTGTTCTGAATCGCGTGGCAAAGTGACTGACTTCATTGAGGCTTGCTAGCTGACTTAGGTCAGAATTTAGTACCGTTCAGCTGAAGTTCAGTATAGTGCAGAAATGTGTTGGCCCAAGTTCAGTTGAGTTAGAAAACATTTTTAAGAAAATTATTTCAGTATATTAGTGCGATCTGTTAAGCTTGCTGAAACTCAGTTGAATGATTTTGAAAGATATTTTCAGTATGAACCATAATCAATGCAACAGTAAGAACCATAATCAATGCAACAAGCAATTTTAAAGTGGTTCGGATCCAACAATCCTACGTCCACTGTCCCGAAAAGATCAGGAGGCTATTTTATTATACTGAGTTAGTCTCAGTCGGTTTTGTGCACTGGACAAACATTGGTCTTGAGATTTATACTGAGCAAGTCCCAGTTTACAAGATATCAAACTTAAGTGTTTGACAAACTCTCCAACTATGAAGGAGTCCTTTACAATAAGGATCAGTTCAAAGATGAACTCCTTCGTTCTAAGCTATGGATATAGTCTGCTGAGCTTAGGTTAGAGGGAAAGGGAACGAGAAAGTTGGCTTCTAGAGCGATGAATGGTTAAGTATAGACTTTGGGTTCGTATTCAGTCGCTTGGATACTAGAGGCTTTATGATCTGATTCAGCTCGGTTCCCTATGAGCAAGTATATCGCCTTTCACTGGAGATTACTCTATGAAGTTCTTCCGGAAAGCTTAAGTCATTTCTGAGTTGCTCGTGAATGCTCGTGTGTTCTTCGTTTTCTAGGTGAGCTTTAATTTTAAATATTCCCTCTATTTATAGAGCAGAGACATGGATAGATCCGTTGGAGACAACGATCCACGTGTCTCTCTCTTTTGGGTAGCTAATGGCTCTTTCAAAGTATGGTGACAGAGTCCTTTCCCTCTATTTCTGGAAAGTTGTTGACTTGCAGCTTTAATAAGAAAGTAGACAGATGGCCGCTTATCATTGGTCGAGGCTGAAGAAAGTAGGTGAGACAAACAGACTTCAAGGTGGATCTGAAGCTGACTTCTCTATACCTCGTATGACTCTGCTAATTTAACTTATGAGATGTCCTGACAGTCAAAAGACTGTCTAGCCGTTGCTGAGTCTAATCTATGTTCAGTAGCATACTCCTGCTGAGTTCAGCTCTACTGAAGATCAACTCTGAGTTCAGTGAACTACTCCTGTTGAGTTTAGTTCCACTGACTCCTTTCGCATATCTTGCTCTCGCCGAGTCCAAAGACTACTCGAGTCTTCTTCTTCTGGTACTGAGGCTGATAGTCTGCTGAAGAACCAGCGGATAGAACTGAATGCCTGAACCAAGTCGAAGTGTGTCTACTAAGTCTGAAACTCTCAGAGACAGAACAAACAATTACAACTGAATGGTTCATCAGTCAAAGTAGGGTTTTGGGATCTTCAAATCTACTGAGCACTAGGCTACTGAGTCAGCTTCCGACAATTTTTGGAGCTACTGAATCATCTCCCAACAGTCACTTTTGATGAAACCAAGAATCCATTATCTATGAATGCTCTACACTGCTCAGGATTGACTAAGACCTCATCTGACCCTCTTTTTAGTCTATTACCTATGCAGAATCCAAGCTCAGAGGCCGTTCTCGTGGAATCTCCTCTATCACATTCAACAAGATTGGAAATTGATGACGCTGCTACTCCATCTTCTCCAAGTACTAATCCCTTATCCAATGACACTCTAGGTGCAGCGCATTTGCATTCTGATTCCATTGCATCCATCACCCTCATCTCACTCGGTATCTACTTCCAGCTCTAGCTCTCAGCATCCTCCAACCCGAACCCATTCCATGACTACTCGATCCATGAACAATATTTATAGACCTAAACAACTACATTTTGTCTCCAAACACCCCCTTCCATTACCTCTAGAACCAACATGTGTAAGTTAAGTTGTATCTCATCCAGAATGGCGTGAGGCGATGTCTAATGAAATAACAACACTTATGCAACACGGTACATGGGAACTAGTTCCTCCTCCTTCAAACTGCAAACTCGTGGGCTGTAAATGGGTGTTTCGTGTTAAACGCAAGGCCGACGGATCTATAGACAGATTCAAAGCCCGCCTAGTTGCCAAAGGGTATAATCAACGTCCTGGTGTTGATTATAAAGAAACCTTCAGTCCCGTTGTTAAACTATCCACCATCCGAACTGTTTTAAGTGTTGTCGTCATAAATGGGTGGGCTTTGAAGCAAATGGATGTAAACAATGATTTTCTACATGGCACACTAACTGAAACTGTTTATATGATCCAACCTCCAGGTTTTAAGGATTTTTCGAAAGTTGACCATGTTTGCAGATTGAAGAAAGCTATCTATGGCCTTAAACAAGCCCCCCGAGCATGATATTCAGCTTTACGAAATGCATTATTGATACTTGGCTTCACTAATTATAAGGTTGATTCCTCATTATTTGTCTATAAACATGACTTCATCATATGTTATTTTCTTGTCTATTTTGACGATTAATCATCACAGGAAATGACAAGAAATTTTGACTCATGTTGTTCATAAATTGGGTGATCAATTTTCTTTAAAGGATATAGGTTCTTTACATTTCTTTCTTGGAGTGGAGGTTCTACCAACCAATGCAGGATTGTTTCTCTCACAACATAAATATGTTCGTGATCTTTTGGAAAGTACGAGCATGGCTGGTGCAAAGGATATTTCTACGCCGATGTCAACCACTCAATCTCTTCATTTATTGGATGGAACGAATGCAGTAGACAACACGGAGTATAGACAAGTCATTGGCCGATTACAGTACCTATCTTTGACTCATCCAGACATCTCTTTTGCAGTTAACAAGTTGGTCCAGTTTATGCACAAACCAATTGTTACTCATTGGACCGCTACAAAAAGACTTCTTCGGTATCTCAATGGTACAATATTTCATGGAATTCATCTCAAGAATCAGCAACTTCATCTTTAATCACATATAGTGATGTTGATTGGGCTAGTAATGTTGACGACAGAACCTCTACTTCCGCATATATTACATTCCTTGGCTGCAATCCTATATCATGGAGTTCAAAAAAACAAAGAGTTGTAGCTTGATCATCCACCGAGGCTGAATACCGTGCATTAGCCAATGCAGCATCCGAAACTATGTGGTTGCTTGCACTTTTTCAAGAACTTGGTTTTCCAATGAAGCTACCCGCGACTCTTCTCTGTGATAATCTTGGAGCAACTCATCTCAGCTTCAATCCTATTCAACACTCGAGAATGAAGCATATTCAAATTGATCTTCATTTTGTGCGTGATCAAGTTCAGAAAGGTACACTTCACGTTCGTCATGTTCATACAGTAGATCAACTAGCCGATTTGCTAACAAAACCACTCTCTCGAGCACGTACATAACTTCTACGAGTCAAAATTGGTCTTGCCGATGGCAGCTCAATTTTGTGGGGGCATATTCAGGATGAAACTAATGCAAATATTATACGGAGATAATCAAGACGTAAATCATGAGATTTTCTTATGTGAGTTATTGTGGATTTAATTAAATTGATTTTGTAATCATAATGTAAATGTGATGGATGTATTTTTGCTATTTCCTAAGATAGTTTTAGAGACTTGTATAAATAGCATACTGATGTATCAATAAAGTGCGTGCTCAGATTTTCATTGTGTTCTTGTTTTTTCACTTCTCTATACGCCATACACTTAATCAATAATGTTCTTATAGTTATTATTATATAACATTATGTGACTAATTACGTAATTATACATGGTCTTTTCACATTGTAGATAACATGCATGAGTCATGCTCGTCCTAATGAATATGACTATTATTTCTGAATTAAGTATTATATAATTATCCACATAGAACAAATATTTCTCTCACTAAATTACGTATTAAACTCGTAATACTTCCACAAATCAACAATTAATTGGCACACGCCGCACGTGGGTCAAGGTCGTTTGTTGCGTAATTTTCTAAACAAAGCTACTTTATTTTACATAAATATGACATGTCTTTCGCTTTAGTCAAAGAGATCTTAACCGCTGGATTATGGTGACGTGTTAACGTACTAGAACATAAATTATCTAGAACAATCCATATGTCGGCAACTTGATAATTACCATTTTCGTAATTTTTTTTCCCCTTAAAGTGTACAAAATAAGCCTCAACTTTTTATAATTACCTACGAATTATATAGAAGAAACAAAGCATTACATATGTTGGAAAATCGTTTATAAATGAAAGGGAGTTAAGGAAATAAAATCAACATTAAATGCTGAACAATCAACTTTGATCATGAATTCGAGCATCGATAAGTGTCAATTTTTGAAATAAATTATATAGCACCGAACTACGTTCCGAGAATCGTAATGTATTTAATTTTTCAATTTCAATTTTAAGTGAATAAATAATAGTGATTCGAAGCTTGTCGCGCAAACTAAATTGTCAATAATTAACTTACCTTACATATTGTTACCTATTATGAATAAACTTACTTTATATGAGTTTTGAAGTGTTGATTAAAAAATATATAAATTAATGTCCCATATTCAATTTGTGACATTGATTAATGTGATATTTAAATTTATTTCAGTTTCATTTTTTGACTTACTATTTGTAAATTATAATAGCAGCTTGAATATAACATAGTAATTATTATATCGGACACTCGACCTAGTAGAATTCGGACTGTACTACCTACTAGTCTATTTTAAGGTAGACGGTCACTTAACTAATCTTAATTAGCAAATTTGATTTATTTTTATGTTTATATCTCTGTCGGCAGCCTAATTGAAGGTGTGGTATGCGTAGTTATTAGTTAAAAATAAATAGTAAAACCAAATTAGTGCAGAGAAGTTGTGCTATTATTACTATTAATTAGGTGATGTCGATCTTGATCATTAATTTTCTGGACATAAATTCATTAGTTCATCCATTTAAGGAAACCAAATATATGAAGTGTTTTTTGAAGATTATGATGTTTGAGTTCTAAATTCTAATGCACGTGTCGGAAAAAATTGACTGAATTTGTATTTTATGGATATATTAGTATATTACGAGCGTATGTTCCTTAAGTACGTGTTATATATTATATTTGGTTAAAAATTATTGCTGTTCTAGAACTGAGAAGAGAACATTACTTGTAATCTTTAATAAGTATAACCTAATTATGATGATCATTATAAGATTTTTTCTCATATTTTTCTTTAAAATAATACAAATATATATATATATACAATAACCAACGTAAATGATATCACATTATTTATGTCTCATTTGCTATTTTTATTTATCTTATTATTAATGTCTCATTACAAAAATCAACGTAAATGAGTGATCCATAACCATCTAAAAAAGTGGACCCACCACTTTATTCTTTTCCACCATTAGTTTATACATTTCTATAACCCTTCTTGATCTCCGTACCAAGTCCATATAAGACATAAATATTGGGATGAAGGTTGTTTAATTTAACATATGCTATATATAGCAGCCTTTAGATATCTTAGTACAGTTAAACCTCTTTAAAGTAATATGCTTGGGACTGGAAAAAAAAAATTCATACAGCGAAGTTATTCATTAATCGATAAATGAATATGTTATTCATTAAATCGATAAATGAATATGTATTACGTTAGAGAGAAATTTACGATATAAAACAAGTTAAATGTGTATTAAACTTATTTTTAATAAATTAGTTCGTGTAAACATTAAAAAATAAAAAGTTTTAGTATTTGTTTTAGTAAAATCATGTTAATAATGTATATTGAATATGCACTAATTATTCAATTTTAGAAAAGCTCAATAGTTATATAAAAGAACAAGCTCATATACATAAAAAATGAAAAAGTATATTTTTGATTATATATTCCTATAAGTATGTTTCTGACATTGCTTGATTCGTTCAAAAGAAAATGATCGATCGAAACCGAAGTCCTTGAATTAGATAAAGATCTCAAGCATTAGTTAATATCATCTCTAATTTACACTACATAAATGCTATGAATGTTCAAGATCTTTTAGTTATTGAGAATGATGCGACTATGAAATTACCGATGAATGAAAAAATCATTGAAACACTTATGAATGGTAATGATGATTGTTGTTAGATGATTCATTAGTTCCACAAATTGTTGGGAGATAACTCAGTAGCCTAGTGCTCTAAAGATTTGAAGATCCCAAAACCCTACTTTGACTGATGAACCATTCCTTTTTAATTTGTTGTCCTATCTCTGAGAGTTTCAGACTCAGTAGACACTCTTCATTATGGTTCAGGCGCTCAGTTCTGTCCGCTGGTTCTTCAGCAGACTATCAGCCTCAGTACCAGAAGAAGAAGACTCAGTAATACTGGACTCATCATGAGCAGTATACTAGAAGGAGTCAGTGGAACTAAACTCAGCAGGAGTAGTTCACTGAACTCAGAGTTGATCTTCAGTAGAGCTGACTCAGCAGGAGTATGCTACTGAATATAGATCAGACTCATCAACGGCTGGACAGTCTTCTGACTGTCATGATACATTAAGTCAAATCAGCAGAGTCATACGAGTTATAGAGAAGTCAGCTTCAGATCCACCTTGAAGTCTGTTTTTTCTCACCTACTTTCTTCACCCTCGACCAATGACGAGCGGCCAGCTGTCTACTTTCTGATTAAAGCTGCAAGTCAACAACTTTCCAGAAATGGAGGGAAAGGACTCTGCAAACATCTTTGAAAGAGCCGTTAGCTACCCAAAAGAGAGAGACACATGGATCGTCGTCTCCAACGGATCTATCAATGTCTCTGCTCTATATATAGAGGGATGATTTCAAATTGAAGCTCACGAAACCTAGAAATCGAAGAACACAAGAGCATTCACGAGCAACTCAAAACAACTTAAGCTTTCCGCAAGAACTTCAAAGAGTAATCTCCGGCGAAAGGCGACATACTTGCTCATAGGAACCAAGCTGAACCAGATTATAAAGCCTCTAATATCCAAGCGACTGAATACGAACCCAAGTCTATACTTAACTGTTCATCGCTCTAGAAGCCACTTTCTCGTTCCCTATCCCTCTAACCTAAGCTCAGCAGATCTTATCCATAGCTTAGACGAAGGAGTTCATATCTGAACTGATCCTTATTGTAAAGGAATCCTTCATAGTTGGAGAGTTTGTCAAACACTTTAGTTTGATACCTTGTAAACTGAGACTTGCTCAGTATAAATCTCAAGACCTGTGTTTGTCCAAAGCAGGCAGACGACCGAGACTAACTCAGTATAATAAAATAGTCTCCTGATCTTTTTGGGGCAGTGGACGTAGGATTGTTGGATCCAAACCACTTTAAAATTGCTTGTGTTCTGTGTTTTTGCTGTTGTATTGATTACTATTCATACTGAAAATATTTCTAAAATCATTCAACTGAGTTTCAGCAAAGCTTAATCGATCGCAGTAATATACTGAAACTGTTTTCTTAAAAACGTTTTCTAACTCAACTAAATTTGGGCCTACACATTTCCGCACTTACTGAATTTCATCTGAACGGTACTGAATTCTGACTCAAGTCAGCTAGCAGGCCTCAGTGAAGTCAGTCACTTTGCCACGCGATTCAGAATAGCTTATATGATCTACTAAACTTGTTCAGTAAGGCATTCTCGTGAAAAGGACTGTTCGCGTTTTAAGTTGAGAAATTATTTTCAAGTGTATTCACCCCCCCCCCTACACCTGAACGTTTCTCGGGAACAACAATTGGTATCAGAGTAGGAGTTCTCTAAGACTTTTGTTATTCTGAAACTGGTCTACTTGAACAGATCCAGAAAACGTTTTCACTGCATATCATTCTTCATTCATATCACTGTTTTCAATGTCTGATATGTCAGGAATCAGGATGGTACCTATGTTCTCAGTAGAGAACTACGGGGTATGGCGAGTCAGAATGGAGGCACATCTGACTTCCCTCCACGACAGCATGACAGAGGTACTGTAGGACGGACCTATCGTTCTGATGGTTGATAGTGTCGTAACTCAGGACCCAGCACAAGGAGGAGGCATGGTGACCGGGAAGAAGATTCCCAAAGATAGAAGTCTCTTCACCCCAGAGGAGAAGAAGCTTCACAACTTAGATCGGGTCGCCTGAAACACCATACTGAAACACCTTGAGTGATTCTTATCTCGGGAGAGTTCAGGACTGCAAGTCCGCGAAGGAACTCTGGGATGCTCTAGCGCTACTGAGTCGGGGGACTCAGAAGATCAAAGCGAACAAGCTGGCGCTGGAACTTCAGAAGCTGGAGAGACCGTCTCTCATGCCTACTGATACCATCGAAGATCTTAACATCAGATTCACGGATCTGATGAACACCATCAATGGGCTGGGAAAGACGTTCTCCAACCGAGAAATGAATCTCAAAATTTTGAGGGCTCTGCCAGACGGTCATTGGACTCCCTTTGCTACTTTACTGAGACATTTTGATTTAGATATTATTACTCCTGACCATATCTTTTAAGAACTTAAAGCTGAGGAGTTCGAGTTTGGTCTACCTCAAAGGAAGCAGCGAGCTGAAGCTGACACTCAAATCGACCATGCTTTCAAAGCATCAGTCAGCACAGCGGCTCCAGCATCTAGCAAGGCTGAACCTGCACTCAGTGACATAGAAGAAGGAAACCTGGCCAAGAAGTACGCACTGCTTGCCTTAAAGTATCAGAAGGAGAAGGAGAGGTGCAGAAAACTCTCGAGAGTCGTCAGAGACTCCAAGGGTAAGTCTGAGTATACACCTAAGCGCACTCCTGACTCACATACTTCTGACTGCAGGAAACAGGAGGACTCAGCTCAGTCGAAAGACAGCGAGAGCAAAGAAGAGAGAGTCACTACTTGTTACAACTACAAGAAGCCAGGACATTATCAGTAAGTACTGTTGAGAGAGCAGCACGTAAAGCTCGAAGGGAGAAGTTCATCAAGAAGTGTCAAGCATATATAGCTGGTAAACTCTCAGACGACTCAGATGAAGTCGATTCCTTCATGGATTCATCCGACGATAAAGCGACACTCATGGCCGTAGAGCTTGAAGAAGATGCTGAAAAGTGTCTCATGGCAGGAGAAGAGGATGAGGTAAACTCTCACGCTCCATTTAACTCCTCTTCACACTGCACACACGACACTATTTCAGGTGCAGATGAGAATCTGGACGTCGCAATCGCATATGAAGAACTATTAGACGAGCAGATTCAGATGAGTCTGCAGCTCAGTAACACTCTTCAGGAGTTGGATACCCTGAAAGTGGAGAATCAGAGACTCTCTCAGGAGAGTCAGGTTGCTACTGAGTCAGAAGGACTTGTGTTGAGACTCAGGGTAGAGATAAACTCTTTGATGGCCAAGTCTCAGCATCAAGAAGATCAGATCTCAGTACTGACTAATGACTTGACTCAGAAAGATACTGAACTGAGTCTACTGAAGCAAGAGTTGTCAGGACTTCAGACCGAGCATGAAATGCTGAAGAAAAGCGATGATGTCTTGAGGAATCTGATGACAGAGTGGTACATGGGCGCTGACAAGAAGCTTGAGGCCATGATAGCCAGCAACAAGCCTAAGCACTGCAAGGAGTGACTTGGATTCAGTCATGGAGCCTCCTCACCTGCCCCCGTACGCTCAGAAAATCGGCTAGCTAATAGATTTGTTCAAGGGGAGACCATCAACGTAGAGATTCTGAACCCCCTAGCCAAGAACAAACAGAAGATGAAGGCACCTCATCCTAGTTATCAGCATTCTGACAAGAAGATCAGTTCCAAATCACCCCCAGTTCAGTCAAGGGGGAACCAGCAAAACTAAGTGGACTGATCAGTATGTACCTCCACAGCTGACATATCCAGCTCAGTATGAGTCATATTACTATGATCCTATAGTCAGGAGAGGACCTAAAAGTCAGAAGAAGATGAAGAAGAAAGTCGTGCAGAAGGCAAAGGTCAGTAGTCCACCAATTCAGAAGATCAGGACTCCTGAACCTGTGAAGCCTCAGAAGTCAGCATCGACCAATCCAGTGGTCAAGTATGTTGATCAAAGTGGGAAGAAATTGTCTCAGACCACCAGGGTCGTGAGACATATATGGGTTTCCAAAACTAAAATCTAAGGACCCAAAATCAAAAATAAAGGGTACCTAAATATAATTCTGTTTTGCAGGTGCACAAGGACCCTTGGTTTGTGGACAGTGGATGCTAAAGACACATGACATACCAGAAGGACCTACTGAAGAATTATACTACTGAAGAAGGACCCTGAATCGAGTTTGGAGACAATGCAAAAGGCTATACCAGAGGCTATGGAACACTCAGCATTGGAACCGCCACAGTTCCAAGAGTATCATATGTTGAAGGACTTCAGCATAATCTTCTCTCTGTTAGTCAATTTTGTGATAACTCGAATAGAGTGAATTTTTACGCTGGTTTCTATCATGTCATTGATAAATCTACAGGGAAAATAGTGTTATCAGGTTCGCGCAAAAAGAATATCTACGTAGCTGACTGGAACTCAGCTGAACCTGAAGCTTGTTTGTTGGCGAAGAACGACAATAGAACGGGGTGGCTCTGGCACAGAAGACTCCGCCATCTCAATTTCAAGACGCTCAACAAGCTAGCTAGAAATGCTCTAGCAAGAGGACTGTCGAATGAAGTATTCAGCAAAGACACTCGGTGTGAAGCATGTCTGAAGGGAAAGCAAACAAAGAAGCAAAATCCACCTGTTCCATTGCCTTCCACTGATGGAATCCTTCAGCTGCTACATATGGATTTATTCGGTGCAGTCTCTCCGGTGATGATCAGAGGCAAAAAGTATGCTTTCGCGCTACATATGGGTCATATTTATTACCAACAAGTCTGACGTCAAAACAGAGTTACCTATGCTTCTGAAAAAGCTCAGTGTTGAGAAGAACACCAAAATTATAAAGATACGTTCAGACAGAGGAACTGAGTTCCTGAATTCGATGGTGGAGGAGTTCTGCAAAGCTGAAGACGTAGAGCATGAGACGTCTGCCGCGCGCACGCCTCAACAAAATGGGGTTGCTGAAAGGAAAAATAGAACACTCAAAGAAGCAGCAAGAACCATGCTCTAAGACTCAGGACTCCCAACCAAATTCTGGGCAGAAGCAACTGAAACTGCATGTTACACTCAGAACCGATCTCTACTGACTAAGCAGCATAAGAAGACACCATATGAACTATGGAACGGAAGGAAGCCTTTCATATCTTATTTCCATATTTTTGGGTGTTCGTGCTTTATCCACAATAATGGGAAGGATCAGTTAAAGACTTTTGATAGCAAGTCAGACCAGGGAGTCTTCTTAGGATACTCCCGGGTCAGCAAAGCCTTTAGAGTTTTTAACTACCGGACCCTTTGCGTGGAGGAAAGCCCTCATTTTGTTTTTAATGAGTTTGCTACTGAAGACAGGAGCAGGAACTCTAAATCAGATTCTAGGGACATCAGTAAGCAGCTACAGGATCTGAGCTTGAAAGACAAAGTTGAAAAGATCCAGCTGTGTTGGGATGATGATTCAGAAGAGGAAACTGTAGATAAGTCAATCGAATCTCGGCCAAGACGAGTAAGGGCGAACAAATTGACTCTACTGAATAGAGTCAATCCCAGGTAACTCAGGTCGATGAAGAAACCCAAGTGGTAACTGAGACCTCTACTGAGGATAATAATTCAGGGGGAACAAATGAAATTCCTGAGCTAAATGCCCTCGAACACGGTGACTCGATAGACCCAACTCTAGTAACTGAATTTCTTCAATCTTAGAATAGTACAACTGAAATGCCTAACTCACCTACTATCTGTGTTGAACATATCTCAGATCGTGGCTGGATGCTCACACTTCTGATCTGATTATTGGAGATCCTTTAGCAAGCGTAAAGACAAGATCCAGATTCTATCAGGGAGAAAAGGCATTATATTCCTGCTTCTTGTCTACTGAAAAAACCTCAGTTAGTTGAGGATGCACTCAAGGACGCTGATTGGATCGTAGCTATGCAGGAGGAGCTGAATCAGTTCACGAGAAACGAAGTATGGGAGCTTGCTGACAGACCCCGGCATCAACATGTGATTGGAACTAAATGGGTCTTCAAGAACAAGCGGGATGAAAACAACGTTATAGTAAGGAACAAAGCAAGACTCGTGGCAAAAGGCTACTGTCAAACTGAAGGGATAGATTTCGACGAAACTTTCTCTCCAGTTGCAAGATTGGAGGCAATCAGACTATGTCTAGCCTACGCAACACATCAACGATTCAGAGTTTATCAGATGGATGTGAAGTCTGCGTTCCTGAACGGCGTTCTGAAAGAAGAAGTCTATGTAGAACAGCCTCCCGACTTTCAGCAGGGACATTATGTCTACAGACTCAAAAAGGCTCTGTACGGGTTAAAACAAGCACCCAGGGCTTGGTACGATACCCTGTCTGAGTTTCTTCTTCATAAAGGTTTTCAGAAAGGCACAGTAGACCACACATTATTCAGCATTCGACTGGAAGACGACATCCTACTTGTGCAGATCTACATAGATAACATAATCTTCGGATCGAAGAACGTCATCATGTATCAACAATTTGAGAAAATGATGAAGGATAAGTTCGAGATGTCAATGATGGGAGAGATGAATTATTTCCTCGGTTTTCAAGTTAAAGAATCTGAGAAGGGAACATTCATCAATCAAGGCAAATACACTCGAGACCTCATCAAGAAGTTCGGTTGCACATCCGGCAAACCAATCAAGATCCCGATGAACACGAATATGATAATTGATCTTGATAAAGAAGGAGTATCAGTATACCATACTGAATTTCATGCTATTATTAGTTCATTATTATATCTAACTGCTACCCGACCTGACATAACTTATCATGTAGGTGTCTGCACTCGATTTCAGGCGAATCCTAAGCAGAGTCACATAGACTCAGCAAAGAAGATTCTCCGCTATCTCAGAGGAACACCTGACATGGGATTATAGTATCCAGCAGATGATAATATTGAACTAACTGGTTATTCTGATGTTGACTATGCAGGATGTAGAATTGACCAAAAGTCAACTTCTGGAACTTGTCAGTTCCTTGGCATTAAGCTGATTTCATGGTTTTCAAAGAAATAGCATTCAGTAGCGACGTCAACTACTGAAGCTGAATATATGGCTGTCGGAAGTTGCTGCACCCAAATCCTTTGGCTGAGACACTAGCTACGCGACTATGATGTCATTCAGAATGAAGTGTCGATCTTCTGCGACAGCTCCAGTGCAATTGCAATCACTCAGAACCCTGTACTTCATACTAGATGCAAACACGTGGACATCAGACACCACTTCATTTGTGATTATGTCGAAAAGAAGGATATCAGGATGGAGAAGATCCATACCGACCATCAAAGGGCAAATATTCTGACCAAGCCTCTAGCTGAAACCAGATTCAGAGAACTTTCAGTAGAGCTAGGTCTGCTGGACTCTACTGACTCCAGTCAGTAAGTGGATTCAGGAGAGGAGCATTTAGCAAGGAGGAATGTTCACTCTCGCATCGAGTAAATTCGATGCGTAGAGACTCAGCAACCATCTACACGAGGTATCAGCTGACTACAATGTTCAGCTGACAGGTTTGCGTATCTCTACTCAGTAGCCAATGAAATATTCTGTGCATTTATTATTCAGATTTAGCTTCATATTCAATGCCTTAGAAAATGTCATTTAATATAACGGTTTACATTTAATACACGACATTCTATGTAAAGCATGCTGAACTCTGCGGCGCATTAAATGCATGTCGAATCAAGTTACTTCTTTGGCTAGTTACAACTGTATTTTGACTTAGGCGGCTAAATTGATCATTGCCTATTTTACAACATTAAATCCTAGTCGTCCATCTCATAAAGCATTTTTAAACTGAACTGTGGATTTTTAACTTTTCATCTTCTTTAACATATAAAAACACATTCAAAGTTTAGAAACCGCCATTTTCACTCTGCAAATTTTCTCAACCCTAGATTTCTGAGAAAGCTTTCACCTACTTGCAAACCTTTTTTTTTTTCAAATCTCTCAGAAAACTTTGGTAAATCTTTAATGATCATTCAGCATCGTATGTAATCTTTATAATACTTCTCATTCGATACTGAAATTTTTTCATTTGCAGAATATTACATCATGGCAGGATCATACGTAAGCGTTCCCCTGGATATGCAAGAGATCCTAAGAAGGATCGAGTCTGGTGTGAACCGATGATGGAGTTCAATGCCTGCGATCTCGACTTCATGGAAGAAACCTTTGATGCGCTTAGAGCGACATGCTTGAAGGGTTTTCTGTCTAGGAAGCCATCGTACTTCCTCCCGCGCCAAATAGCTGAGTTATATCTGAACTCAAAATCTGTTGAAAGAGACATCAGGTGCGGATTCGTCACTCATACGATTGGAGACCCCTCTGATGCTGTTTCAGAAATCAAGACGATGTCCATAAAGGAAGCTCTTCAGCGTAGCTTCAAACTTCCAAATGAAGGATTCAGTACCGTGGGATACAAAGACGACCTCATGGACGAGTACTTAGAAACCTTCTGCGGGAAGCCTACAACATTCAGAGCCGCCTTCCCAAAGAACGCCATGCTCCCACAATTCAGAGCTCTTGCCTACATCGTAACTCAACTACTAACGAGTTAGGCCGGTTCATTTGATCAAGTATCAAGGCCAAAGAATCAACTGATGATGGCCATACACGATCATGCCAAGATCAACTGGACTGAGTTCTTTCTCAAGGAGTTCATGACTTAGGCCGCCAAGTTTGACAGATCAACAAACCGCCTAGCCGTGAAGGGAAAGCTCCTATACTGATTAAAGCTATCAGTAATGATAGAAGATTTATGCGGAGTTGACCACGTACTATATGCTGATAAGCTTTACTTCAATCCGAAGAAAGTCAGGTTCCAGAGCAAGGCAGCGGCCCTTCAGCAAATTGGGTCAGGGCCTGCTGATCCCAAGAATGAAGCTCAGAAGACCTCAACACCCTCCAAGAAGAGGTTTCCTCCTAAGTCTAATCCCAAGACACCGACCAAGAGACTGAATAAAGTCAGTAATGTCGTAGCTGAACCGCCTTTGCAGCTAAGGGACGAGGCTGAGTCCTTAGAGAAGACCATGTCAGTGGAGAAAGCCGTCTCCATTGAACAAGGCGAAACAGTGGACCAAGGGGTAGAAACTGAACCGATCCCTACTTCTCGAGCCCCTTGGATATCCCTCCACTCAGCAGCATTCCATCTGCTGAAAAGCAACAGTCTCCGATAGAAGTTGAAGACTCAGAGACTGCTTCAGAGTCAGAGTCTATTGGGATGGAGGCTTCAGCATTATAGTTGAGAGCCTCCCGAGAGATTTTTGAACACATTCTGGAGATAGCCAGCCATGCAGACCTAATCATATTGGCGAGGTAGGCTAGGCTCCACACTTTGATCAGGTTCCAGGAGTGGTCAACACTGAACAAGTTGATCCAGCACCACTCCAGCGAATAACTCCACGAAGAGGAGTTGATGATAAGGGATAAGATAGGCTATTCAGAGCCGTCTGATATCTGTTCCTTGGAAAATTTGAGGGCAGCCATGCTCGCCATGCTGAATGACCGACAACTCACTTCAGCGACGGCGCCCTCAGATGGGTCTAATCCTGATGATCAGGACCCACCCCGTGATTCAGGCCCTGAGAAGCCTGATGAGGGAACTCAACTGGAGAAGGATGCTCCTGTTACATCTGCTGAACCACCACTCAGCATCCTTCCTCCAGGCTAGTCGGCGGATGGTTCCTCAAAGACAGCGGAACTAGCACAGCTATTGCTGGAGTCTGCGTTCAAGGTAGGGCCCAGCCCGAAGAGCCGATGCTCAAAGTCTGTAGCCAGGGCACTGAGGAGTCAAGGCACTCAAAACAGACACCTGGCCTGTGCCGTCCACAAGATGTGGAGGCAGACCACGCAGGCTCAGAGTGCGGAGATTAAGGGGCTCAGAACATCAATTCAGAATACGCCTGCCCCCGACTTCTCTACTATACTGACCGACGCACTTGCCACTCAAAGAGCCAACTTCAAAGAGCAACTGAAGATGATGGAAGCTGGCCAAGCTAAACTTCTTGAAGAATACAAGGCAGCCCAGTCAGCTCATACTGCATCCATTTCTTCTATATCTCAGGCCTCCGAGCTCAGACTCCAAACCATTCAGAAGGCCATGGAAGATAAAGTGGATCAGAAGTTGCAGGATATTCAGACTGAGGTGGAGAACTCTCACAAGAAGTACAACGAACAATTAACAAATTAGAGGAATGAGCTCCATGAGAGGCTTGTAAAGCTGTAATATGCCTTGGACGACCTTGCTTCAGCCTACAAAAGTCTGGATAAGAAGGTACATATTCCTACCCCAGGATTATTTGATGATGCCAAAAAGGGGGAAGGAAATGTGAAAGTACCTGAAGGAAAGGAGAAGGTACTCAGAGTACCAAAAGGAGTAAGGACAGTGGCATGAGTAACTTAGATTCAGCAATCAGCTCCCACTGGTCCCACTACTCAGACTGCACAGGGTGAGGCCCAGGGTGTCTCAACAGCAGGGGCTGTAGTGCCTGCTGAGACTGGCCCAAGTAGCTCAGGACCTAAGGATTCTGCTATTCAGAAGAGGAAGAAGTCCCTCTACCTCCTCCAGTGCAAGGAAAGGGAAAGAAGGTACTAAAGTTTCCCACTCCTCCCAAAAAGAAAGGAACTAAAAGGTTCTTCACTCCTGAGGAAGAAGCTCAGATAGCAGCTGATGAGAAGCTAGCTAGGGAGATAGCCGAGGCTGAGGCTACCAACAAGCCAAAGAAAAAGCCAGCCAAAGGCAAAACAAAGTCTCCAGCAGGGGGAAGGAAGCTTGGGACAAGGCTGCCTCCGAGAAATCTGAAGCTAAGTGATGAAGCAGATAAAGAAAAAGAAAGAGATCAACAGCAGCAGCAGCAATCTGGTCAGCAGGGTACTTCCAAAGAGAAATCTTCAACACCTGCTGACTCAGAGGAAGAAGAGCATGTGCCCTCCTATGTCCCTTCTAAGCAACAAGAGCAAGAGATGCAGGAAATATGGGATCAGATGGAAAGGTACCTAGACAGAGGAGCTGAAGCCAGGCAGATCAGTGCAGCAAGAGAAGCTCTGAGGATTAAGGCTGAGAAGGAAGCAAGCCAGAGGATACCTGAGAAAGCTGACATTCCCTACAAATATAGAAGACACAGGAAGCCGACAGACCTCAAAATCCATAGATGGCCCAAGGTTGATGATTGGATGCCACGGGAACGGACTCAGAAGTGGGAGACACTGAAGGCAGATTATATCAAGAGATTCTACTTCTGGAGATACTGGCCTGATATGCACAAGTCCATTGCATTTGTTGAATGGCTTCTGAAGACTGATCTTGAGATTTATGCAACAGTTCAGAAGGACATAGCTGAAAAGATTGATGTCAGGGTCCCAGCTCCAAGACTTATGCCTCCCCCACTGAAGCTTGATGGTTCTATACACTTCGGGGTGACTGAAAAGGAAATCAAGGATGCTGCTCATACCAAGAATCTAGATGAAGATGAGCCTGCTGACATGCTTGAGATACTGAAGCTGAGAAGGGTCACCTACAGAATGTATGGACTGCCAATCCCTGAAGCAAAATCAAAGGACTTCAAAGATCGATTCAGCAGTTCAACAGATGATAGATAGCTTCTTGTATTTATGTTCTTTCTTTCTTAGAATAGCAAGCCTGATGTACCTGTACTGACATTTCTCCATATATAATACATCACTGCTATTCGGCCCTGACAATTCCTTATTGTCTACATGGCCTTGTTTCTTTTATGCTTAACACTCAAAATCACTCAAGTGATTACTGACTCACACACTCACTGAATATTTATATCTATCTGTTCTTATCTTGTTAGATTCTGGTTTGATAGATTACTTATAGAGGGAAATTGTTGTTAGAAAGGGGGAAATTGCTGTTAGTTTTCTGTATAGGATCTGATATTTCTTCCCTGATTCCCTCAGTAGTGTAGAACTTGAAGAACAACTCCACTGATTCTACTTGTAATATTTGTAAGGAGCTCTATTTCTGATAGTTATAGTGTTAGGTTTTGGCATCATCAAATAGGGAAAAATTGTTGGGAGATGATTCAGTAGTTCCACAAATTGTTGGGAGATAACTCAGTAGCCTAGTGCTCTGAAGATTTGAAGATCCCAAAACCCTACTTTGACTGAAGAACCATTCCGTTGTAATTTGTTGTCCTGTCTCTGAGAGTTTCAGACTCAATAAACACTCTTCATTTTGGTTCAGGCGCTCGGTTACGTCCTCCGGGTTCTTCGCCAGACTATCGGCCTCGGACTGGAAGAACAAAACTCGATATCTTGGACTCGGCGGGAGCAAGATATGCGAAAGGAGTCAGTGGAACCGAACTCAGCAGGAGTAGTTCACTGAACTCAGAGTTGATCTTCAGTAGAGTTGACTCAGCAGGAGTATGCTATTGAATATAGATCAGACTCAGCAACGGCTAGACAGTCTTCTGACAGTCAAGATACATTAAGTCAAATCAGCAGAGTCATACGAGGTATAGAGAAGTCAGCTTCAGATCCACCTTGAAGTCTGTTTTGTCTCACCTACTTTCTTCAGCCTCGACCAATGACGAGCGGCCAACTGTCTATTTATGATTAAAGCTGCAAGTCAACAACTTTCTAGAAATGGTGGAAAAGGACTCTGCCACCATCTTTGAAAGGGCCGTTAGCTACCCAAAAGAGAGAGACACATGGATCGTTGTCTCCAACGGATCTATCCATGTCTCTGCTCTATAAATAGAGGGATGATTTCAAATTGAAGCTCACGAAATCTAGAAATCGAAGAACACAGGAGCATTCACGAGCAACTCAAAACAACTTAAGCTTTCCGCAAGAACTTCAAATAGTAATCTCCGGTGAAAGGCGACATACTTGCTCATAGGGAACCAAGTTGAACTAGATTATAAAGCCTCTAGTATCCAAGCGACTAAATACGAACCCAAGTCTATACTTCATCGCTCTAGAAGCCACTTTCTCGTTCCCTATCCCTATAACCTAAGCTCAACAGATCTTATCCATAGCTTAGACGAAGGAGTTCATATCTGAACTGATCCTTATTGTAAAGGACTCCTTTATAGTTGGAGAGTTTGTCAAACACTTTAGTTTGATACCTTGTAAACTGAGACTTGCTTAGTATAAATCTCAAGACTAGTGTTTGTCCAGTGTACAAACCGACTGAGACTAACTCAGTATAATAAAATAGCCTCCTGATCTTTTCGAGACAATGGACGTAGGATTGTTGGATCCGAACCACTTTAAAATTGCTTGTGTTCTGTGTTTTTACTGTTGCATTGATTATTGTTCATACTGAAAATATTTCTAAAATCATTCAACTGAGTTTCAGCAAAACTTAATCGATCGCACTAATATACTGAAACTGTTTTCTTAAAAACATTTTCTAACTCAACTAAATTTGGGCTTACACATTTCCGCACTTACTGAATTTCATCTGAACGGTACTGAATTCTGACTCAAGTCAGCTAGCAGGCATCAGTGAAGTCAGTCACTCTGCCACGCGATTCAGAACAGCTTATTTGGTCTTCTGAACTTGTTCAGTACGTCATTCTCCTGAAAAGGATTGTTCGCGTTTTAAGTTGAGAAATTATTTTCAGGTGTATTCACCCCCCCCCCCTACACCTGAACGTTTAATCTCGGGACCAACAATGATGAAGATGATGATCCTAAACGTGATGATAGTACATTTATTCCAATTGTGTTGTCTATACTTTGTAGAAAGTTAAGGATGATAATTTTGGTTTAGGTGGGAAGAAAAAATAATAACTATGAAAGCCTATATTATAAGAAATGATTATTGTACTACTGTAGTATTATAATTATCTATATATATTTTTTGAAATCAGTTATTATTATTTTATATTTTCATTGGGACCTTAAGGATTTAATTTTTTTATTACTTAATGCATTTAGCGAAATTATTACTTTAATACAATCCAAGTCGGGACCGGAAAGAATTATTATCTAAGCGAGATTATTACTTTATCGAATATTACTTCATCAAGGTTTAACTGTATGCGGATATGCTCATCCAAATTGATCCTCAAATGAGGGCCAATGCATAGTTAGAATGAAGAGATAAAATTAATGAGAAAAGAATATTATAAGGAGAAGCTGTTCGTTGAGTTTATATAATACTAGAAGAAAAGTGTGGCACAAGATAAAGATCCTTGATATGAAAATGACATATAACTACTTTCCCCATCCCAAAACTAGAGAGATGGATACAATTCAAATATAGCTTATTTCTCCTCAATAAATATTTATTTTCCGACACTTATTTCATCTCTACTTTAGAGAAAGAATTTATTTTGAATAACTTTATATAAATAAATACATATATACTTGAGAATAAAGATCTCTATAATATCTTATTAGATTTTGGAATTACTTTAGAACTCATGGTCAGTTGAGATAATTAGTGGTATTATTAATTGGACTTTTTTTTTTTTTTTGACCCGCGAGTCCTAATATTCGAGGGACTCATTCAATAGTAAGATTGAGAAGTGTAAAATTTATAATTTTGATGGTAGAACGACAGAATAGCAAATGTTCAATAAAGGATTTGTTTAACCTAGAATTATAAACTCAAGAACTTAGTCTTATTTCACTGTCTAGTTATCAAAGAAGATATCCATCTTCAAGGTTAAACTCAGATGTAGCTCCCTATGTACCTTTTGCTTTGCGTACGAAGCAGTTCTGTCATTGCATCCCCAATTAAATTATATTTTTAAAAAAAAAATTTGTTATCTTGTTCCCAAATAAACATATTTACCCTCAAATTCTAAACTATGTTCCGCTTCTACCAACAAGTATTATTCAAGTGGAAGAGCATTGCTTTGTATAGTTAGAACATCATACATAACATATCGATAAATGTTTCTACATGACTTGATTAATTCGACCAGCATTCATCATCGATTTTTGTTGTCCAAATCTTTACCAACATGAAATCATAGTTCAATTTTTGACAACGTGAAAAAACCAAAAGCTATGACATGCCTCCCTTCTCTATCTATATCTTTATCTCATATTCGTCTATATATATGAATATATGCTAAATCCATATTAATAATACACTATATGCTTGTTTGGGATAAAATATAACCCCACACGGCCACACCCATAGGCAAAGCAAGCGGATGAGCTGTAAAGGATCCAAGAATCTAATTCCAATTCCATAATAAATAAGGATTGATTATAACTCTATATTAGAGTGTTAATTATCTAATTCGCCTTTTAATAGAGATAACAATTTTTAATCGTCATAAAAAATTATTTACAAAATGTATTGACAGCTATAAGCCATTGGTAATGATAACGTGGTGATATCGCGTAAATACTAAATTGATGCATAAAAATATTTATTTATAATGAATGTATCATCATAAAATATTAATATTGAAGTGTGAAACACATTTCTTCACTAGACAAGCGGCAAAATTTCTTTCCAATTTCGAATCTTAAGTGGGCATACGAATCGCCGGTTGCCACGTGCTGTCGTTTATGTAGTATAAATAAATGAAGGCGTAGCTCTTCCAATTTCAATCTGCAGTTCTAAAATCTTCTTCCAGTCTCGAAATTATTTTATATTATCAGAGAGAAAATAAAGTGAAAAATGACTGCGGCAACTTGTATTGATATTATTGTGGCAATTCTTTTGCCTCCTCTTGGTGTCTTCCTCAAGTTTGGCTGCAAGGTAAACTAATTATCCTTACCAATTATTTAATTTTTGATAAGTGTTTATCCAATTACAAGAATATTATTAACGTAATTTAAATATTAAAAAGTGTTGTAATTAAGTGGTTTTTGTGTTGCAGCATGAGTTTTGGATATGCTTGCTGCTGACAATTCTGGGTTATATCCCTGGCATCATATATGCTGTCTATGCCATCACAAAGAACTAGTTTCTACCACGGTAATTTTGTTTATATCGAGTGAAATATGTTGCATAGAGAAATAGATAAAACTTCATATTTTTTTTTTTATTATAAATAAATATATATCTTCATGATCACTAAATCTAGCTTTATTGATCTTTATGAAATGATATGCTAATTTGTGATATCTTTGACAGGTGTAGGAATCAAAGGGGTTCTTATCTTACTGTTGACGTTGTGTCGCGTTTTATTATTAAGATTGTAGTAGTGGATGAGTACAAACTATGTCGAGGGTTTATGTTGAATTTGCCTTGAATTTCTTGTTGTGTATAGCTGTGAACATGACGTTATTCATGAGATGAATTGGTTGAATTAGTTTATGTTTGTGATTTTTGAGATGTTGATTTGATGATATTTTAATGTGATCGGGCCATTTTGTTGCAATATTGTGGGTGTATCACAATAAGTCAGTGGTGGAAATAATAAATTTATTTAGAGATTTGTTGATGACCGAAAATTGAATCCATACGTGGGGATGTATTGCCTAATAACTTAAAATAGGAGACAAGCAGTTTGAAAAGAGAAACAATTATCAGTTAAATATTAATACCATGGTAAACTCAAATTATTTATATAGCTGAAACAAACACAAAGAGGATATATACTACAGAAAACAATCAATCAATAAATTTATCAATAAATCTAAACATAAAATATGCCCATGCTTACACCCTTGTTGCAGAAAATATAACTTGTACACAAAAGTAGTTTCAGATGGAGAGAAGGATGGCGACACACAATTATACATAAACAGACATAACTGAATAATAATATCTCGGCCACAAAGAAGTATTGGCTCCAACTCAATTTGCATTCGATGGTGTTTCCAAATAGTAATGCAAATACACAACACCTCCTTGCCATTGTTTATTAGGTGATAAATACAAGGAAACAATTATCCATTAGTCAACCACATGAAGAGATGACCCTTTTTCAAAACTAGGAATCTGAAATCTATCTGATTAAACTAGCCAAGTTCTTTAATAAGTTCTGTCAAGAGCTACAGCTCGAATCAAGCAGATTGATGGACGCCATGATTCTTGATATATTACCAGATATCGTAAGCATCAGAGATAGCTGCACCTGGCAGGCAAATCAGTAGCAAAGATTTCTCCCTAGTATAAGAGAACTCCAAGACCAACAAACTAATCGAACCTTAAAGCTACTTTACAGAGGGTGAAAACTCCAATTCGTCTAACCTTCACATCTAGTCTAGGGTGAAACCCATGAATGGGATTTCATAGATCAAAAACCCAAAATAGGGAGAAAGAAATACTAAATATACATATATAACATTTCTCTATCTAATAAATCCTCATATACCACACTGCACTTAATATCATCCCCGTTGTGGATCAAAAACCCAAAATAGGGAGAAAGAAATACTAAATATACATATATAACATTTCTCTATCTAATAAATCCTCATATACCACACTGCACTTAATATCATCCCCGTTGTGGCAAAAATGATGGGGAACCCCAAATTCTTTCATTTCACAGAGATGTACATGAACCAGACCTTGTATTTCTCAACAAAGACACAAATGCCTAATCAAAAAGATATAAACACATTTGACAAGACCTCGTGTCCACCCTCCTGCAATTGAGTCATGCCATTCAACTGCCCTTGGTGAAAGTGCCATAAAGTACTGGACACAGTTCACACTAGAACAGGAAAAATAAATCAATCAATTATTATAGTGAGAGACATTGTACCATATCAGGAAGACTTCTAGGCATGGGCACAGCAGTTATATATCTGTGCGCACAAGGTTTAGGAGTGACTGATGTTGCATTAGTGGATGATGTCTCTGCATTATCATTTTGCCCGCGACCATGGAATTTAGCAAATCGATTGATAACGGAAAACTTCTCTAAATCTTGGCATTCCAATCTCAAATCCAATATTGATGCATTCTTGTCCAATCTGCCACATTAAAAAAATATTTAAAAAAGAGAAAAAGAAAAAAACCATATTTGCATCAACGGGAAACGTTAACATGATGTTACATACATAGGACAAGCACATAAATGAAACACAAACCAAACACCATTGCTTCCTTCGACCACACCAAGAAAAGGAACAAGTGATACAGGAGTGAGAATAAAACAAAGGCACATAGAAAGAAAGAAAGACAAACAATGGCTATAACACAACCAGCAAATGCAATTAACAAAAGAATCTGAATACTAAGAACTCTGTTGAGAGATGCAATAGAGCTGAACTAACATTTTCGCTATTTGACACGTGTGGTAACCACGAGAAAATCGAACTAATCAGTTAATGAATGCTCTTCATTTTTCACAACTAACAGTGAAGGAAAAAAAGAAAATTATAATGCAGAAGTTGCTTGTTCAAGTAGAAAATCAAAAGCTTAAGTTGATTTGATAAGATGAGTATAAACAAGTTTATTATACTAGCATCAAGGTTACAATAGTTTTAGAAGTCCTAGTTGCAACTACTGAACGTGTGAATTGCTATCACCCCCCTGGATAAAGTGCATCGTGCTTCAAACTCCCCTAACAGGCTAACACCCACAATTAAAAATACACCACTACATAAAATCAAAATCACACAAATCTCATGCGATATACAAGGACAAAATGGAAGCAAGATAAAGGTCTGATTTACCTCGAGAAATAACTTTCTAGCTTTGTGACTTTACCAAACAGATCTTCAATAATTTTCGCAAAACGTGGATTACGATAGAGCTTACCCTTAATAGCATGTCTGAAAACCAGAGTCATAAATCAAAGGAGATATTCAAACTTATTTAAAAAGTAAATGCAATAAATACAAAAAACCCGAAAGATCTAGACTTTCGGTAGGACAATAAATTCAGGGAGGGTGGAATTTCTTACATGTCTATGCAATCCCAGGGCAAACCCAGATTACTAGTTGTAGATAGGGCACTGCATGCATCTCCCAGTACTACCCTAGATACAGCATAAGCCACACTATCATATTCAAAACTAGCATCAGCAGATAGAATAATTGCTGGCGGAGAGCAAAACAATTGCTGCATAAGCTGTGTTGTCAAGATAAGCCTTCTCTTTGACCTAAGCATTTGAGGTCCATCTCCAATAAAGTCGACATCATCTTCAACCTGTCATCAGAGACAGAGATAAAGAGCAAGTTAACACAGTTTATCAAATTACCGAGGGCAATGACAGAAACCACTTAATACCTTTTCAGTAAGACGATTTGCTGTTTTACTCCAGTCTGCTTCCACCACACTGCATGCAGTAAAACCTCATGAATATTAACAAGTAAATTTTTTGCAGCAAGACCACAGACAGATCACTAACAATAAGAAGCATAAAACTCCTAATTCCATCAATAATTTTTGCCAATTCATATATCCTTATCAAAGAGACTCAGCAATGAGAAACCATGGGAAAACAATATACTGATTCGAGATGATTACCTGAGAATTGACGGACTCTGTGAACAAAGTGATATCTCTTTGTACCATGAAAGAAGTTCAGAAGTAGCAGTTTTACGCTTCTTAGGTCTCAAAATCACTTGATGCTGACTAGCAATATTCATCTGCGATGACAGAGAAGATAATTGCCCATTTGCTTGTACCATGGGAACAGAACTCTGAAGGGAACCACTGACTTGATATGCGTCAACAGGAGTGCCCGTAGTTTTATCCTCTACATAAGGAGCATCCATAATACTAGAAGATGTGCCAGGAGTAAATAGAGGTTCTTCTGGTCTCAAGGACATGACATCGTGTATATTTTGCAAAGGCAGCAACTGGTCATTTTTATATGATCCATACTGGTTGAACCAGGATGGTGCCATCTGGGGGCTAACCACATGATGCTCAACTCTAACAGCAGTAACATCAGCAGCAGGTCTGCTAGGAGAATCAAGTAGACCGGCCTTTGCAACATCCTCTGTGTCAGCATTTCTATGCAGCAAAGTGCTTCTCTGCAACGTATCAAATGCTGAGAAGCTCACCGCTCCAGAGTCTTCAGGAGGAAGTCCACTACTTGAACCCGAGTTTCTATAATCATCTTTATTTAGCTTCTCTGCCATCAAATGTGCTTGACTAATGTCGTAAACATTTTCTGGTCCTTTAATTCTCTTTGAGGACCTAATGCTTGGATCACTCTCTAAATTCTTTAAGGCCCTCATCTGATTTAGTAATGAAATTTTTTCATTAGAAAATGCATTAGGTTTCAGAGATCGACCAAAGTCTTCAATGTTCTTTTGTGTAGAAGCAGAATTAGCAGTAGATTCATCCAAGTGATTCGTATTGGAAAACACACTTCCCGGAGATGCTTCTATTTTTGATGAGCTTAACTGTCCAGAGTTGTGCCCATCACCAGCAACTGCAGAGTCGGAATGAAATGCAGTAAACTTGGATGATAAATGGCCCCCTTTACTAACACCAAGATCACCTCTAGAACTTGATTCCAAAATATTGGGCTGGGTAAGCTCATGAAAATGTGTCTGACTCTTCGAGTTCTGAGCCATCGAAGTATGTTGAGGTGTAGGAACATTAGTCCACTTGTTATGGAAAACCCGACTGGAAGACCCCTGTCGAGAAATGCCCGGCAAGCCAAAATGCTGAGAACCATGCATTTGGTCCCTAGTTGATGCAGTTCCAGCGGGACCAATCTCCTGTACATCATAAGGGACACTTTGTTGAGCAGTGCCCCCAGATGAAGGAGACTTGTTTTTCTGAAGATTGCCAGATGCATCAGGTAAAATTGTCTCAGTAGAACCTCTACCCATAGAGTCCGAAGTACTATAGCTAAAGGAAGAGTCAATGTGCTGATTCGTAACTGCTCTTGCACTTAGCCTTGTTACTTGTTTATTCTGAAACTGACTTCGCACATGTGGAGTATCAGAAGTAAATGCCGAGTAATATTTCCCTGACGCCTTCCTGACTGCGTTGTCATTCCCGGGCTGTCTTGGATCTTCTGATGTATCATTTTCATGTTCCATCTGTGATTTTTCATTTGGAGATTGCCCAGGTCGCAATGAAGATGCCAAAAGCATGCCTTTCTCTCCCACTCTTGTGCCAGCTTGACCAGTATGGGTGGCATGTACCATGCTTTGAGCATTCTCGGAAGGTGATGAAAGATCAGGATTCTGCAATAGTTGAGATGGAAGACCAAGTTGCAATCCAAAACCTTGAGGCAAAGAAGATTGACTATGCTGGAGGCGACCAGCAGAACCATTAGACTTTTCTGCTTCAGGTGGTTGAGATGATACATTGCGCTCAGAGGAACTTAATTGCATAAGAGAACTGTTTTCCCTTGACTGATCCACCTTGTGAAGAAGCTCCAGCATGTTTTGACTGGATTGGATAAAAAATCAGAAAGTCATTACAATATGTAAGCTCTATAACACAATGAAGACTTAAATACCTGGATGAAGAAGCGTTGTTTGTGCTCGAGTCAAAGGACCGACTAAAAAGATTAGACCCAGGCACATAACCAGGGAAGCTACCACCAGAAGGCTCTTTATCAAGGTATCTACTGTCTTTTGTAAGCTCATCCTGTAAGTAAAACAATACTTATAGTTTCAGGCTATTAACTATCAAGTCTCCAGTGTCTTAACACGATTTTATTTCAGAAATTACCTTTTCTGTAGGATTTTGAACCTGACCAAACAATTTCAACTGGCTAAAATGGGAATTGTGCAGAGGTATGGCCTGTGCCTGGGTAGGCTGCTTTGGGCCATGGGTAGGCCCCACATCATCATCCAGATTTCCCATGGGATGATACTGAAATTTGCAAGGAGCGGAGCCTTTTTTAGCAGGCTGATTACTTGACTTTTGCTTCCCAGAGGATAGAGACCCTGAATCAGCGGCATCTACAATTCGAATTTCTATGAAGCCACCAAAAGTGTTATTAGATAGGTTAGAGCGGTGGCTGTCATTAGAGTTCTCCTTCATGGCACAGTTCTCCCTGTCATGTTTTGAACTTTCATGTTTATCAGAGCTCTTCCACGATACTTGGTTCTGATTATGAACCTGGTCCATCATTCTTCCAAAACTTTCTCCCCCTTCAAATTTAGTTGAAGAAGAGGCATGCTTCCACTGGTTGAGTAAATTGTTATTTTGAGCAAATGGATAAGCTCCATCACCAGCTACCATACTGCATGAGCTGGCTACTGAAGAAGTAGCATCCTGTAGATTCAAATCCCCTTTGGGTTTATTTGTTTGATGGTTTCCGGTCATAGATCTTACAGTATCAGATTCAGCAGCAATAGTTAGAGGACTGGATTTCCATAAAGAACCACGATCTACCATATGTCCCTGATATACTTTTACCTCATTAGAATTATGTGACACTTTCTCAGTATCAAGAATATTCAGTGCTCTATCTCCAGCAGGTGGTCCAGCTACTAGAGCATTCCAACCATTTGGTTGTGGTCTAGTTCCACTCTGGGCAGGAGGGCAATCTGCAGAAATTGTCTTTCCATTTCTCTCTGCACCCAAAGCACTTTCCAAGGCACTTCCACGTATATCACCTTCATTTGGTAACGAGTTTTGCATTTTGCTGTGATTTAGCCACTTGCTAGTTCCCACCAAAGACTGCCCAAATCTTTGAGAAACGTCAGCTGGCACTGACTCACTAGGCTCCATCTGAAAAGCATGCCCGAGTTGATTCAGCCCCATAGGGTTAAGAGTGTACATTTTAGAAGAGCGAATGGATTCAGTGCCCGTTGCTGAAGGAATTCGACAGTCAATGGGTAAGGATGCTTGTTTGACATTATCATTGTGAATCAAGGGCGGCTGATCTACTGAGGAACCATCATTATTGTGAAGATTCAGACCACTCCATCCCTCTTGTGGCCCTATATCAGTGCTAGATGTTTCAGCAACTGCAGACTGCATAAGAGCACTCCAGGTGCCACTCTGAATGGATGTAAAACCATTTGGTATCCCACTACTTTCAAACAAATTACCAGATTCTCCACTTACATCTGGGAGCTTGCCAAATGCAGACCATATATTATCATCCGAACCATACAATATCTTTTCTTCAGCAGGATCTAGGGCAACTTCATTCGGAGGTGAAGAGACTTGCATTGTAAATGTTTCATGTGAGGTCTCCGATAGAGAAGCCAGCTCCTGCCTCCCCTCATGGTCCTGCTTTGTGGAATTATTTTGCAATGAATTCACTTGCTGGTGGAATCCCATTTGCATTATACCAGTATTTAATGACTGTCTAGAAGCATGTTCATTAGTTTCATTTTGAAAATTTTGTCGAGATAGCGAAGTCCCCTCCTGTCTGGTAAGTCTATCAGGCAAAAATTTAAGTTGATTATTGTGGAGGGTTTTGGTAGATGTTAGCATTTGAGGCACTGAAGATCTCTCTGTCCCCAAAGGAAAATATTGGTTCACAGCCAAACCCCTAGAATTGGAAACTGGGACTCCATAAAGAGATTGATCAACCTGTTGATGTGCCGTATCCATTAATTGGTGGGTCTGTCCTAAATTTGGTAGAAAGGAGATTCCATTAGAGGACCCTTGCATGTCAGAAGATCCAGGACGGAGCCAGCTTGTACCAGGCTCAGTTGCCCAAGTATTTTGTGACGCATCAGAATTTGGAGTGCCATTAAACATAGAGAATTGGCTTCCAGATGCCTGTTTGTTTACAGGATGAACCTGATTAATCAGATTTTGAGGCCTTAAATCCAGCTGCTGAAGTTGCTGCTGTCTTTGAAGCTCTTCCATTTTCCTGATCATGAGTTGCTGTTGAAATTGCTGCATGTCACTAAGGCCAGATTGTTGATGCTGTAATGCCTGCAGCATGCTTGCTTGCTGATGGTTCATCTGTTGTTGACCACCAAATAGATCAAAACTAACAGGAGGGACAGATGTTTCTGATCTATCTGAAGCTTTTGGTTGCTGCTCATGGCTACTAACTCTGTGTAATTCGCGCAGCGGCAAGCCTCTAGAGGCTAATTGATATGTATCCGATTCCTGGAAGTTTGCCTCACTCTGCCTACTTTGGGAAAATTGATGGCCATACATATAGCCATTCGAATACTGCTGCTCGTTTAAGGGCTGACTTCTAGAGAAATCGGGCCTGGGATTTGATTGAGAAAAATTCAAGCCATGGGCTGCATGAACAGGATAGCTAGAATGCCCTCTATCTATTTCTGCTTGCACAACCACAAAACATAAAAAGAGCAATTAGTCATAAATCAAAAGCAAAGACTATGATTACACTGAAACAGAGAAGTAATACCTGAGTTTTGACCAGAGAAACTTTTACTTGGGTTAAGCATGTCAACAGGTCTTTGGTTGCCAACCCAAAGATTGTTGTTAGGCACAGGCCAGTTCCCTTCTGGAACATGTGATTGATGCTGTCCCTGGGATGAATTGTCTTGTGCAAAAAAATTGTGAACCCTATCTCCATGTTCGTTGCCAGGCATAGATGATCAAGCCAAAATTTCAGCTGTCGAATATTGGTATGTTAAAAATAAAATCATTAAACTTGAATCATATTTTTTTCTCTAGAATCTACATTGCATTACAACCTCTGGAACAAGATGTATGCCAACATCCAATTCCCCTGGCAGTTAACATCAGTTCTGTGCTACCTTCTGAAACACTGAAAACCTCCTGAATAAGAATACCATTTTAGAATTATGCATGCATAGTTTTACACACCACAATTATGCAGTGAACAATAGGAAGAACTGCAACCACACTAGGAAGACGAAAGGAATGGCAAGGTTTAGAACTATTACCTATATGTCCTCGTGTTTGGTTCGGTCCTACAAAAGGAATCAATTCTGTTTGTTTCCTTTTGTAGCTGTTTGGGGAGGGAATCAATTGAATTTCTTTTCAAATGTCTTCCAGCAGATCTCCGTCGAAGAGTTTAGCTAGATGCATATATCATTAAGGCAATGTATCTATGACAGTTACGAACCAACAAGAACAGAAATTGAAGCCAGTGACTCAAATCTTGAGCAATAAATTGAAATAAAATTGACTAGTCTGCAACTCTCTTGAGCAAGAAATTGAACATCGAAGAAGAAACAGATTCAGTCAAAATTGATCGAGAAGAACATCAGCCAAAATTTCCCACCAGTCAAAATTGATCGATATAGTCAAAATCTCCAACTAATTGAGAAGAAAGAGAGATGGGGAGACAAGAATGAGAAGAAAGAGAGATGGGTCAGTCTTCGTCGACGGCGGCGAGCGCTTGGGAGAGGAGTCAGGAGACGTACAAGACAATGAGAGAGACGAGATGAGGGAGTGTGTCGGCGTCCTCGTCGGCGGCGGCGAGCGGGGAGCGCCGAGCGGAGGAAGATGTTGCAGATGTGAGAAAAATAATAAGGGTGGTGGGGAGAGACGAGAAAGACAGAAAATAAAGTGGATCGGCGGCGGCGGACAAGGAGCGTCGGTGGCGGAGGTGCGGTGGGGGAGGAGACGGAAATAAGAGAGGAGAGAGAAGGGAAAGGGATTTCATATCCCAGGGGAGGGGAGGAGGGTTTCAAGCGAGGGAATCGGTTTCGCAAAAATTTCGTTCCAAACATCAAGTAGCCAAGGGCTTCTTCAGCGGGCCCAAAACCAAACGGGCCCCAAGTAAAAAAAAGAAAAGGAAACCATTAGCTGATAACCAATACATATAATATAAAGATAACAAAAATGCAAAAATCCTGAATCAATTTTGGTAAAAACAGCAGGGTTTAGGGGATTATAAAGGGAAGAATGAGTTGGAATTAAGGTACATAATCGACACGTGTAACGAAGATACTCCCTCCTATTTTTTATAGAGGAAGTCTTCTAGTGTGCGGGATGTAGGTGCATCCGAGTCACACGGAGATCCAATTTTGACCACAAACGGGTCGCTGGCTTACATTAAAAAAAACGCAAAAATCCTACCCTCTCATTCTCCACTCTCTCATCTCTCCGCTTCCCCTCTCTCATTCTCTGCCCCTCTCTATCGCCTCTCTCCCGCCGCTCTCCGTCTCTGCTCTCTACTTCCCTTTCCGCTCTCTTGTTCTCAGCCCCTTTCTCTCTCTCTCTCTCCAAAATCTCTCGCATCTCTCACCTTTTTCTCCTACAGATTTGAGGGTCCGTATTCAACTGTTGCTTTAGAATAAGGCGAACATCACCTTCGACCTTGTTTCAGTGAAGGTCTGGTCAAACTCTAGTTTGCTATTTGATTTTATTTTTTGCCAGAGTTAGTGGATATACATGTAGAATTATAGATAGTTGATGTATTTGATCTGAGTTGTGATGTTTGACTTGCTAATTTTGTGTGTATACTTGACAGTAAAGAATTGTGGAACTGTTTGAGGAGAATACTTATTTCGTTGTCAACATTTTTGATGCAACTTTGGTTTCGTATTATTATTGGATTAAAGTAACACGTTCCTTAATTATAATTGACACTTTACTTCACTGTGATTGACACTCATAAATAAAATAACACTTTTGTTCGTTGTAATTAACACTCATAGATAAAATAACACTTTTGTTAGCTATAATTGACATATTTAGTCATTGCAAATGACTCTCTATGAGAATGTGACACTCTCCTCCGAGGCAATTGACACTTTTGTTTATTCTGATTGATACTCTAAGATATGTAACACTTTTGTTCATTGCAATTGACACATTTATTCTTTTAAAATGACACTATCTAAGAATGTGACGTTCTAAGAATGTGACACTCTAAGAATGTGACACTCTCATCCGAGACAAATGACACTTTTGTTTAACGCAAATGAAACTTTTGTTTAAAGCAAATGATACTCTACAAATAACATTTTTCTTAAAAAACAAATGACACTTTTGTATGAAAACAAACGACACTTTTGTTCGAAGCAAATGATACTCTATAAATGATTTTTTCGTAAGTGATGGTAGAAAGTGTTCAAAACAAAAATAACACTTTTATTTTGATACAAACGATACTCAATCAAGGACACTCTTATTCACAACAATGACATGTCCATCCTTACAATAATTGAAAAAAAAATTAAAAAATAAAAAATTGAAATAATGTCGTCCGCATTATGTCATGCTGATGTCAGCAATCGAGATTCGGGTAGGATGGGTAAATGGGCCGCAATTTGGATCTTAAATCAAGTTTTTGTGTTTTTTATATATGTGTCGTTTAGACACTTTGCACACAAATTAAGATGTATTTAATTTTCTAATTAACAATTATTAATGTTGAATACATAATTATTAAAGAGTAGAAACAATTAATCCTTACGAATGTCTTCTTCATCTCCCTCCCTTCCCACTTTTTTAACAAAATTATATGGAAAAATTCCAAATTTTCTAGCCTTCTAAACTTTGGATCTAAGAGGGAAAATTTGAAATTTTTATTCTTTTAATTAAAAATTTTAAGAGCATATATAATTGGGTGAAGTTTACTCCAAATTTCAAATCATCAATAAATTTTGGTAATGGATTTACAAGCCTCAATCGATTTAAACCAATATCCTCCCAGCGGAGAAGAAGTTCCAACAGTGTCAAGAAATGTCGTAATCGAGTTGAACGATGATGATAATAATGTAATTGGATACTTTGTTATCAATCTTGACTTAAATCAATTATGGGAAGAAGGTGACGGGGCAAGCTTAGATTCATCCGTAGAAGAGATAAATGGTTAGCAAGGTAATGATGGAGAGTGTCGAATTGATGGTGACAATGATGTAGGAGAAGGTGAAAACACACAACAAAATGAAGGTCCGTTTATTATTTCAGTAAAATTATCTAAGCGAAAATATGTGTTGTTAATATTATCAATGTTATAGATAGACCCTTTACCGTAGATTGAAAGTATGTTTCACATTATTATCAATGTTTTAATTTTCCTTTGATGCCTTACTGTTATCTACTAGGGGCGTTTATTTTTATCGTATGATTACATGCTAACTTCTTTATTGGCCTTTTTCCTATTTTTGTTAGGAAACTACATATAGTCTCTGAAATTACGACGAAAAATTAGAAAAACTACATTATCATTGTATTTATTTTGCAGTAAATTAATAATATCGGCCAAGTAAACTTACCTTTTACCTTAAATTAAAGAAGTTTGAAAGTTGCTTATTGGTTTATATATTTGACTGAACAATTAAGGTAGAATTGTGATTACTTGAACTTAATTTATTTACCACTTTTTTAGTAGCTAATGTTGGACGAAAGAAGCAAAGGGTATTAAGTAACGCTAAACAATATACAGTTTACGTCACTTCGCTGGAGAAAAAGTGTAAATGGTAAATTAAAGAAGAACGCGACAAACGAAGGGAAAGAAATGTTCAATATTGAGAATGTGCGAAGAGTTCAAAGGATATGGAAAATTCACAAGAGAACTCCATTAGGCTCAAATGTGGATGTTTCCTTAAGAAAGACAAAGAACTGTGGTCGGAAACGAATTAAGGTAGATTTAAGTAAGGTCCAAGAACTAGGGTTGCATCAACGGACAACCTAAACATCTCTTTCTAATGCTTTAGAAGTTAGCTTTGTATAGTCTTTTTAAACAAGGTGTACTCCGTCGTCACTCAAGTGTCCTCAAACCACATTTGAAAGATGAAAATAAAACATCTCGACTACAGTTCTGTTTGTCGATGCTTGACAAAAGCACTACGTCAAATGAGCCTAAGTTTAAGGGAATGTACAACTATGTGCATATTGATGAGAAATGATTTTACTTGTCAAAGAAGGAGCAAACTTATTATTTACTCGATAATGAAGTAAATCTTAACCGTTCATGCCAAAGTAAGAATATTAATATTGCAAAAAGTTATGTTCTTAGCAGCCACGACTCGTCCCAGATTTGATGATGAAGGGAGGGTGGTTTTTTCAAGGAAAAGTGGATGTTGCCCATTTGTGACAGAAATATCAGCCCAAAGAAGTAGCAAAAATAGACAGGGGCACTATGGAGATGAAGGTGATTATGTTGGTCCAGAGATGAGTCTTTAGATGTCGGGGGGGGGGGGAGGTGAATACACCTGAGTCCAAGTTTCAACTCAAACGCGAAAGTCAGTCTTCGACTGAATGTGCTACTGAGCGAGTCAGCTAGTCAGATAACTATTGGTCCAGAGACGAGCCTTCAGGTGTATGGAGAAGGGGGGGGGTTGAATACACCTGAATGCAAATTTTAACTCAAATGCGAAAGTTAGTACTACTGAATGTTGCTACTGAACTAGTCAGTTGACCGAATAAGCTTTTTAGATCGCGTGGGCAGAGTATCCTTCTACAGAGTCCTCTCTACCGACTTAAGTTAGTGAACAGTAGTTTAGTATCAGATATTGTGTGCGGAAGTGTAGGCCCAAAAATATGTTTGTCTCAGTTTGAAAACCCGTTTATTGTTGATTGATTAAAAGTCAGTTTTATGCAATATGAACAATAGTCAATGCAACAGTAAAATCAACACAGATAATTTTTAAAGTGGTTCGGATACACAAGATCTTACGTCCGCTGTCCTGAACAAAGCAGGAGTTCTTGTATTAGTTTATACTGAGCGAGTCTCAGTTGATCTGTGCACTGGACAGATACAGTGTTGTTTGCTTATATTGAGCAAGTCTCAGCTGATCTGTGCACTTGACAGATATCTACTTATAGTCGTAGTGACTTTACAATTTCAAACACAAATGTTTGATTTTCTCCAACTATGAAGGAGTTCTTACAATAGAACAGTTCAGAAAGCTGAACTCCTTTGAGTTTTCTAAGCTAGAGATATTACAATAAGCTCGCTTAGAATAGAGAAAGGGAACTAATGAAACTCTAGATTGAAGAACTAGAAAGGGTCTCTCTGTATGTATGTTCTTCGTTGGGTTTGACTTTGAGTTTGCTAGAGTGTTTGTTCGCTTAAAAGCTTGTGTTCCCTCTTATCTTCTCAGCATGAAGACTCTTCTCTATTTATAATTTTGATGTATGAATAGATCCATTGGAGGAAGTTTAGACACGTGTCGAAAATGACACGAAAAAAGGCCATCTTCAATTTGAATGATACTGTAGAGATTTCCTCTTTTTCAGTCTAGGAAGCAGCTTTGTGTCAGAGTAGGTACAGTGTTGGCGGCTTCTCATTGGTCGAGGTAAGAGAGTAGGTAAGGTTTGTTCAAACTCCAATAGCATGCTGAGTTGACTTCCTCTTATTCCTCGGACCTTTTACTGAATTTTCTCTTACTTCCATTCTTCTGAGATTTCAGCTTGTGGCTCGAATTCCTTTGTAGATTCAATAGGTTATAGCATTCTCAACTGAGTTCCTGATGCTGAGTTCTTCAGTTGAATGACAGACTGAATACTATCAGCTACTGAACTCTAGTTAGCCTACTGAGTTCCTAACATGTTGAACTCAACTAAGCTATTAATTATGCAAGGTTCATCATTCAGCTAAGGGTTTTGAGATATTCAAATCTTATCATACTTAATATCATCCGGACAATTTCCCCCTATTTGATGATACCAAAACCTTTTACAATCTTTTACATCAACTCTGACAATCAACACAATACATCAAACACAATTTCCCTCTATCTTCCTTCTATCTTTCTTCTTCCCTTATCTGATGCAGTATGATATGGAAAGCATAGAATTCGTTCGATAATGGCGGAAAAAAGTAACTTAAGAAAATGAATACGTGCACATATATATCGCAAATGAATATGAACGGTTTCATCAGCGCATGGTTGAGATTAAAATAGAATATAAGGCATGGACGGATCAGATTAAATGATATAATAGGTTATGATCATTGTGCCGCCTGTAATCTCGACCTACGTATCTATCGTTTAAAAGGTAAGGTGAGATGACATGCATTTAATGTGCCGCAGTCAACATATGGAATGTCGTGCTTTTAATGAAAACATTTTAATTAATAACATCTTAGGAATATTAATGGCGGGAAATAAATACAATGACATGCTGAATACAATATGCTGTCAGCTGAACATAGTAGTCAACTGATACCACTGTGTAGACACTGAGTATGTCATCACTTCCTTCTACCATACTGTTGGGTGATGATTCAATCCTCAGCATGATCATACTTATGGGAAATGATTCTATCTTCTATACTGAATCACGCTCAGTAGCCTCGTGCTCTGACTGTTAAGAAGATTTGAAGATCCCAAAACCCTATCTGATTGGTGAACCATTCCTTTGTATTCGTATTTGTCTCTGAGGTTTCAGACTCAGTAGACACTCTGCTCTGGTCAAGGCGCTCAGTAGCTCATCAGCCTCAGCACCAGTGTAGAAGACTCAGTGAATACTTGGACTCGAGCGGAGAAAGATATGCGAGAGAGTCGGTTGAACCGAACTCGGCGGGAGTAGTTCACCGGACTCGTAGCCGATTTTCGGTAGACACTTCTCACTGTCTATCTACCGAATACAAAATCGGACTCGGCATCGGGACGACGCTCTTCCGAACCGTCCGAATCTTTTGATAAGCTATCAGTGTTGTCAAGTACGAGGAAGAGAGAAGTCAACTTCAGTTGCCTCGAAGTTTGTTCTGTCTCAACCACCACATCCACCTCGACAAATGACAAGCATACACGTGTCGTCTCACCTACTAAAGCTACAGTCAACATATTTCCGTAAAAGGAGGGAAAGGACACTGTACCTACTACACAAAAGAGCCGTTTGCTACCACAAAAGAGGGAAAGAAGAAGAAGATCGTCTCCAACGGATCTATTCTTCTCTCCACTCTATAAATAGAGGGATCATTCAAGATTTGAAGCTCACCTAACACCAAAAACCCAACACCCAAGAACCAAGAAACGCACAGAGCATTCAAACGAGCGAAATTAACGACTAAGTCTTCCGCAAGAATCAACCGAGTTATCTCCGGAGAAAGACTACATCCAGCTTCAAAAGGAACCAAGTCGAACCGACATAAGCTTCTAGTATCCAAGCGACTGACACGAACCTATAGCTAAACCCTCAGCTGTTCGTCGCTCTAGATAGCTACATTCTTGTTCATTATCCCTCTAACCCTAAGCTCACTTGTTATATCCATAGCTTAGACGAAGGAGTTCACATTTGAACCCAATCCTTATTGTATAAGGACTCCTTCATTGTTGGAGAAGTTTGTCAAACACTTAAAGTTTGATAGAATTATAAACTGGGACTTGCTCAGTATAATCCCCAAGCCACGGCTTTGTCCAAGTGTACAAGCCGACCGAGACTAACTCGGTATAATAAATAGCCTCCCGATCTATCGGGACAAGTGGACGTAGGATTGTTGATATCCGAACCACTTTAAAAATATCTCGTGTCGTTTACTTACTTGTTTCATTGGTTTTACTGTCGCATACCGAAAATCATATTTAAAATCGATTTAACCGTCTCGCATATCGAACTTCTTATCTACCGAACCGAGACTTGCATAAAACGTTTTCCTCATTAAAACCGATTTGGGCCTACACAATTCCGCACACCGAACTCTCACCGATCGATACCGAATTCGACCTAGTCGGTTAGCGAGATCTCGGTCGAGTCGGTACTCTTTTAGCCTTTAACACGATTCGGAACGGTTTATGCAGTCTGCGCCGAACTATTTCGATGCGGCACCTTCTCCGAATAGGGACTGTTCGTGTTCGAAAGTTGAGAAATTTGGATTCAGGTGTATTCACCCCCCCTCTACACCCGAACTCACTCACGGGACCAACAATTGGTATCGGAGCGGGAGTTCTTTGACTTTTGTTATCTTTGAGACCGGTCTATTCGAACGGATCCGAGGGAAAGCATTTTTCACCGCATATCACTCTACATACATATCATTATTCTTCATGGCTGATATGTCAGGTATAAGGATGGTACCTATGTTCTCGGTGGAGAACTACGGAGTATGGCGAGTCGGGATGGAAGCCCATCCGACATCCCTCCATGACAAGATGACCGAAGTGCTTGAAGATGGACCTATCGTTCCTATGATTGATAGTGTCGTGACTCGGGACCAAGCTCAAGGAGGAGGAATGGTGGACCGGGAAGAAGATCCCCAAAGACGTAAGTCTCTTCATTCCCTGAAGAGAAGAAGCTTCACAATCTAGATCGAGTCGCCGAAAATGTTATACTAACCACCCTTAGTGATTCTTATCTTGGCGGGGTTCGGGAATGCAAGACGGCCTAAAGAACTCGGGATGCTCTTGCGCTGCCGAGTCGAGGGACTCGGAAGATTAAAGCCAACAAATTAGCGCTGGAACTCCAAAAGCCGGAAAGCTTGTCTCTCATGCCCTGGGACAAAATCGAAGATCTAAACGTCGATTTACCAATCGATGAATTCTATCAATGGGCCGGGAAAGACATTTGAGCAACCGAGAGATGAATCCGAAGATTCGGAGGGCACCTTAGGACGGACACTGGACACCTTTTACCACTTTATTGCGACATTCCGATTTAGATGCTTGTGTCTCCCGACCATATCTTTTCGTAATTACAGGCGAGGAGTATGAGTTCGACGGACCTCAAAGAAAGCCGAGAGCCGAAGGCGATACGAAGATTGACCATGCTTTCAAAGCTACGGTCGAGCCAAAGATCTCCCGCTACGAGCAAGACGACGAGTAAGACCGAGCCTTCACTCACCGACCTACAAGAAGGAAGTCTAGCTCGGAAGTACGCGGCCTGCTCGCAGAAGGAAGTATCGAAGGAGAAAGAAAGGCGTAGAAAACCGACCAAAGCATACCGAGATACAAAAGGTAAGTCGAATATACACCTAAACGCGCTCCTGATACTCAATCTTCTGAATGCAGAAAGAAAGATGACTCAACACCCTCAAGGGATAGTGCAACCAAAGAAGAAAAAGTCATCACTTGCTACAACTACAAGAAGCCGGGACATTATCAGTATGATTGTCCTGAGCTTAGTAGTCTTTGAACGCGCAGCACGCAAGGCGCAAGGAGAGAGAAATTAGCCTAGAAAAGACAATCCTACATAGCTGGCGAAATCTCAGACGACTCGAAGAGATTCGCCTCCTTTATGGATTCATCTGACGATGAAGCAGCTTTCATGGCCTTAGAGCATGAAGCGGATGAATCAACTGAAATGTGCATGATGGCGGGCGAAGAGGATGAGGTAAATTCTCATGAACCAGCTTAACTCCTCCTCACACCGCACACACGACACTATTTCAGGTGCAGATAGGAATTTGGACATCTCGACCGCGTATGAAGATCTACTAGATGAACAAATTCAGATGAGTCTGCAGCTCAGTAAGACTCTTCAGGAGTTGGATACCCTGAAAGTGGAGAATCGGAGACTTTCTCGGGAGAGTCGGGTTATTGCGAGGCCGAAGGACTTGTGTTGAGACTCAGGGAGGAGATAAACTCTCTGATGGCCAAGTCTCAGCATCAAGAAGATCGGATTTCAGTCTTGACCAATGACTTGACTCAGAAAGATACTGAACTGAGTCTACTGAAGCAAGAATTGTCAGGACTTCAGACCGAGCACGACGCACTGAAGAAAAGTGATGATGTGTGGAGGAACCTGATGACTGAGAGGTATATGGGCGCAGAGAAGAAATTGGAGGCTATGCTAGCAAGCAATAAGCCAAAGCACGGCAAGGAAGGACTTGGATTCAGTCTAGGAGCTTCCTCATCTGCCCCAGTACACTCAGAAGTACGGCTTGCTGATAGATTTGTTCGAGGGGAGACTATCAACGCAGATATACTGAACCCCCTAGCAAAGAACAAACAGAAGATGAAAGCACCTCATCCCACACATCGGCATTCGACCCGGAAGATCAATGCCAAGAAACCCCGGTTCCAAGGGGGAACCAGCAAATCAAACTTGGCAGATCAGTATGGACCTCCGAAGCTGACGCATCCTACTCAGTATGGATCATCTTATTATGAACCTATAGTCCGAAGAGGCTCCAAAGGTCAGAAGAAGAAAAAGGCCGCACAGAAGGCAAAGTTCAGCAGTCCACCAACTCAGAAGATCAGGACTCCTGAACCCCAAAAGCCTCGAAGTCGGTGTGACCGGTCAGCGGTGGTCGATATGTTGACTCCAGTGGAAAGAAAATGTCTAAAACCACCGGGGTTGTTAGACAAATTTGGGTTACTAAAACTAACATCTAAGGACCCAAAATCAAAAATAAAGGGTACCCGAATATAATTACGTTTTTGCGAGTGCGTAAAGACCCGTACGGTATGTGGACGGCGGATGCTCAAGACACATGACATACCAAAGGAGTCTGCGAAGAATTATATCACCGAAGAAGGACCCGAGAATGAGTTCGGAGACAATGCAAAAGGCTATACCGGAGGATATGGAACACTCGGCATTGGAACCGCCAACGTTCCAAGAGTATCATATGTTGAAGGACTTCGACAGATAATCTTCTCTCTGTTAGTCAATTTTGTGATAACTCAAATAGAGTGATATTTGACGCCGGTTTTACGTGATGTTATTGATAAATCCACGGGGAAAACAATGTTATCGGGTTCGCGCAGAAAGGACATATATGTGGTGGATCGGAACTCAGCGAACCTCGAAGCTTGCTTATTGGCGAAGAATGACAACCGCACGGGGTGGCTATGGCACGAAGACTCAGGCCATCTCAACTTTAAGACGCTCAACAAGCTAGCAAGAAACACTCTAGCAAGGGGACCGCCGAATGAAGTATTCGGCAAAGACACTCGGTGTGAAGCATGTACGAAGGGAAAGCAAACAAGGAATCAAAATCCTCCGGTTCCCATCGCCTTCCACGGATGGAATCCTTCAGTGCTACATATGGATTTGTTCGGTCCAAGTCTCCCCGGTGACGATCGGAGGCGAGAAAATATGCATTAGTGGTCATAGATGACTACTCGCGCTACACATGGGTCATACTCATTGCCAACAAGTCCGACGTCAAAACAGAGTTACCAACGCTTCGAAAAAGCTCGGTGTCGAGAAGAACACCAAGATCGAAAAATACGTTCGACGGCAGGAACCGAATTCCTTAATTCTATGGTAAAGGAGTTCTGCAAAGCAGAAGGAATAGAGCATGAGACTTCAGCAGCACGCACACCTCAGCAGAATGGAGTTGCTGAACGAAAGAACAGAACTCTAAAAGAGGTAGCTAGGATTCTACTCGCAGACTCGGGACTCCCAACCAAATTCAGGCGGAAGCTACCGATACCGCATGTTATACTCGAATAGATCTCTACCGACAAAGCGAGCATAAGAGAACACCATATGAACTATGGAACGGCGGGAAGCCTTCTCTATCTTATTTCCATATCTTTGGTTGTTCATGCTTTATTCACAATAATGGGAAAGATCAGCTGAAGACTTTTGATAGCAAGTCAGATCAGGGAGTATTCTTAGGATACTCTCGGGTCAGCAAAGCTTTCAGAGTATTCAACTATCGGACTCTTTGCGTGGAGGAAAGCCCTCATGTTGTTTTTAACGAGTTTGCTACCGAAGACAGGAGTAATAACTCAAATTCCGAATCGAGGACATCGGTAAGAAGCTACGGGATCTAAGCTTAAAAGACAAATCTTAAAAGATCCGGCTATGTTGGGATGATGATTCGGACGAAGAAACCGAAGACAAATCTATCGAATCTCAACCGGCAGAGCAAGTAGGCGAGCAGTTGATTCTCCCGACAGTAATCAATCCCGGGTAACTCAGTCGATGAAGAAACCGTTGAGGTAATCGAGACCAACACTACCGAGAGCAACACCTCGGGGGGGAACGTCTAGTAATGTTCCCGAGTCGAATGCCCCCGAACCCGGTGACTCGATGGGACCATACTCTTGTTCTTGAATTACTTCAATCTCGAATAGTACAACCGAAATGCCTAACTCACCTACTATACGTGTTGAACAAGTTTCGGATGAAGAGTTGAAATATCGTAGATCGTGGCTCGATGCTCACACTGCTGCTGATTTAATCGTTGGAGATCCTTCGGCAAATGTCAAGACAAGATCCGGATTCTGTCAAGGAGAAAGCGCATTATTTTCCCGCTTCTTGTCTCATCAAGAGCCTCGGACCATTGAGGATGCACGTGAAGGATCTTGCCGATCGGATCATTGCTATGCGGGAGGAGCTGAATCGGTTCACGAGAAACGAAGTATGGGAGCTTGTAGACGGACCCGCATCAACATGTTATTGGAACTAAATGGGTCTTCAAAAACAAGCGAGATGAAAACAACGTTATAGTAAGGAACAAAGCAAGACTCGTGGCTAAAGGCTACTTGTCAAGCCGAAGGGATAGATTTCGATGAGACGTTCGCTCCGGTTGCAAGATTGGAGGCAATCGGACTATTCTCGGCCTACGCAACACATCAACGATTCGAGTTTATCAAATGGATGTGAAGTCTGCGTTCTCGAATGGCGTGCTTGAAAGAAGAAGTCTATGTGGAACAACCGCCCGGCTTTCAGCAGGGACATCAAGTATATAAACTCAGAAAGGCTCTGTACGGGTTAAAACAAGCACCCAGGGCTTGGTACGATACCCTGTCTGAGTTTCTTCTTCAGAAAGGTTTTCAGAAGGGCATAGTAGATCGCACGTTGTTCAGCATTCGACTGGAAGACGACCTATTACTCGTGCAGATCTATGTAGATGACATTATCTTCGGTTCGAAGAATGTCATTATGTGTCAGCAGTTTGAAAGAATGATGAAGGATAAGTTCGAGATGTCGATGATGGGTGAAATGAACTACTTCCTTGGTTTTCAAGTCAAGCAATCTGAAAAGGGTACGTTCATCAACCAAGGCAAATACACTCGAGACCTCATCAAAAGATTCGGCTGCACATCCGGCAAATCAATCAAGATCCCGATGAACACGAATATGAAGATAGATCTTGATAAAGAGGGAGTATCGATAGACCAAACCGAATACCGGTGCTATAATTGGTTCTTTATTATATCTAACGGCTACTCGTCCCGACATAACTTATCTTTGTAGGTGTACATGCTCGATTTCGGGCGAATCCCAAGCAGAGTCATATGGACTCAGCAAAGAAGATTCTCCGCTATCTACGAGGAACACCTGACATGGGTTTGTGGTATCCAACTGATGATAATATTGAACTAACTGGTTATTCTGATGCTGACTATGTAGGATGTAGAATAGACCGAAAATCAACTTCAGGAACATGTCAGTTCCTTGGCAGCAAGCTGATCTCATGGTTTTCAAAGAAATAACACTCAGTGGCCACGTCGACTACCGAAGCCGAATACATGGCTGCCGGAAGTTGCTTGCGCCCAAATCCTTTGGTCGAGACAAGCGGCTAAGAGACTATGACGTCATTCGGAATGAAGTGCCGATCTTCTCGCGGCATACCGGTGCTATTGCAATCACTCGAACCCCGTACTTCACACGAGATGCAAGCACGTGGACATCGACATCACTTCATTCGTGACCATGTCGAGAAAAAGGATATCGAGGATGGAGAAGATCCATACCGACAAGCAACGGCCGATATACCGACCAAGCCTCTAGGCGAATCCGTATTCGAGAACTTTCGGTAGAGCTAGGTTTGTTGGACCCTACTGACCCCGGTCGGTAAGAGGTTTCGAGGAGAGAGACATTTCGAGTAAGGGGGAATGTTCACTCTCGATCGATACATTCGATGCGTAGAGGCGTAAACCATCTACACGAGGTATCGGTGACTACTATGTTCGGCGACGGGTTTGCGTATCTCTACTCGGTAGTAATTTAATACAACAAGATTCTTTGCATTTATGACAAAGATTCAGACATGACATTAATATCTTTTGGTTTGTCTTTATTATTAACGGCTCACATTTAATGCACGACATTCCATACACAAGTTTGCTGAACTCTGCACGCATTTAATGCATGTCTTTTCACAGTTACTACTTAGGCTATTTTACAACTGGCTTTGACTTAGGCGGCTTTTGGTGATCATTGCCTATTTCTAACTTCTAATCTTAACCGTCCATATCATAAAGCAAGTTTAAATTCAGCCTTCGATCGAAAACCGTTCATCTTCATTGTTGATATATATATTCGATCATATCTTTGAAACCGCCATTAGCATACTTCATAACTTTCAAATTCCGAAAAATCCGAGATCTGCATACGCAATCCTTACTTGCAACTTCACTCTCAATCTTATCTCGAATTTTATCTATTGGTATGCTTGTATATGTTAATGTATTTATTATATTTTTCAGTATCGCATTGTAAAGCACTGTTCTATCCAAGAAACGGTACTGATTCATTTCTTGTAACAGGTACTATGGCTGGTATATCTGTCAGTTCTCCCGACAAGATGGAGGAAATCCTCAGCAAGGGCCGCATCTGGTGCGAACCAGTCATGGAGTTCGACGCGTGCGAGCTCGAGTACATGGACGAGATCTTCACATATCTGAGGAAATCCGGACTTGAGGAGTTTCTATCGAGGAAGCCGACTTTCTTCCTTCCTCGACAAGTGGCGGAACTTTATCTGAACTCCGACTCAGTTGGAGGAGACATTCTGGCAAGGTTCGCTGTTAACACCATTGACAACGCATCGAGGATACTGAAGCAGATGTCTATTAAACAAGCGCTGAAGAAGAGCTTCAACCTCCCGTCTGAAGGTGTCAGCACCTTGGGGTACAATGACGACGCTGTCGACACATACCTCTCCGTTTTCTGTAGCAAGCCCACAACCTTCGGAGCAACAGATTTCCGAAGAATGCCATGCTACCGCAGATTCGAGCAACGGCGTACATCGTCACTCACTGTTGACGAGCCAGGCTGGCTCTTTCGATCAGGTCTCCTGACCCAAGATCCATATGATGATGGCGATTTATGACTGCGTAAAAGTCAATTGGACCGACTTCTTTGTTCGTGAATTTATGGCTCAGGCAGCCAAGTTCGACAAAGCTATGCGAACACTGACCGCAAAAGGAAAGCTTCTCTACGAACTTAAACTGTCAGTCATGATCGAGGATTTCTGCGAGGCTGAGCAGATCACATATGCCGACAAAGAATATTTTAATGTGAAGAAAATCTGTTTTCACAACAAGTCCGCGGCCCTGCAGCAGATTGGTTCAGGATCGGCCGCAGAAGCTCAGCCATCGAAGCCTCAGCAGGCGACTCCTAAGAAAAGGACACCTCCAGCAAAATCACCTAAGGCACCAGCCAAGAGGCCGAGGAAGGCCATACCGGATACACCTGCGGAACCGGGAGACTACTACTCGAAGTGGCTACTGAACCGACTCCTATTCAGCCACTACAGTTGGTAGATGAGTCTTCCTCATCTGAGAAGACCAAGTCAGTGGAGAAAGCCGTCTCCACTGAGGAACAAGTTCAAGAGGAACAGGGAGAGGCTACTGAAGCCCAAAGCGAAGAAGTCCAACGTCCGGATAGCCCTCTCTCTCGTGCCTCCGCTCGGCGGTCGCCCACCCGCGACCACGAGACTGACTTCGTTGATATCGAGTCGAGTGCTGCGTCTGCGAGAAGAGACTCTCGGGATGGAAGCGAGCAGTTATTGTCTCTCAGAGCTTCCCGAGAGATCATCCAGCTTCATTCCGAGCTTGCGACCATTCGATTTGCTCGTCCTAGCCAAGTCGGCAAGGCTCCATATGATCCTACGCTTTCGGGAGTGGCCTCGGCTTCAACGCCTTGTTCTACACTACTCCCGTCGCCAGCCTACACATGGAAGAACCGAGATTACGTGAGGAGATAGGCTATTCAGAGCCTGAGAACCTCAATACGATGGAGAATCTAAGGGCAGCCATGCTTGCAATCATTGCTGATCGACGCCAAGCAGCTGGCTCGCCGCCCTCAGATGGGTCTGACCACGACGGTCAGGACCCACCCAGATGATTCGAGCTCGGGAAAGCCTCGATGAGGGACATCCACAGGACAAGGATACCCATATCGAAGAAGCGAGCACCACTCGGTATCCTTGGGCACGAGAAGCCTTCGGCCGTGTGTCTCGTCCTCGGCGAGCACTGCTCGGCTCTGCTCGAGTCGACATACGAGGCAGCGCCCAGCCCATCTGCCAAGAGATCCCGTTCAGTTGCCAAAGCTCTAACTGCACAAGGAGTTAAAAATCGGGAATTGGCGAAGGCAGTCCACAAGGTATGGCAGAAGTCTGCATTGGCCACCAACTCTGAGCTTCAGGGGCTGAAATCCAGCATCTCTACATCAGCTGCCCCTGATGTCTCCACTCTCATATCTCGAAGCATTGGCCCAGGCGAGCAACGAGCGGTTTCAGACTCAGCTAAGGACAATTCAGGAGGGACATGCCAAGCTCCTTGAACAATTTCAGAACGCCTTGTCCGCTCATACTGAGTCATTCACCGAGCAAGCCCAGGTCACGGAGAACAAACTAGACCTCATTCAACTGGTCGTGGAGGACAAGATCGGTGAGAAACTAGCTGAACTGAAGTCAGAAGCCGTTCTCTCTCATACAGCATACAAGGACGCACTTATATCTGAGAGGAACGAGCTGCATCTAGCATTGGAGAAAGTGCATAACAGACTGGACGACTTGTCCACTATTTATCAGAGGCTAGAAAAGAAGGTACTCATCCCAACCCCGGCTGTACTTGATGATGCCAAAAGGAGGGAAGGAAAGAAGAAGGGTACTGAGAAAGAAAGTGAAGGAAGTGAAGGAAAGAAAAAAAGTAGCGAGAAGCCGTCTCACTACTAAACCCTTTATTGAAAAGGGGACGGCTGCGAAGGAAAGAAGGGGACCGAGAAGAAGAAATCTATTGCGACATTACAAAACTCGTCTCGAAAACTCGAACTCGACGGGTAGGCCCGTGGTGTTTCGGCTGCGAGCACAAAAAAAACTCAGACCCAACAGGCCACTACTCGCAAGGACAAAGACATTATTAAGGAGGTTGCTGAGTAGCGAACAAAGGGGGGAGGACTCGAAGAAAAAGAGGCTCCTCTTCCACCACCGAGTTCAAGAAGGCAAGGGCAAACAAAAGCTTAAAATTCCAACCCCTCCAAAGCAAAGTGATTAAGGTACATATCTCTGCGAGGAGGAAGCCCAAATAGGCTGCGGATGAGAGGCCGGCGGAGAAATTGCAGAGGCCGAAGCGGCTAACAAGCCAAAGTCTAAGCCTACTAAAGGAAAGACTAAAGCCCCATCCGAGAGGAGGAAAGAGAAGCGCGGCGCATCGCTCCGAGAAAGCTCATCATAACGTATGAAGAGGACAGAGAAAAGGAAAAGGAGCGAGCAGACGAGAAGAGTGCCGAAAGGCGGTGGTACGTCCAAATCTAGATCTAGTACCCTCGCTGAATCGAAGAAGCCCCTCGGCAAGCCACCGATACACAAGGAGATGAAATCGAAGCCATATTTGATCCGATGAACGAGATATCTATACGAGAGCGAGGAGGCAAGACGATTCAGCCGCCGGAGACGAGAATTTGGAAGGCGGACCTTGAAGCTCGATGAAAAGGGCTGAAGAGGAGGCCAGGCCGAGAGTGCCTTCTAAAGGCCGATATTCCATACGAGTCTGAGAAATTCGGGAAGCCAGCGAACCGAAATTTCAAAGATGGCCAAGAACAGAGATGAATGGATACCGGCTCGGCTCAATCAAAGATGGGAAAATGTGAAAATTGAGTTCATCAAGAGGAACTATTTCTCGGAGGTTACGGTCCAACGGGACAAGGATTGAAGCTTACATGGAATGGATGTTCGCTGCCGAACCCGAACTCTACCCATACCTCTACAAAGCCATATCCCGAAGGTATAGAAGTCGGTGTTCCGGGACCCCGAAATCATACCTCCACCGAGAAGACAGGATGACTCGATACACTTTGGTACGATTAAAGCGGAAGTGAAGCATGCAGCGGCGAAGAAAGAACTTGCGAAGATGAGCCTGCGATTTTGCGGAATTTACCGAAGCTAAGGAAGATCACATAAAGGATGTATGGAGTGCCGCTCCCCGAAGATCGGACTCAAGAGTTCATGGACGTAAATCAAGAAGTTCGGTGGCCCTCCTCCTTAGATCTTTAGCTCATTCTCTTAGCATAGCAAGATTGTATCTGTACTGAATCTCTCTTATATTTATACAACCTGCTTTTGGCTCTAACAACTACTTGTTGTTTATACAGCCGTGTTTATTTTATGCTTTAACACTCGAATCATCGAAGTGATTGCTTGGCTCACACTCTCTTTATTACATGTCGGTGATTGCTTTGATAGATTCCGCTAGCCTGTTTTGTTTGCATTGGGGGAAATTGTTCTGTTTACCCTGTTTGCTTTATAGTCTAGAACTGATGGAACATCTCCACTGATCCTACTTGTAATATTTGTAAGGATTTTCTGTTTCTATCTGTTTAGTGTTAGCATAGATGATAGCTTTTGGCATCATCAAATAGGGGGAAATTGTTGGGTGATGATTCAATCCTCAGCATGATCATACTTATGGGAAATGATTCTATCTTCTATCTTGAATCACGCTCGGTAGCCTCGTGCTCGACCGTTGAGAAGATTTGAAGATCCCAAAACCCTATCTGATTGGTGAACCATTCCTTTGTATTCGTATTTGTCTCTGAGGTTTCAGACTCAGTAGACACTCTGCTCTGGTCAAGGCGCTCAGTAGCTCATCGGCCTCGGCACCGATGTAGAAGACTCGGTGAATACTAGGACTCGGCATGAGCAAGATATGCGAGAGAGTCGGTTGAGCCGAACTCGGCGGGGAGTAGTTCATTTGGACTCGGAGCTGATTTTCGATAGACACTTCTCACTCGTTATCTATCTCGAATACAAAATCAGACTCAGCATCGGCTGACAGTCTTCTGAACTGTCTGAATCTTTTGATAAGCTATCAGTGTTGTCAAGTACGAGGAAGAGAGAAGTTAACTTCAGTTGCCTCGAAGTTTGTTCTGTCTCAACCACCACATCCACCTCGACAAATGACAAGCATACACGTGTCATCTCACCTACTAAAGCTACAGTCAACATATTTCCGTAAAAGGAGGGAAAGGACACTGTACCTACTACACAAAAGAGCCGTTTGCTACCAAAAAGAGAGAAAAAGAAGAAGATCGTCTCCAACGGATCTATTCTTCTCTCCACTCTATAAATAGAGGGATTATTCAAGATTTGAAGCTCACCTAACACCAAAAACCCAACACCCAAGAACCAAGAAACGCACAGAGCATTCAAACGAGCGAAATTAACGACTAAGTCTTCCGCAAGAATCAACCGAGTTATCTCCGCCAAAAGACTACATCCAGCTCAAAAGGAACCAAGCTGAACCGACATAAGCTTCTAGTATCCAAGCGACTGACACGAACCTATAGCTAAACCCTCAGCTGTTCGTCGCTCTAGATAGCTACATTCTCGTTCATTATCCCTCTAACCCTAAGCTCACTTGTTATATCCATAGCTTAGACGAAGGAGTTCACATTTGAACCCAATCCTTATTGTATAAGGACTCCTTCATTGTTGGAGAAGTTTGTCAAACACTTAAAAGTTTGATAGAATTGTAAACTGGGACTTGCTCAGTATAATCCCCAAGCCACGACTTTGTCCAGTGTACAAGCTGACTGAGACTAACTTAGTATAATAAATAGCCTCCCAATCTATCGGGATAGTGGACGTAGGATTGTTGATATCCGAACCACTTTAAAAATATCTGTGTCGTTTACTTACTGTTACATTGGTTTTACTGTGCATACTGAACATCATATTTAAAATCGATTTAACTGTCTCAGTATTCTGAACTTCTTATCTACTGAACTGAGACTTGCATAAAACGTTTTCCTCATTAAAACTGATTTGGGCCTACACGATTCCGCACACTGAACTCTCACTGATCGATACTGAATTCTGACCTAGTCAGTTAGCAGATCTCAGCTGAGTCAGTACTCTTTTAGCCTTTAACACGATTAAGAACAGTTGTCTGGTCTGTTGAACTATTTCAGTACGGCACCTTCCTGAATAGGACTGTTCGTGTTCGAAAGTTGAGAAATTTGGATTCAGGTGTATTCACCCCCCCCCTCTACACCTGAACTCACTCACGGGACCAACACATACTCAGTAGTACTGAGAGTAAGTTCCCCCTTACTCAGTACTTCTGGGATTGTCTTACTGAACCGAGTCAGTATGATCTAGTAGACCTAGTTCTACTGAGAGTTCGCTGAATCTGGTCTCAGCTAGAGGTTTGGTTAGTCTGTTGGACCTTTGCTTATCAGTATGGATTTTCTCCATTCTGATATCTTTCTTCTCGACATGGTCTCGGATGAAGTAATGAAGTATGTCCACATGCTTGCATCTTGTATGAAGAACAAGATTCTGAGTGATTGCAATGACATTGATATTGTCGTAATAGATCGACACTTCATCTTTATATACATCATAATCTCTTAATTGTTGTCGCAACCATAGGATCTGGGCGCAACAGCTTCCGGCAACTATATATTCAGCTTCAGTAGTGGACGTAGCTACTAAGTGATATTTCTTTGAAAACCACGATATCAGCTTGCTGCCTAGGAACTGACATGTTCCGAAGTTGATTTCCTGTCAATTCGACATCCTGCATAATCAGCATCAGAATAACCAGTCAGTTCAAGATTATCATCAGCAAGATACCATAACCCAACATCATGTGTTCCTTTCAGGTATCGGAGAATCTTCTTAGCTGAGTCGATATGACTTCGCTTAGAATTCGCCTAAAATCTCGCGCATACATCTACAACATAGGTTATATCAGGTCTGCTGGTAGTTAAATATAATAATGAACCAATAATAGCACGATAATCAGTTGAGTTAACAGATACTCCCTCTTTATCAAGATCAAACTTGAGATTTGTATTCATGGGTATCTTTACTGATTTGTTGGATTCACAACCGAATTTCTTGATGAGGTCTCTAGTATATTTTGCTTGATTGATGAATATTCCTTTCTTAGATTGCTTCACTTGAAGTCCAAGGAAATAATTCATTTCTCTTATCACCGACATCTCAAATTTATCTTTCATCATCTTTTCGAATTTTTGACATATGGGCACATTCTTAGATCCAAAGATGATGTCATCCATATAGATCTGCACCAGTAGAATGTCATTTTCTGACTTGATACTGAACAGGGTGCGATCTACCTTTCCCTTTTGAAAACCTTTATTATGAAGTATAAAATCTGAAAGGGTATCATACCAAGCCCATTGTGCTTGTTTTAACCCATACAGAGCTTTCTTGAGTCTGTATACTTGATGTCCCTGCTGAAAGCCGGGAGGCTGTTCTACATAGACTTCTTCCTTCAGCACGCCGTTCAGGAAAGCCGACTTAATATCCATCTGATATACTATGAACTGCTGATGAGTTGCATAGACGAATGACTTCCAATCTTGAAATTGGAGCGAACGATTCATCAAAATCTATCCCTTCAGATTGATGATATCCTTTGGCAAATAGTCTGGCTTTATTCCCGACGATGGCGTCGTTTTTATCTCGCTTGTTCTTGAAGACCCACTTAGATCCTATTACATGTTGGTGCACCGGTCTCTGTCTACAAGCTCCCAAACGTCGTTTCTAGTGAATTGGTTGAGCTCTTCTTGCATAGAAGTGATCCATCCTGCATCATTCAATGCATCCTTAATCGGCTGAGGTTCTTCAGTAGACAACAAGCAGGAGTATAAAACGTTTTCTCCTTGACATAATCTGGATCTTGTCTTAACATGTTGGTCCAGAGATGAGTATATGGGGGGGGGTTGAATATACCTGAGTCCAAGTTTTGCTCAAACGCGAAGGTCAGTATTTTATTGAGTATGCTACTGAACTAGTTTAGTTGCCAATTAAGCCTTATGATCGCAGGGTAAAGTGATTCAACGACTGAATCCTTTTTACTGACTGATTTCAGTACTGAGTAATTCAGTAGATGAATAAGTGTAGAATTGTGTATGCCCGGTTTAAGTTCGTCTCTTTGAAGATGTTTTTATGCAAACCAAATCAGTTGGCTAGTGCTATTTTAAATCTGTTTTACTGAAAATATGATTTTGCAAACAGTTGACAAACAAATGCAATAAAACAGTAAAGGACACAAGAAATTTTTAACGTGGTTCGAAAATGGAAGATCCCACATCCACGGTCCTACCGAACATGAGTTCTTGTTGATTAATCTGAGCAAGCCTCAGCAAGTTTCTGTATGCTGGACATAACTTTGTAAGTTGTTCTTGGTGACTTTACAAGATCAAAACGAAGTTTGAAGGGTTTTGTCTCCAACAAGGAAGGAGTTATTTCAATAAGAACGTATCACTAAAAGTGAACTCCTTCAAGTGTCTAAGCTTAAGATCTAACAAGGTTAGTTTAGAAAAGAGATCGGGAACAACTCTAGAGTGAAGAAATACTAGGGTATCTCTAAGATTTCTAGTTCTTCGCGAGATGTAGCAAGATAAGCTTGCTAGAGTGCTTGAGTGTGTGTTCTTGAATTTCTTGCGTCTCTGTTCCCGTTGTTGTTCATGTGTTCTTCAATTCTTAAGTTCAATTCTTGAAGATGATCTCTTTATATAGTTGTGACCCATGCATAGATCCGTTGGAGGGGAACATGCCACGTGTCACAAGACTTCAAGGAAGCGGCCATATAATTAGAATGTCGCTGCAGAGGGTGGTTGTCTTTCTGTTTATGAGAGCAGCTTTTGTGTCGAGATCGGGTAAGCTTTGCTTGCTTCTCATTGGTTCGAGGTATGGCGGTAGGTGAGACTTGTCGGTCATTAGTCTTCTAGCTGAGTTGACTTCCTCTGAACCTCGGACACTAAGTGTTCCTCTGCGACATCCGACTGATAAAGTCAGGCTATCGATTTCCCTTGTACGGTCTGCAACTGAGTTGCAGCTCATTCAGTAGATCAAGGATGATCATACTGAGTCTTCTTTCAGAGTCAGCTGAAGAGTGATCTTCTACTAATTGCTTCCAAAGAATCGACTCGAAGATAAACTACCGAGCTCTTATACTTGACGAGCTCTACTTGAACCGATAACAAACATGGAGTTCCGGAACCTTAATTTCTCTACCGAAGTTCGACCCAACAATTTACCCCTTATAGGACTTAGACTAACTAATCAAGAAAGATCAAAGCGAGTCTAGCCTTATTACATCATGTCATTTCATCATACACTTAGGGGTTTTGGGATCTTCAATTCCTCCTTAAAATATTTATACAACAATTACTCGATTCGAGGTACTTGAATCATCTCCCAACAGTTTCCCCTTCAACCGACTCATACCCCTACAATTTCCTCCAAAACCATTAATCACTAACAATCGAAAGAATTACAACACGGATTAACGGTTACACAAGGGCACATCGAAAGAAATTAAGTATAGTGAGTGTGTGTTGATCACTTCGGTGATCGGTCGTGATAATGAACGATATAGCCATAAAGCGATGAGCGGTTTCTCGGCCAAGTGAAGTATCGATTTCATTGATAGAGAAATTGTTACATTTACATCGGCACTACACTACCAAAAGTAGAAAAGAGAGAGACAAAGATTGAAACACGATCGAGTCTGGCTTGCTATTGATATCTCGAACTTCGAATGCTCAATTTGAAGTCAACAGACTTGGCCTCTGGAAGTTCTAGCCCATAAGGTTTGTAGATGGCTTCCCTAAGACGTTTGATCTGTGGAAGATCTCCTTTCATCTGGGAGGACAACTTGTTGCGTTACATGTCTATCTTCACCTCTTTCTCTATCTATTTCATGCATATGTTACCTTTGAGAGTCATGAGGGGAGTCAGACATCTGAAAGTAGGCGCTTTCAGTGACATTGCTTCCTTATGAAGAATCATGATAATCTGAGCACGGAAGTTGGGATCATACTGATACAAGAACTGATCAAACAATTTGTCCACTAGAACGTCGCCTGGATAACATTGCATACATAGTAGTTTTTTATGAAATCTTCCTTTAGACTCTCCCACTGCTCATTCAGGTTCCATTAGATCCACTTGTCAATGCGGCGGAATGGAGGTTTCCTGAGATGTGGCTTCTGTCCACCGCGTCTATAGAATTTAGATGTAGTTAGGATCTTTCTGCTCTTAACTAGAACGACTTCCATGGCTGCTTTTTCTATTTCAGAAATTAGCTCTGCCAGTTCAGCCTTTCCCTGGCTTCAGTAGTGAGCATTTCCCTGGCTGTGAAGTCGAGGCCTATCTCTATTTCGTCCTATAAGGCTTTCTCTTGACAATGTTTGTTTAGCGTAAGCTTAGGAGCTTTCTTCTTTAGCCTTTCGAGATAGTGGCGGCTTGTCGGTGTCAGAGTACTCTTCATTTAACTCGAAGCGAATTTTTCAGTTGGCTTCTGCTGAGTCTTTTTCGGAGAGGTTTGCTTCTGCTGAAATTTCTTCAGCTGAGCCTGAGTCCTTGACTGCCTTGCCACAGGGACTTTTGGCTTCCTCTTCAACTTGACCTCTTCTTTTCTCACTTCATGGTCAAGCCGAGCACTGCAGCCTTCGAGCTATCAATTCATCATAAGCCTCATGTTCTTCCTTATTCTTTAACTTAGGCGATGGAGGGGAAAGCTCTCGGTAGCTATCTCTTTGCCATGTCTCTTCGGGCGCAGTGGCTCCGTCCCCTCGATGAATTCGGCTATTTCATCAATGAGTGCATGAGCTAAGGATCCTTCACCGACCTCCGGCTTGTACTGTCGGCTTCATTATTCGCTCCCGGAGGCTCGCCCGGCTTTCGATAGCCTTTTCCTTCTCCTTTGCTTTGGGAGAGAGAGATGCGTTTTGCATATCTTCCCCATTTTTCTCTTCCCCATCCCCCCTTTACTTCCCCCTTTTTGGCATCATCACCGGGTCGGTAAAGGTCTTGACGGCGACTACTTCATCTCGTAGGGTTTGTAGAGAGAGTTTTTGATTTGGGTGAAGGAGGAGTTGAGCTCCTCGACGGCATCACAATATTTGTCCCAATCCCTTTCGTGATCAAAGCAGATCTCCTTGATCAGTGTATCAGTATGGGCTTTGTGCTATAGTAGAGATATGTCTAGTAACCTCAAGGAGTCTAACTGGATGAGGTCGAGAGCTGTGACTTGTTGAGTAAGAGCTTGAGCCACACTAGATGATACAACTATGTTCCTCTCATTCATTGTCTTCTGGACTTTAGCCATTGCAACAGCTAGCTGCTCAAAGAATTGTTTGGCTTGAGTTTCAATTAGCTGCTGGCACTGAGTGACTAAGTCCGTCTTCTAAGCAGCTAGAGCTGTCTCGACGATCTCCTAAATTTTTGGCATTGAAGTTTCAGAGACCTTCTTGACCTCTCCAGCGAGGCATCAATTTGCTCAGTTTGAGCCTTAGTGTATTGTGCCCATTTCAGGTGCACATCCTTATCTAGGAGACAATTTTTGTCTCTTTGCTTCTGAATTGATCTATTGATGCTCCTCTTGGATACAACAACTATAGGTTTTATCTGATAAGATGAGCTACTGATCCTTTGCTCAGAGGTTGCGAGTTGTTGTTATCTAGATGAAGACGCAATTGGGGCAAAGCACCGCATTCAAGGTGGAGGTGGTGAGTCTTCCTTCTCGGCGGGAGTTTTTCCCTTAGCAGAGTCTCCCCGCTCTGCATCCTTGGGTGGAGTCATCGTCAAATGGGTCATCATTGGGCGAAGTGTTCTTGGTAGGCGAGGAGGCAGTCTTCTGCTCAAGCAGATATAACATGACTGCCTTCAGATCCTCAAAGGAAGCAATATATGAGGGTTCCCCAAACCCTATCTCAGACTGTAATTGCTGCTCCTCTGCCAAGAGATTAGGCACTGAGTACTGCTGGATTGTCTCTTCCAAAATGTCCCAGTTAAGGAACCTCAACAGCATCTGAGTCCTTTCCCTGACTGCTACATCCACCAAATCCTGATAGTTGGAAATCTCAGGAATTTGTTCAGTGCCTTTAGATTTAGCTCTAAGCTTGGTCAGTTGAATGGTGGTTGGTAGCTCTAAAGAAACTTCAGTAGTTGAATTAGCATCATGCTCCAACTGAGTCTCTTCAGTACTGAATTTCTGCACTTTATCTTTTATCATGGCACCTTCCATGCCAGTGTCCGAGTCCATTATTGTCTCCACCTGTGGAGGGGGTGGAGAATCAGCCTTAGAAACTTCTTTCTTCGACAGTTTCCTTCGCTTAGGCTCTTCGGCTCATGGAGGCAAGTCAGCAGATGACCTTTTCAATACAGTTCCACGACCGATGGACTTTTCAAGATGCGATCCTCGTTGTGAATTTTACTTGCTTCTTGTCAAAGTATTTCATATATTCGAACGAAGTTTTTGAGGACACTAAAGCTTCGATCAGTGCTGAAACTTTAGTCCCATAAAGTAGTTTGCCTATCGACGATAGTCTTCTCTCTTTGTCATCACCATAGATAAATTTCTACGACTGAGCTATAATTTCTATAAGGAAGAATTGAGCCCAATTGACTCTGACTCCATCTACTATAGCCATCATAATCTGGAGTCGAGGCTTGGGCAACTGATTGAAAGATCCAACTGCACTAGTAAGGATGTGAATGACAATGTAAGCCAGGCGTCTGTATTCTGGCAGGAGCTGACTTTTGGGGAAAGCAGCTTTGAAGGATATGTCATCCCTCCCATAGAAACGCCTAATATAATCGTCAATCCAGGCTTCTTTGTATCTGACTGGAGAAACGCCCAAGTCAGGAATTTTGAAAACTCTCGTCAGCACTTCAAGAATATTTATGTGGGCGACACTCTCTTCCCACTTCTGCTGATAAGTTTCCTTCAAGAATTTCACTGCGGTGACCTCTGCGTCGGTATCCTCATCATGTTGCAGGTTGAAGTAGAATTCAACCACTTGTCGAGGAAGACAAGCTTTAGGTTGCTTTGTCGGGAGAATCTTCAGGCCAGACGTCTGAAGAGCGATGTAAATATTTTACATATACGGGAGTTCCGATTTGTGGAACACCATTCTTGGCTCGAAACAAACTCTGCCCTGGATGATATCGTCCATAGCAGTAGGAGTTTGAACTGCGTTTGATTGTGACGCCATTTGATCTAGAATCTACAAAACAAGTGTTAGCACTTGAAAATAACGTAAGCTAGAATTGCAGAAAAAATATGAGAAATTTACCGTAGATTAAGAGCTTAAGAGGTAGTAGAAGTCTTAAATGCAGTTATGTGCAGAGCTTTTAAAATTCGAAAACGGAGGAAATAGGTAAGAAGAATAAGCGAGGAGATTAAGTATGATTTGAATACCAAACAGTTTTCAGATCTGACGGTTATGATTTAATCTCGCTTTATCATAGACGGTTAGGATTTAATGTTATAAATAAAATGATTACTTAAGATTTGCAAATTGGAGTAAGGTGAGATGACATGCATTTAATGTGTTACAGTCGATTCTTAGGATGTCGCGCTTTTAATGAAAACGGTTTTACTGAATGCATCATTTAAGAATTAATGGAGGGAAATAAATGCGAAGCATGCCACTGAATGTAAATACTGAATTTAAGACTCAAACCTGTCAGCTGAACATAGTATTCAGTTGATACCAATTGTTGATACCAATTGTTAGTGATACTGAAGGTTCAACGTTTATCTCACGTTCCCCCTATGGTTTACCCTACTGAACCATAGTACTAAGTCTGACTAACTAACTTGTCTAATAATCCTTTTACTAACTCGAGTCAATAGGACCCAGCAGACCTAGCTCAACTGAGAATTCTCTGAATTTGTTCTCAGCTAGCAGCTTGGTCAGTATGTCTGCCCTTTGGTTATCAGCATGGATTTTCTCCTTCCTGATATCATTTTTCTTGACATGGTCTCGGATGAAGTGGTGTTGGATGTCCATGTGCTTGCATCTCGTGTGAAGAACTAGATTATGAGTGATTACAATCGCATTGGTGGAGTCGCAGTAGATGGGCACTTCATCTTGAGAGATACCATAATCAACAGTTGCTGTCGAAGCCAAAGGATCTGGGCACAACAACTTCCGGCAGCCATATACTCAGGTTCATTAGTGGATATTGCTACTGAATGTTGTTTCTTGGAGAACCATGATATGAGCTTACTGCCTAGGAACTGACAAGTTCCAGAAGTTGATTTTCGATCTATCATGCATCCTTCATAATCAGCATCAAAATATCCAGTTAAAATAAGATTTTCATCAACGAGGATACCATAACCCCGTCGGTGTTCCCTTCGGTATCGCATAATCTTCTTCTCGCTTGAGATTCGCTCGAAATCTCGCACACACACCTACAACATAAGTTATGTCGGGTTTGCTTGTTGCTAAATATAATAAAGAACCAATAATACCTCTATAATCAGTTGAGTTAACAGAAGCTCCCTCTTTGTCTAGATCGATTTTGAGATTTGTGTTCATGGGAATCTTGACTAGCTTGCTCGATTCACAGCCAAATCATTTTAGGAGGTCTCGAGTTTATTTGGCTTGGTTGATGAATGTTCCCTTCTCAGATTGTTTTACTTGAAAACCAAGGAAATAGTTCATATCCCCCATCATTGACATCTCAAACTTCTCCTTCATCATCTTTTAAAATAGTTGACATATGATTTCGTCCATGTAGATCTGCGCCAATAGGATGTCATCTGCTGACTGAATGCTGAACAGAGTGTGATCTACTGTCCCCTTCCGAAAACCTTTTTGAAGTAGAAAGTCTGATAGGGCATCGTACCAAGCCCTGGGTGCTTGTTTTAACCCGTACAGAGCTTTCTTGAGTCTGTAAACCTGATGTCCCTGCTGAAAACTGGGCGGTTGTTCCACGTAGACTTCTTCCTTTAGTACGCTGTTCAGAAAAGCTAACTTTACATCCATCTAATATACTTTAAATCCTTGATGCATTGCGTAGACTAGGATAGACGAATGGCTTCCAATCTTGCGACTGGAGCGAATGTTTCATCAAAGTCTATTCATTCTGCTTGACAATATCCCTTGGCAACAAGTCGAGCTTTGTTTCTGAATATGAGGTTGTTTTCATCTCGCTTGTTCTTGAAGACTCATTTTGTGCCTGTGACGTGCTAATGTGATGGTCTATCAATAAGCTCCCAAACCTTATTTCTGACGAACTAGTTCAGGTCCTCTTGCATTGCAATGATCCAGTCAGCATCATTTATTGCATCCTCTATCGACTAAGGTTCTTCAGTAGACAAGAAACAGGAGTATAAAGTGTTTTCTCCTTGGCAGATTTTGGATCTTGTCTTTACAATTGCTGAAGGATCTCCAATGATGAGACTGGAAGAGTGAGCATCTAGCCGTGGCCGTCTTCGCCCGGTCTCTTCTTCTGAAATTACTTCATTACAACCAGTAGGAGTGTTAGGCATTTCAGTAGTACTGTTATGCGACTGAAGCAATTCAGTAAGAAGGTTATGATCTACTGAATTTCCAGGTTCAGGGGCATTTCACTCAGGAACATCATTCGTTCCCCCTGAATTTTTATTCTCAGTAGAGATCTCGCCACACCGGGGCTTCCTCATCGACCGGGGTTACCTGAGGTTGATTTTGTTCAGTAGAATCAATCGGTTAGCTACATTGCTCGTGGGATGGGTCTGAGTTTCTTCTTCATTTGACTTATCATCCCAACAATGCCGGATCCTTTTAGTTTCATCATTCGGCTTTAGATCCTGTAGCTTGCTGCTGACATCTTCAGTATTTGTTTCTTTACTTGATTTTCTGTCCTCAGTAACAAACTTGTTAAAAACAACATGAGGGCTTTCCTCCACGCAAAGGGTTCGGCAGTTAAAGACCCTGAAGGCTTTACTGACCCTGGAGTATCCTAAGAACACTTCTTGATCAGACTTGCTATCAAAGTCCTTTAACTGATCCTTTCCATTATTGTGGATAAAGCAAGGACAACCAAAGATATGGAAATGAGAAATAGAAGGAATTCTCCCTTTCCATAGTTCATATGGTATCTTCATGTGTTGCTTTGTCAGTAGTCAGTAGTTCTGAGTATAACAAGCGTTGTCAGTAGCATCAGCCCAGAACTTTGAGGGCAATCCAGAATCTGCGAGCGTTCTTGCTACTTCTTTTAATGTTCTGTTCTTCTGTTCAACAAGACCATTTTGCTGTGGTGTACGATCTGCTGAAGTCTCGTGCTTAATCCCCTCAGTAGCGCAGTACTCCTTGATGATTGAGTTGAGAAATTCAGTGCCTCGATCTGAGCGTATTCTCTGAATCTTGATGTCCTTTTCCACACCGAGTTTCTTCAGTAGTGTAGGTAACTCAGTCTTGACATCAGATTTGTTGGCTATGAAGATGACCCATGTATATCTTGAATAATTGTCAATAATGACGAAGGCATACCTGTTGCCTCTTATAGTCACTGGAGTGACTGGCCTAAATAAGTTCATGTGCAACAACTGAAGGATTCCATTAGTGAAAGGTGATGGAATAGGTGGATTGCTTGACTTTGTCTGCTTTCCCTTCATGGATACCTCACAATTTCTGTCTCGATTGAATACTTCATTGGGTAGTCCTCTGACTTTTGAGTCCCTTGCCAGCTTGTTCATTGTTTTGAAATTCAGATGATTGAGCCTCTTATGCCACAACCATCCTGTCTTGTCACTTGACTTTGTCTGGGCAAGCAAGCAGGCTTCAGGTTCGGCGGTGTTCCAGTTTGCAACATAGATATTCTTCCTCCATGAACCTGATAACACTGTTTTCCCTGTAGATTTATCAAGAACATTACATAAACCAGCGTTAAAGGTAACTCTTTTAAGGTTATCACATAATTGACTAACGAAAAGGAGATTATATTGAAGTCCTTCAACATAAGTTACTCCCAGGCCCCGAAGCGTCCCCAATGTTCGGCATTCCGTATCCCTTTGTGTAGCCTTTTGAGTTGTCACCGAACTCAATTTTGGACCCTTCCTCTTGTACATAGTTGGTCGGCGAGCTCTTCCGATAAGTTATATATCTTGAGCAACCGTTGTCCACGATCTAACGGTCCTTATACACCGTAAAATAGAAACATATTTATGTACCCTTTTGGTTCGGTTTGGGTCCTTATGTGTTAGTCTGCTTTCGGTTCACGACCCGCATTTGTCCGACGACCTTGGGGTTCTCACTCTTTCTTCTTATTCATGTTGTCGCACTTCTCTCCACTGAACTTGGAGGTACTGACTTTTTGGCAGTTTTAGTTTCAGGAGCTTTCTTCTTCTGACTCTTCGTGCTCCTCTTGACCTGGGGCTCATAATAGTAAGAAGCATATTGTGTGGGATGCACCCATTCTAGTTCACCATACTACTCTGTCCACCTGACCTTCTTGGTTTCCCCTATGTTTGATATTGGTGTTCTGGGGCTAGAACCTCTAGTCAGTTGATTCTTATAGCTCTGTTGAGGTGCTTGGATCTTCTGCTTATTCTTTGTCTGAGGGGTGATTGGTTCAGCAACTTGAATTCCCCCTCGGACAAACCGGTCAGCCAGCTTATCTGAGCCTTTTGAATTTGAGGTAGATACTTCGTTTCTGTAGCCAAGTCCTTCCTTGACGGAGACACAATTGGGTAAAGGGAAATATCCAAATCCATGTCTTATTAAAATCCAAATCCATGTCTTATCTGGGTCCTGAGCAATCCCTCTAGCTTCTCTTTGGCTCTCAAGTACTGCTCTGTCATCAGTTCTCGCCATACTTCATCACTCCTCCTGAGTGACTCATAGTCCTTCTTAACCTCTGCGAGTTTCTGACTGAGCGTAGCTATTTCAGTATCTTTCTTAGAATTATCCTTGGTCAAGACTGATATATGAGTTTCTTGATGCTGAGACTTAGTCATGAGAGATTCAATCTCTTCCTTTAGTCTCACCACAGTAAGGACCTGATAGTGAGAACCTGTTCCAACTCTTGAACGGTTCTGCTGAACTCCCTGATCATCTGGATTTGCTCCTCTAGCAAATCTTCATATGCTTGAACCACATCTAGAGGTTCTCCTACAGCTGAGCAAGTGTCGTGTGTGCTTTGAGAAGAGGAGGTTATGTTCAGTTGAGAGTTTACCTCAGCATCTTCTCCAGCCATTAGGCAGTGTTCAGTTGACATTTCAGGATTTGATTCTCCGACCTCAACAGCCACAAATGCGGTCTCATCTTCATATGAGTATATGAATGTATCTTCCTCAATTGAGCTGTTGGTCCGGAGACGAGTATCAGGTGTAGAAGGGGGGGATGAATAGACCTGATTGCAAGTTTTTCCTCAAACGCGAAGGTCAGCTGAGCTGAGTTTTGCAACTGAATGAACAGTGCCAAGTAAGAACCTTCTCATCGTGGGTCAGAGTGAATCAACTACTGAGTCTGTTCTACTGACTTGTGTTAATGTAAAGAGTTTAGTCACAGAATATAGTGCGGATAATTGTGGGGCCCGTAAGACTTCGTCTCTTTTGAAAACGTGTTTTCGCAAACCAAAATTATTTTGGCTGGTGCACTTTTTAAGTACGTTTTATGCAAAGGATGAGTTTGTAAATGGGTTTGAGCACAATGCAATAAAATAGTAAATAACACAAGCAATTTTTAACGTGGTTCGAATACGCAAGATCCTACGTCCACGGTCCTGCAGAACAGGAGTTCTTGTTGATTAATCTGAGCAAGCCTCAGCAAGAAATCTGTACGCTGGACAGACCCTTCTAAGTTATAGTCCTTAGCGACTTTTACAAATCAAACCGAAGTTTTAAGGGGAGGGGATGTTCTCCAACAATGAAGGAGTTCTTACAATAAGAACAATTCACAGAAAGTGAACTCCTTCGAAGGTTCTAAGCTAAAGATATAACAATGGAGTTTAGATAGAGAAGAGGGAACTAAAGAATCTCTAGAGAGAAGAACTAAGGATTTTCAACTACGCAAGTTCTTCGCTGGATTGGCTTTAATGCGCTAGAGAGTTGTATGCAATGAGCTTGTATTCCCTTGTTGTTCCGTGCGTTGAGCTTGGAGACTCTTCTCTATTGATAGTCGTGATCTAGGCATGTATCCGTTGGAGAGGACGATGCCATGTGTCACAAAATTCCAAGGAAAAGGCTTTTTTTGAAAACGCGCCGCAGGACTTGTTGGCTTCGTATATGAGAGCAAACTTTAATGTCGGGGTAGGTAAGGCTTTGGTTGCTTCTCATTAGTAGAGGTTTGTGGTAGGTGAGACTTGTCAGACATCAATCTACCATCTGAGTTGACTCTCTGAAACTCGTATACTGAATAATCTCTGCTGGCATTCAAATGATAAGAGTCGGGCAGTTGTTTCCTTGTCGGACTTGCAACTGAGTTGCATGAGCTCAGTAGATCTGGACCGATCATACTGATTTCTTCATCTGAGTCTGCTGATAAGGATCTTCTACTGAGGATAGACAACTGATGACTCTGAAGACATGAGCTCTTCACAAATTCAGTAGATCAAGGATCGTACTGCATCTTCATCTGAGGTCTGCTGAAGGAATTCTTCTACAGAGAACAGTCAACGGATGACTCTGAAGACACGAGCTCTACGAACTGATGACTTGGGGTTCTGGAATTTAACTTCTCTACTGAAGTTCAGACCAACAACACCCCTTACAAGACTTAGACAAATTAATCAATAATGATAAGAACGAGTCTAGCCTTTATTACATCATCATAGTCCAAATACTCATCCGGGTTCGGATAGGGTTTTGGGATCTTCAATTCTATAGCGATGAAATTTAGCATCACTATAATTTCCCCCAATAACGAATATTACAATATGTCCTAAGTACATGAGCTACTGACGTCAGCTCTAAGTACCCCCTAACAATGATCTAAACAACCACTAACTCATATCCCTACAATTTTCCCCTAATTGATGATGCCAAAACCACTAAGTACTAAACTACTAACCCCAAAAAGAATCAGTAACAACTGATCAATAAGAACAAGGTTAACAACTTATGAAAGATAGGCATATCAGAAGAAATCAGGACATGTGAGTGTGTGTAAGATCACTTTAGTGATCAGAAAGTGTTAAAGTAACACAACCTTGAGACAATGAGTGGTTGTCTGGCTAACAGCAAAAACTGATTTTATAAAGATATGGCAAGCATGATACAATCAGTATGCTATTACAAAAGATGATAAAAGAAGAAAAGCTGAAACTGCTGCTATCGTCTGTATTTCTGGATCTTGGCCTTGAAGTTAGTAGACTTGGCAATAGGAGGATCTAGCCCATACGACCTGTAGATTGTTTCCCTCAGCATCTGGATGGGTACAAGGTCGTCTGTCGACTGCATATCAAGATTGTTGCGCCGCACAGCTGTCTCTTCTTCTTCTTCAATCTCTTTCGTGTAGATGGCGCCCTGAAGAGTCTTGGAAGGGTTCAGTTGACGATAGGCAGGAGCAGTGAATGGCAGTTTCTCTTTGAAGAGCAGGAGCTTGATCTGAGCTCTGAAGTTGGGGTCATGATTGTATAGGAACTGATCACGCAGATCGACCGCCGGAACTTCTTTCGGGTAACACTGCCACACATAGTATGCCTTAATGAAATCTTTTTTCAGTTCTTCCCACTCCTCATTCAGGTTCCAGAGAATCCATTTGTCAACGCGGCGGTGTGGAGTTTTCTTCAAATGTGGCTTCTGACCACCGCGCCTGAAAAATTTGGAAGTCCTGGGGATTTGCTTGTTGAAGTCGAAGATAGGCTCTCTGGCAGCTTTCTCAGTTAGCTCGATGATCTTGGCTAGATCAGCCTATCTCTTCGTTTCTCGGAGTTCAGTTGCACGCCTGTCCCTAGACCTGAGTTTGAGGCCTTTCTCCACTGCGTCCAAAGTGGCTTTATCCTCTGCTTCTTGCTCTGCTGTTAGTTTCAGAAGGTTTTTTAGCCTTTGAGCAAGAGGGAGGTTGTCAGTGTCAGAGTTTTCTGTAGGCTCATAAGCAGATTTCTTTGCTGATTTCTTCTTCTGCTGAGCCATGATCAGTTAGCTTGTCTCTTTGATGCCCTAGCCTTTGGAACTTTTGGCTTCCGCTTCAGTAGAGCCTCTTCCTCCATTCTGGCTTCATATTCCAGTCGATCTTGCAGCTACTGAGCTACTCGTTTGTCGTGTGCCTCTTGTTCTTCTCTATTCTTGAACATAGGCGACGGAGGGGGAGTAGGAGTGCTCTCAGTAGCAATCTCCTTTCCAGGCCTCTTCGGCAGCTGAGGCTCTTTGTCCTCTTCTGTGCCCTCAACAAACTTGGCTACATCTTCGTTATGTGCCTGGGCTGAGGATCCTTCTACTTATCCTCCAGCCTGCACTGTCTGTTGCTGCGGCTCTGATGGCCCTTCTGTCGGGGCTTCAGCCTGAACTTCTCCTTGAACTAAGGGGAGGGGGAGAGAACTGGTTCCAGCATGCACTGAACCTTCCCCCTTGGACTGTTCCCTTTCTCTCTCTGCTGACTCCTTCGGCACTTCATTCCCTTTGCCTTCCCCCTTTTTGGCATCATCTGTCGAGGTCAGCAAGGCTTTGATCACTGCTACGTCCCGCCGGGAGGGTGTAGGCGGACGTCGTTATCTAAGTGGAAGTAGTGTTGAAGTCCCCGACCACATCATAGTAGTGTACCCAATCATCCTCCTGATCCTTCCTAATTTGCTTGATCTGAGCATCTATTTGATTTCTCTGCTGTAAGAGTGATGCGTCGAGAGAGTCCTTCATCTCCTGTTGGATGATCTTCAGAGCTGCCACCTGAGTTTCAAGTGTTGTGGAAACACTTGAGCTGGCAAATCTGTTCCTCTCATCCATAACAGTCTGAACGCTGGCCAGTGCTACAGACAGTTGCTCTGAGAAAATTTTCTACTGAGCTTCCAGCAACTGCTGACACTGTGCGGCCAGGTCCATCTTCTGAGCGGCTAGAGCAGTCTCAACGATCTATTTGAAATTCGGAGGAGTAGCGTCCGAGATCTTCTTGACTTCGCCAGTGAGGTTGTCAACCCGCTCCGTCTGAACCTTCATGTACTATGACCATTTCAGGTGCACATCCTTAGTTAGGAGACGATTATTGTCTCCTTGCTTCTTTATTACACGGTTGACAGACCTTGAGGATACAGTACCTATAGGCTTGATCTGATAGGATGAGGTACCGATCCTCTGCTCAGAGGCAGCGAGTTGTTGCTGTCTTGAAGAAGACACAATAGGGGCAGCACTAGATTCCGGAGGAGGTGGTGGTGAGTCGTCCTTCTCGCTGGGAGTCTTGCCCTTAGCAGAGTCTCCCTTCTCTGCATCCTTGGGAATGGAATCATCACCTTCATCTTGGTGATCTGACGGTGAAGGTCCTCTGGCGGGCGAGGAGGAGGACTTAAGCTCTAAGAGATAGAGCATGGCAGACCTTAAGTCCTCAAAGGAGGCAATATCAGCGGGTTCCCCAAACCCGATCACAACCTGGATATGTTGCTCGTGCCAGAAGGGAATCCATAGCATGCTGCTGAACAAGGTCAGGGAGGATGTCCCAGTTAAGGAACCTCAGCAGCATCTGGGTCCTTGCTCGGATGGCCACATCTACCAGATCCTGATGTTGAGCAATCTCAGGAATTGCTTAGCACTCCGCTTCACTCCGAGTCCGGTCACCGAATCAGATGATTGTTCGGAAGAAACTTCAAAGCATGGTTCATCTTCTTCTTCCAACCGAGTTTCCTCGGACTTACTTGTTGGACTTTGTCTTTCGCCGTGGCACCTTCAATGCCCGTGTCCACGTCGAGTAAATCTTCCACCCGAGGTGGCGGTGGAGAGACGACCTTAGAAGCTCCCGTGGTCGCTTCTTCTTCTTGGGCTGTTCGGTGCATGGAGGCAGATCAGTAGAGGATCTTTTCAGCTCGGCTCCATGACCGATGGACTTTTTAGCTGCTGATTTTGTCCTAAAATTAATCAGCTTCTTGACAAAATACTTCTTCTCTCCAAACGACGCATGAGATGTCACTGAGTCTCCGATCAGCACTGAAACCTTCGTCTCATAGAGAAGCTTGCCCACACTAATCAGTCTTCTCTCTCTAGCATTTGTGGCAACAAACTTCTGCACCTGGGCTTTCAGTTCAGATAGGAAGAACTGAGCCCAGTTAACCTTGACTCAATCCATAATGGCCATCATAATCTGGAGTCTCGGTTTTGACAACTGGTCGAACGAACCAGCAGCGCTCGTGAGAATATGAATCATGACGTACGCTAAGCCTTTGTACTCCGGCAGAAGCTGGTTCTTGGGGAATGCGGCCTTGAAGGAGACGTCGTCTGATGAACAAATTATAATTCTCGCAAGTGCATAAATTGGTGTAATATCTAATCTAGCAACTCCCGAGGTCGATATCACAAGGACTCAGTTGACTTCTAATTACTCTAGTTATTTCATTATCTACTTGGTCCTAAACTGGGTTTGGTTTATTCTAAACTATGGAATTAAAATAGCAAGAAAGTAAAAAAACAAGTAGAGCAAAGTGAAGTGGGTTAATGGGTGTGGTTTCAAGTTTGATTAAGAGTGCGGAGGTTTAACAATCACTATGTCGAAGATGATTGATTCATTCCCATTCTCTAGCTAGCATTTGTGAATTTATTTTGTTGGTCCATCCACTAAGGCTCTAAGGATTTCGTATGATGGCGGGAGATCTCTAACTTATAATCCTAAGGATCAATCAAGTGATCATATCATGAACCTAAGGATCGTATCATGCTGAAGGATTTAAAGAACCATCTAAACTATCCCAAACCAATGGTGACAATCTAGACACTTAATTGCAGGTCTAAATAAATAACCGGGTATGATCCGCTGTGTTACCTATTACCTATATTCTCTAAAATTATCTAAGATGATGTCCAGTCACATTAAAGAATCATAGAGAAATCAAAAGCAGACTCAACAGTTAAGAAACAAAACAATGCATTCATTGAAAAACTAGGGTTTGAATCAATTCATCAAAAACATAGGTCCTGCTAAACCCCCACACAAAGGGATTTAGCCAGTAGGAAAACAATCACAAAAGATGTAAAAAGAATCCATAGAATTCAATTATCAAAAATCCTAAACAAAACTGAGAAGGAATAATACAACCTAGAATCCAGCGGATTGATCCTCGCACTTGGTTCTCGGGTTGTGGTCTTCAATCTTCGTCTTGAATCTTCAATGGAGGGATGCCTTGGGTGTTTCTCTGCTTTGGAGGGTGGAAGAGGCCGAAAATATGGTGTGTCATTCATAAGAAAGAAGTCCGAAAGGGTTTATATACGTTTCGGGCCGAGAAAAGACAAATTTGAGCCAAAACAGACGCGGACCGCGGTCCAAGCACAAAAGGCGACCAGCGGTCCGACCCCCACGGAAATTTTAATTTTTGAGTCGAACAAGTGCGGACTGCGGTCCAGAACAAAACGCGGACCGCGGTCCGCATGCTTCGGCCGAGCCACAATTTCCTGCACTGTCACGTTTTGGGAAAAAATGCAATATCTCCTTCGTTAGCCGTTCGATTGTCATGAAACTTTGTCACAATGTTTATAACACATAAAACTACCACGTGGACGGCGGAGATCAGATTCTAAGATCGTTAGATCCATATGCCACGTGATTTTCCAACTGCCTTATTACACGAGCTCCAAAACACGGTTTCTTCAACATCCGGCTTCAAATGCTCTTCATTCTTCATCCAAACAACTCCATCTTTTCCAACAATGTATCAAAGGTCATGGTTTCTTTCATTTAGGTGCCAAATACCACCAAATATGCTCAAAATTCCCGAGAAACCTTCAAAACCAAAAACCGTCGAAAGTATACAATTCCAAGCAAAACAAAAGCTCAAAAATGGATAGAAAATGATGTAAATAAGATTAAAAAAATACGATGAGATGGTATAAAAACCACTCATCAAATCCCCCCAAACCTAAGCTTTTGCTTGTCCTCAAGCAAAGAAACAAGATAAAAGAAAGACTATGAACAAATATCAAAAAGATGAGCTTAGCAATTCGAGCCTATTTCAGCTTTTTAGAAGAACACATCATTAGCATGTGAAAATCATTCAAGCTTGATGCCACCTTCAAGCCAAAATAAAACATAGAAGTAGAGTAGTCCCTCTCCAGAAATCTGTATCACTCAAACACTCAAGTGTATAAGGGTAAAATTATCACTCAAACTCAACCCTAGGAGAGCGTCTTCATAAGCTTGCAGATTATCTAATTCTAATATGGTTTTCAGCCCTTCCAGGATGCTGATGTCGGCATGACTCTCCTCCCATTTTTGAGGGGAAACCTCCCCCATATATCTGATGATGGACACCTCTGCGTCAGTGTCCTCAACTGGACGCATGTTGTAGAAAAACTCCACCACTTGTCGTGGAAGACAAGCCTTGGGATGCTTCGTCAGAAGCGTCTTCAGCCCAAAGGCTTCGAGAGCAGAGAAGACTGCATCCAGATATGGCAGTTCCGCAAGGTGGAACTCCATGGTGGGTTCGAACTTAACCCTGGACTGGATGATCTCATCAAGATTTATAGGGGTCGGAACAAGAGACGATTGAGACGCCATTTCAACAGAAATCTGCAAGAAAGATGTTAGCACTTGAAAATAGAGTAAGTTAGATACAGATTTATGAAGAAAATAAATTACTGAGTTTAAGAGTGCTTTGAGGAGAAATAACGCAGTAATGAGTTTATCAGAAGCTCTCTTAACAATAATGGCGGAAAGTGAGGTTTAGTGAGAAAAGAGAGAGATTTTATAAGATTTGAATATCAAAGGTTTTTAAATCTAACGATCAGGATAGAATCTCACTTTTTCTTGACGGTTAGGATTTAATATTATAGAAGGAATGATTCCTAAGCCGCCTCTAAACTAGACCCACGTAAGGTTTGCACAGATAGAGTAAGGTGAGATGACATTTATTAAATGCGCTGCAGCCAGTTCTTTGGATAATGCACTTTAAATGAGAACGGTTTCTGCTAAATATATCCTTGAGAATTTATGGCGGGAAATAAATGCGTTTCATGCCATTGAATGCAAGCTAATGAATTAATAAATGCAAGCATGCCAATGATTGAAATACAAAACATAATACGCAAACCTCTTCAGCTGAACCTGGTGGTCAACTATTTACCATATTCAAATCAGGAGAATCTTCGTGATACTGAAGTGATCACGTTCCCCCTTACTGTGTACTATATGATTCACCCTACTGAATCAAGTACTGAATTTTGACTTACTGACTTGTTTTACTGAATATTCTTACTGATTCGAGTCAGTAGGATCCAGTAGACCTAGCTCGACTGAGAGTCTCAACCAAATGTTGGTCAGTATGTCTGCCCTTTGCCTATCAGTATGGATTTTCTCCATCTTGATATCCTTCTTTTTGACTTGGTCTCGGATGAAGTGGTGTCGGATGTCAACGTGCTTGCATCTCGTATGAAGAACTAGGTTTTGAGTTATTGCAATTGCACTGGTGGAGTCACAGTAGATGGGCACTTCATCTTGAGTGATACTATAATCACGCAGTTGTTGTCGAAGCCAAAGGATTTGGGCAAAACAACTTCCAGCAGCCATATACTTAGCTTCAGTAGTGGACGTTGCTACTGAATGTTGTTTCTTTGAAAACCATGATATCAGCTTACTGCCTAGGAACGGCCACGTTCCAGAAGTTGACTTTCGATCTATACTACATCCAGCATAATCAGCATCAGAATATCCAGTTAGAACAAGATTATCATCAGCATGATACCATAACCCAGCGTCAGGTGCTCCCTTCCGGTATCGCAGAATCTTCTTTCTGAGTCTAGATGACTTCGCTTGGGATTCGCCTGAAATCTTGTACACACACATACATCATAAGTTATGTCAGGTCTGCTTGCTATTAAATATAATAAAGAACCAATAATAGCTCTATAATCAGTAGAGTTAACAGAAGCTTCCTCTTTGTCTAGATCGATTTTAAAATTTATATTCATGGGGATCTTGACTGGCCTGCTTGAGTCGCAGCCAAATCTCTTCAGGAGGGAGGTCTCAAGTGTACTTTGTTTGGCTGATGAATATTCCTTCAGGTGATTGTTTTACTTGAAAACCGATAAAGTAGTTCACCTCTCCCATCATAGACATCTCGAACTTCTCCTTCATTATTTTCTGGAATTGTTGACATATAGTCACGTTCCTGCAACCGAAAATGATGTCGTCCACGTAGATCTGCACTAGTAGAATGTCATCGCTTGACTTAATGCTGAACAAAGTGCGATCTACCATCCCCTTCTGAAAATCTTTCTGAAGAAGAAAGTCTGAAAGGGTATCATACCAAGCCCTGGGTGCTTGTTTTAACCCATACAGAGCTTTTCTGAGTCTATAAACTCGATGTCCCCGCTCGAAAGCCGGGCGGTTGTCCCACATAGACTTCTTCCTTCGGATGCCGTTCGAAACACCGACTTAACATCCATCTAGGTATACTTTGAATCGTTGATGTGTTGAATAGGCTAGGAATAGACTAATGGCTTCCAATCTGGCGATTGGAGAGAACGTTTCATCAAAATCTACTCCCTCTGCTTGACAACATCCCTTGGCAACAAGTCGAGCTTTGTTTCTAACTATGACGTTATTTTCATCTCGCTTGTTCTTGAAGATCCACTTGGTACCTATTACGTGTTAGTGTCTAGGTCTGTCAACAAGCTCCCAAACTTTATTTCTGACAAACTGGTTCAGCTCGTCTTACAAGAAGCAGGATTATAGAGCGCTTTCTCCTTGACATAATCTGGATGTTGTCCTTACAGTTGCTGATGGATCTCCAATTATGAGATCAGAAGAGTGAGCGTCCAACCATGATCGTCTAAATTTGGCTTCTTCTTCCGAGATTACTTCGCATGCGCAAAAGGAGTGTTAGGCACTTCAAGAGTGCTATTCTATAACCGAAGCAATTCCAAGAAGAAGGTTAGGATCTACCGAGTTTCCGTGTTTAGGGGTATTTCGCTCAGGGAACATCATTCGTTCCCCTTGAGTTGATATTCTCGGAGAGGTCTCGGTTACCACCGGGGCTTCCTCATTGACCATTGTTACCTGATGTTGATTATGTCCAGTAGAATCAACCAGGTCAGCTACATTGCCTATGGGATGGATCTGAGTTCCTTCTTCGTCTGACTCATCAACCTAACAATGGTGGATCTTTTCAGTTTTGTCATTCAGCCTGAGATCCTGTAGCTTGCTGCTGACATCTTCAGTATTTGTCTGATTAGGTTTCCTGTCTTTAGTAACAAACTCATCAAAAATAACATGAGGGCTTTCTTCCACGCAAAGGGTCCGGTAGTTAAATACCCTGAAGGCTTTACTGACTCGAGAGTATCCTTAGAACACTCCTTGATCAGATTTTCTATCAAAGACCTTTAACTGATCCTTTCTGTTATTGTGGATAAAGCAAGGACAACCAAAAATATGAAAATGAGAAATAGAAGGAATTCTCCCTTTCCATAGTTCGTATGGTGTCTTCATGTGTTGCTTTGTAAGTAGTGAGCGGTTCTGAGTATAACAAGCGGTGTCAGTAGCATCAGCCCAGAACTTTGAGGGTAGTCTAGAGTCTGCTAGGAGCATTCTTGCTGCTTTTTTCAATGTTCTGTTCTTTCGTTCAGCAAGACCGTTCTGTTGGGGAGTACGAGCTGTTGACCTCTCGTGCTGAATCCCTTAGGTGTCGCAGTACTCCTTTATGAGTGAGTTTAGAAATTCAGTCCCTCTGTCTGAGAAAATTCTTTGAATCTTGATGTCCTTTTCCACACTGAGTTTCTTCAGCAGTATCAGCAACTCAGTCTTGACATCAGATTTGTTGGCTATGAAGATAACCCATGTATATCTTGAATAATCGTCAATAACGACGAGGGCATACTTTTTACCTCTTATGGTCACTGGAGAGACTGGCCCAAACAAGTCCATGTGGAGCAGTTGAAGGATTCCATCAGTGGAAGGTGAAGGAGTTGGTGGATCGCTTTTCTTAGTCTGCTTTCCCTTCAAGCATGCTTCACAGTTTTTGTCTTTGATGAAAGCGTCATTGGGCAGTCCTCTTACTCTTGAATCCCTAGCCAGCTTGTTCATTGCCTTGAAGTTCAGGTGACTGAGCTTCTTATGCCACATCTATCCTGTTTTATCACTTGATTTCATTTGGGCAAGCAAGCAAGCCTCAGGTTCGGCGGTGTTCTAGTTTGCAACGTAGATGTTCTTCTTCCGCGAACCTGATAACACTGTTTTCCCTGTAGATTTATCAATAACATCACAGAAACCAGCGTCAAAGGTAACTCTATTAAGATTATCACACAATTGACTGACAGAAAGGAGATTGTGTTGGAGTCCTTCAACATATGTTACTCTTGGAACTGAAGCAGTCCTAATGTTCAGTGTTCCATCCTTGTATAGCCTTTTGAGTTATCACCAAACTCAATTATGGGACCATCTTCTTGTATGTAATTGGTCAGCATGCTCTTTTGATAGGTCATATATCTCAAGCAGCCGTTGTCCATGATCCAAGGGTCCTTATGCACCTGGAAAACAGAAACAATTTTAGGTACCCTTTGGTTCAGTTTGGGTCCTTAAGCGTTAGTCGGTGGTTTCGCAACCCAAATCTGTCTAGCGACCTTGGGGGTCTCAGACACTTTCTTCTTTTGAACCTTGTCAATCCTCTTCTCTACTGAACTTGGAGATACTGACTTTCTGGCAGCTTTTGGGTTCAGGAGCTTTCTTCTTCTGAGGTTTTGTGCTCTTCAATTCTATAGCGATGAAATTCAACATCACTACAATTTCCTCCAATAATGAATATTACAATATGTCCTAAGTACATGAGCTACTAACGTTAGCTCTAAGTACCCCCTAATAATGATCTAAATGACCACTGACTCATATCCCTACATGAGCTGTCGGATAACTCTTCGGTAATATAGGCCTGCCTCTTCCGGGAAAATTTGTCTCTTCTGACCTGCCGTTCAGCTCGTTGTGTAGCTAAGAGGTCCGGACAGTCGTACTGAAAATGTCAGTTCTTTTTACAGTTGTAGCACACAGAAGTCCTGCCACCTTTTTCAGATGTGTCGTTGGATGGACTAGCAGTAGTCTTCGTGTCCCTGCATTCCGAAGAAGGTTTAGATTCTTCTTTCTTTTTATGATATTCTTTCTTACCAGAAGAAGAATCTTTGGCATGTCCTTCTCCCTTTGGTACTTCAGAGCCAGAAGCGCGTATCGTTCATCAAGATCCCCAGTAGTGGATTTTGGTGTTGTGATTGCGACTGACTTGCTTGCTGAACTGGGGCTTGCTCCAGACGTGCTGACTGTTGCTTTGAAAGCATGGTCGATTGGGATGTCAGCTGGAGCGCTTACGCTTCATTGGGATAGATTGTGCTCGAACTCCTGTGCATTTAGTTCTGAAAAGATAACATCAGGAGTTAAAGCATTTAGATCAGAGCGACGTAAATAAGTAGCAAATGGGAGCCACTTCAGTTGGGGTAGCGCTCTTAGGATCTTGGTGTTCATCTCCTTGTTGGTGAACGTCTTCCCCAGCCCGTTGATCACATTGATCTGAATTGTGAATCTGACGCTACGCTTGTCAATGGATTCCTTGGGCTGCATGGCGAATGTCTCGAACTTTTGAAGCTCCAACTCGAGCTTGTTCTCTTTGATCTGCGGGGTTCCTTGGCCCAGTACAACAAGGGCATCCCAAAGTTCTTTCACCGTTTTGCAATCTTGCACTCTGCCGAGGTGTGAATCACTGATGGTTGTCAGGATTGCGTTCCGTGCTACTCGGTCCAGATTGTGCAGTTTCTTCTCTTATGGCATGAAGGCGACTTTATCTTTGGCAATATTTGCCCTAATTTATGCTCTTATACCTCCGACAACAGCTAATTCGACACTGTGGATCATGAGAATGATTGTTCCTATTATGAGGACGTCAGTCATGCTGTCGTACAGCGATGTAAGATGCGCCTCCATTCTGACGCGTCATACCGTGTAGTTCTCTACTGAGAACATCGGTACCATCCGAATACCTGACATATTAGACATGTTGAAGCAGAAAGTATAAGAATGAATGAATAAATGCTCGTGCAAAGGAAAAACATTTTTCGAGATCATGTTCAAGTAGACTAGTAATTTTTCAAAATGATAATAAAAAAGAACACCGCTCTGATATCAATTGTTGGTCCAGAGACGAGTATCAGGTGTGGGGGGGAGGGGGGGGTGAATACACCTGAGTTCAAGTTTTGCTCAAACGTGAAGGTCAGTATCTTACTGAGAATGTTACTTAACGAGTTTAGTTTCCAGTTAAGCCTTCTGATCACAGGGCAGATTGATTCAATGACTGAATCCTTTCTACTGATTGATGTCAGTACTGAGTAATTCAGTAGATGAAAAGTGCAGAATTGTGTAGGCCCGATTTAAGTTCGTCTCTTTGAAAAACATTTTTATGCAAACCAAATCAGTTGGCTAGTGCAGTTTTAAATCTGTTTCACTAAAAATATGATTTTGCAAACAATTGACAAACAGATGTAATAAAATAGTAAATGACACGAGCAATTTTTAACATGGTTGGGATACGCAAGATCCTACATCGACGGTCCTGCCGAACATGAGTTCTTGTTGATTAATCTGAGCAAGCTTCAACAAATTTCTGTACGCTGGACAAAACCTTCTAAGTTATAGTCCTTAGTGACTTTACAAGATCAAACCGAAGTTTGAAGGGTTTTGTCTCCAACAAGGAAGGAGTTCTTTCAATAAGAACGTATCACCAAAAGTAAACTCCTTCTAGTATCTAAGCTTAAGATCTAACAATGTTAGCTTAGAAAAGAGATCAGGAACAACTCTAGAGTGAAGAACTACTAGGATATCTCTAAGATTTATAGTTCTTCATTGGATGTAGCAGTAAGCTTGCTAGAGTGCTTCGAGTATGTGTTTTTAAATTTCTTGCGTCTCTGTTCCCATTATTGTTCATGTGTTCTTCAATTCTTGAAGATGACCTCTTCATATAGTTATGACCAATGCATAGATGCGTTGGAGGGGACCATGCCACATGTCACAAGACTCCAAGGAAAATGGCCATATAATTTGAATGTCACTGTAGAGGGTGGTTGGATTTCTGTGTATGAGAGCAGATTTTATGTCGGAAGCGGGTAAGCTTTGCTTGCTTCTCATTGGTCGAGGTATGGTGGTAGGTGAGACTTATCGACATCGCCTTCTAGCCGAGTTGACTTTCTCGAACCTCGGACACTAAGTGTTCCTCTCCTGACATCCGACTGATAAAGTCAGGCTGTCGATTTCCCTTGTACGGTCTGCAACTGAGTTGCAGCTCATTCAGTGGATCAAGGATGATCATACTGAGTCTTCTTTTAGAGTTGGCTGAAGGGTGATCTTCTACTGAGTGCTTCCAGGAACTGACTCGAAGACAAACTACTGAGCTCTTATACGAGACAGAGCTCTACCGAACCGATAACAGACATGGGTTTTGGTTATACAACAATCATCTCCTTGATAGAATCTGGATCTTGTCTTAACGCTTGCTGATGGATCTCCGATTATGAGATCTGATATATGAGCATCTAACCACGAACGACGGTGTCTTGTTACATCTTCTGAAGTTGATTCTGCACAGATAGTCGGATTATGAGGAATTTCAGTAGAACTATTTTGTGCTTGAAGCAATTCAGTAACAAGATCACGATCTACTAAGCCACCAAGTTCAGGGGCATTCAGCTCAAGAACACTAATAGTTCCCCCCTGATTTGTTATTCTCAATAGAGGTCTCAGTTACCACTGGGGTTTCTTCATCGACCTGGTTCAAAAGAATCAATCGGTTCAGCTACATTGCTTGTTTGTTGGTTCTAAATTTCATCATCTGAGTTATCATCCCAACAATGCTGGATCTTTTGTATGTTCTCGTTTAGGCTTAGATCATGTAGCTTGCTGCTGACTTTTTCAGCATCTTTTTGAGGGTTTTGTTTCCTGTTCTCAGAATTAAATTCGTTAAATACAACATGAGGGATTTCCTCCATGCATAGTGTCCGGTAGTTTAAGACCCTGAAAGCTTTGCTGACCCTAGAGTATCCTAAGAATACCCCTTTGTCTGACTTGCTATCAAAGACCTTTAACTGATCCTTTCCATTATTGTGGATAAAGCACAAACAACCAAAGATATGAAAATGCGAAATAGAAGGTGTTCTCCCTTTCCATAATTCATATGGTGTATTCATGTGCATCTGAATCAATAAAGACCAATTCTGAGTATAGCAGGCTGTATGTTGGGGGATGATTCAGTAGTTGATTTGGCTGATCCCAAAACCCTATTCTGATTGATGAACCATTAAGTCATAAAGGTTAACACCCTTCTCTTTTGAGTGTTTCAGACTTAATAGACTTGCCTTCAGCATGGTTCCGGCTCAGGAGCTCCGTCTGCTGTCTCTCAATAGACCATCTGCCGCAGTGCCATGGAGTGAAGATTCAGTATTTCTGGACTCAGCAGGAGCAGCAGACTAAAAGGTGTTCAGAAGTCAGTAGAACTGGACTCAGCATGAGCAGTTTACTGAACTCAGAGTTTGGCCCTCAGTAGTGTTGGACTCAGTAGGAGTAGCCTACTAAACCTTTCGGTCGACTCAACAACGGTCCTGTCGCTTGCTTTTACCGCAATGGACTTCAAAGTCAATCGCAAAGAGAGTTGTTCCGAGGTCGTACATGTGAGAAAAGTCAGCTTCAGTATCAACCTTGAAGTCTGAAATTGTCTCAACCACTATTTGTACCTCGACCGATGATAAGCAGCCAGCTGGAAAAATATCCGACAAAAGCTGCAAGCCAACCACTTTTCTGCGAAGAAAGGGAACTCTACATGATTAAAAAAAAGGAGCCGTTAGCTATCCATAGAGTGACACGTGGACAGTTTGCCTCCAACGGATCTATTCACAACTCACGTCTATAAATAGAGGGAAGATCGAATTCAAGAATATGAAGAAGTCACACAAAACGAACATACAAGCGATCTATCAAGGAAACCCAAGCTTTCAAAGAACTCAAGCTCTAGCATTCTTATATGAATATTCAAGTGAAGAACATGAACCCATAGAGATTATTCCTCATTGTTCTTCGCTATAGAAGTCTTTCTTGTTCCCACCCTCTAACCTAAGCTCATTGTAAAATCCATAGCTTAGATCGAAAGAGTTCATTTTACTGAAGTGTTCTTAGTGTTAAGAACTCCTTCATAGTTGGAGATACATTCAAACACTCATTGTTTGACCCTGTAAACTGACACTTGCTCAGTATAATCACAAGTTAAAGTTTGTCCAGTGCACAAACTAACAGAGACTGTTGGGAGATGATTCAGTAGTATATGTGCTAAAATATTTGAATGATCCCAAACCCTAATTTTATTGGTGAACCATGGAGTTGTAATTGTAATGCCTTTGTCTCTAAGAGTTTCAGACTCAGTAGACATTCTTTCAGCATGGTTCAGGCACTTAGTTCTGTCTGCTGACCCTTCGCAGACTATCGCCCCGCACCATGGAGTGAAGACTCGGTAGTGCTGGACTCGGTAGCGGCGAAGATATGCGAGAGGTATTCATACTCAGTAGTGTTGGACTCAGGAGGAGCAGCATACTGAATGGATTCAGTAGAACTAGACTCAGCAGGAGCAGTTCACTGAACTCAGAGTTGACCTTCAGTAGAGTTGCACTCAGCAGGAGTATACTACTGAACCAAGGTCAGACTCAACAACGGCCAAACAGTCTTCTTGACTGTCGGTGGTCTTACTTGTTAAATCAGTAGAATCATACGAGGTATTCAGAGAAGTCAGCTTCAGATCTGCCTAGAAGTCTGTTTGTCTCAACCACTTTCTACACCTCGACCAATGAAGAGCAGCCAGCTGTCCTAGTTCTGATTAAAGCTGCAAGTCAATCACTTTCTAGAAATGGAGGGAAAAGACTCTGCCAGATTCTTTGAAAGAGCCCTTAGCTACCTAAAAGAGAGTGACACATGGATCGACGTCTCCAACGGGTCTTTCCATGGCTCACCTCTATAAATGGAGGGAAAATCAAATCGAAGCTCACGAACATTACCGAAAGAACACACGAGCGATTACGAGAAAACACTTACCGACTTAAGCTTTTCGCAAGAACTTCAGAGAAACACTTCAAGCGAAAGGCGACATACTTGCTCAAGGGAACCAAGCTGAATTAGAATCAATAGCCTCTAGTATCCAAGTGATTGAACACGAACCCAGAGAGCTTATTCCTCACTGTTCGTCACTCTAGAAGCCACCTTCTTGTTCCCTTCCCTCTAACCTAAGCTCCACTGAATATATCCATAGCCTAGATCGAAGGAGTTCATCCCTGAACTGTTCTTACATGTAAAGAACTCCTACATAGTTGGAGAGTTTGTCAAACACTTCAGTTTGATACTTGTAAACTGAGACTTGCTCAATATAATCCTAAAGAACAGTGTTTGTCCAATGCAAAAACCGACTGAGACTAACTCAGTATAATAAAATATCCTCCTGATCTTTTTGGGATAGTGGACGTATGATTGTTGATATCCGAACCACTTTAAAATTGTTGTGTTCTGTTCTTACTGTTACATTGATTTCTATTCATACTGAAACTATCTTTCAAAATCATTCAACTGAGTTTCAGCAAAGCTTAAAAGATTGCACTAATATACCGAACAGTTTTAATAAAAATGTTTTCAAACTCAATTGAATTGGGCCTACACATTTCCGCACTCTACTGAACTCTTACTGAACGGTACTGAATTCTGACATTAGTCGGCTAAGCGGGCCTCGAGATAGTCGATCACTCTATCCACGCGATTCGTAACAACATATTTGGTCTACCGAACTTGTTCAGCAAGGCAATCTCCTGAATAGGACTGCTCGCGTTTTAAGTTGAGAAAGTTTTCAGGTGTATTCACCCCCCTACACCTGAACGTTTATCTCGGGACCAACAAAGACTAACTCAGGATAATAAAATAGTTTCCTACCTTGCTCAGGACAGTGGACGTAGGATCTTGCGTATTCGAACCACTTTAAAATCTGTTGTTCATTAACTGTTGCATTGATTAACTATTTGTAATGAAAATATATTTACAAATTATACAACAACATTTTCAGTGCAAAGCTTAAAACATCGCACTAATCTACTGAAACTGTTTTGTTATACAAAAATTTTCAAACAAACTGAATCGGGCCTACACTTTCCGCACGTTACTGAATATTGCTGACGCTACTGAATTCTCACAGTAAGTCAGCTAGCAGAGCTCAGCATCTTTAGTCACTCTATCCACGCGATCAAGAACAGCTTGCTTGGTCTGCTGAATTCATTCAGTAGACATCCTCCGTCTATCGAACTATTCGCGTTTGAGTTTGAAAAAGGTTTTCTGGTGTATTCACCCACCCTCTACACCTGAACATTTGACTCGGGACCAACAATTGGTATCAGAGCAGGAGTTCTTCTGACTCTTGTTGTCTGAAACTGGTCTACTCGAACTGATCCTTTGAAAACGTTTTTCACAGCATACATCTCTTCATACATCCTTAATCCATAAACTGTGCATTATGTCTAATATGTCAGGGATTTAGATGGTACACATGTTCTCAGTAGAGAACTATGGTGTATGGCGCGTTAGAATGGAAGCACATCTGACCTCACTACATGACAACATGTCTGATGTGCTGGAAACCGATCCTATCATTCCTTTAATAAACAATGTTAAATTCATTGAGGAAGGTGGAGCCGAGACAGGGGAGATGATCGCTAAGAACAAATCGGACTACACTCCTGAAGAGAAGAAGCTTTGTAATCTAGATAGAGTTGCACACAATGCTATTCTAACAACTCTGAGTCATTCTTATCTAGGCAGGGTTCATGACTGCAAGTCCGCGAAAGAACTATGGGACGCACTGGCGTTACTTAGTCGGGGGACTAAGAAGATCAAAAATAATAAACTAACGCTGGAGCTCCAGAAGCTTGAGAGACTCACCCTCATGCCCAATGAGAGAATTGAAGATCTGAACGACAGATTCACAAGTACAATGAACTCAATCAACGGGCTAGGGAAGACACTCTCGAACAGTGAGATGAACCTTAAGATACTACGGGCTCTGCCTGAAGGACGCTGGAGTTCATTCACCATGTATCTTCGACATTCTGACCTTGATTCTGTTTCTGCTGACCATATATTTTATTAATTTAAGGCAGAGGAGTTAGAGTTCAATCTACCTCAGAAGATAAGGGATGGAGCTGACACTACACATGATCATGCGCTAAAGGCACCAGTCAACACTCCATCAGTAGCAGTGAGCAATCAAACAACTTCAACAAGCTCAGTCTCGATTCCTACTGAAGGAACCTTGGCTGAACGATATGCTTTGCTGGCCCTTAAGTACCAGAGAAAGAAGGATAGGAGGATCAAGATGAAGAAATCCTATAGAAAATCCTAAGGTATGTATGATTCACCTTTTAAAGGAGATCATAACCAAAAACTCTCTGAATGCAGGAATGAAGAATCTGCTTCCAAGCCTGAAAAGTCCGAACATAAATCAAGCAGACCCTCTTCATGTTACAACTGTAAGAAAGATGGGCACTACCAGTACGAGTTCCCAAAGCTGAGCAGCTGAGAGAGCTGTGCGACAAGCTCGAAGAGAGAAGTTCGCCAAAAAGCACCAAGCATTCATTACTGGAGAGCTTTTAGATGATTCTGAAGAGCCAGAGAACTTCATGGACTCATCTGATGATGAAGTCTCATTCATTGTAGGAGAAGCTGAAGAAAATGAAAAGTGTCTCATGTTCGGAGGAGAGGACGAGGTAAACTCCTATGTAAATTATGTACCCTCTCCACCATGCACACACAATACACAATCTAATGTAGGTGATCATCCAGAATCTGCACTACCCTACGAAGCCTTATTAGATGAGTAGATTAGGATGAGTTTGGACTTCAGTAAGACACTTCAGGAGATGGATCTCTTGAGAGCTGAGAATGAGAGACTTTAAAAGTCTAGTCAGGACGGTTCTGAGTCGGCTCAGCTTGACTGAAATAGGAGAATGAATCTCTGATGACACAGTCTCAACAGCAAGAAGAACTTATCTCAACACTGACCAAAGACTTGGCCAAGAAATTCATTGAACTAGGTCTACCGAAGAAGGAATATTCAGAACTACAGGCACTGTACGAAGCTCTTAAGAAGAGTGATGATGTCTGGAAAGTTCTAATGACATACAAATTTCTAGGAGCAGAGAAGAAGCTCGAAGCAATGCTTACAAGTCAAAGGCCTGTAACTCATAAGGAAGGGTTAGGCTACAACACTTATGATGCTTCAACCTCAGCTCCATAGGATTCAGAATACTAGAAACCCTTAACAAAAGACAAACAAAAGGTGAATGTACCACATCCCACCGATCAGAAGTCTGGAAGATCTCGCTCACAACCTTCCAGTAAGAAGCAAGGGGGAACTTCAGTAAAATAGGCAGATCAATATGGGCCTCCGACTTTGACTCACCCACTCGATACGGCGCTTATTACTATGAGCTAGTAGTCAAGAAGGCACCTAAGATCCAGACAAAAGCCACTGAATCAACTCAGAAGGTCAAAAGTCCACCTAAGCAGAAAATCAGGACCATGAACCTCTGAAGCATAAAGAGTCAACAACATTGAGCCCTTCAGTGAAGTATGTTGACGGGTCAAGAAGGAAGCTGCCTGAGACTACAAAAGTAGTCAGACAGATTTGGATTGCTAAACCACTAACTCCTAAGGACCCAAAAGAAACATAAAGGATACCTAAGTGTGATTTTCTGTTTTGGAGGTACAAAAAAGACCCATGGTACGTAGATAGCGGATGTTCCGGACACATGACATACCAAAAGACACTACCGACGTATTACATCATAGAGGAAGGACCTAGAATAGAGTTTGGCGATAATGGTAAAGGCTACACGAGAGGACATGGAACACTTAATATTGGAACCACTATAGTTCCAAAAGTATCTTATGTTGAAGGGATCCAACATAACCTCCTCTCTGTTAGTCAATTCCGTGATAATAATAAAAGAGTGATATTTGACACTGGTTTTTGTGATATACTTGACAAATCCACAGGTAAAACAGTGTTATCAGGAACACAGAAGAAGAACACATACGTTGCAAACTGGAAATCCGTGGAGCTTGAAGCTTGTTTGATAGCACGGAACGAAGACAAAACTGAGTGGTTGTGGCACAGAAGACTCAACTATCTTAACTTTAAAGTGCTGAACAAACTAGCAAATGGATCTGTTGTCAAGGGACTGCCCAAGCGAGCTTTCAAAAACGAAGAAGAGTATGAAGCCTGCCTGAAGAGAAAGCAAACAAAGAAAAGTTATCCTTCAATTCTGTCACCATCTACCGACAGAATCCTTCAGCTACTTCACATGGACCTTTTTGGGCCAGTTTCCCCTGTGAAGATCAGAGGCAAGAAGTACACACTGGTGGTTATTGATGATTACTCCAGATACACGTGGGTACTTTTTATTGCCAACAAGTTTGATGTCAAGACAACATTGCCGAGGCTACTGAAGAGACTCAGTGTAGAGAAGGACACCAAGATTAAGAAGATCCTTTCTGACAGGGGAATTGAGTTTCTGAACTCACTGGTCAAGGAGTTCTGCGATACTGAAGGAATAGAACATGAGGCATCCGCATCATGTAAGCCTCAACAGAATGGTCTTGCTTAGCGAAAAAACATAACACTAAAAGCTTATTATCGGTGACCCTTCATCATGCGTTCAGACCAGAGCAAATCTTAGACAAGGCGAGAGTGCACTGTACTCCTACTTCTTGTCTATTAAAGAACCTCAAAATATTAAGGAGGCACTGAACGACGCTGACTGGATTATAGCTATGCAAGAGGAGCTGAACCAGTTCGTACGTAACGAGGTTTGGGAGCTTGTCAACAGACTCCGACATCAACATGTCATAGGAACAAAATGGGTCTTCAAGAACAAGTGAGACGAAAACAACGTCATTGTCAGAAATAAAGCTAGTCTAGTTGCCAAAGGCTACTGCCAAGCTAAGGGAATTGACTTCGATGAAACGTTTGCCCCAGTTGCAAGACTGGAGGCTATTTGTCTTTTCCTCGCATACGCCTCACATCAAAGATTCAAGGCATATCAGATGGATGTGAAGTGTGCATTTCTGAACGGTGTATTGAAGTAAGAGGTATACGTAGAGCAGCCTCCCGGCTTTCAGCAGGGACACCAAGTATACAGACTCAGGAAAGTACGTATGGGTTATAACAAGCACCGTGGGCTTGGTTTGATACCCTTTCGATTTCCTCCTTCGTAAAGGTTTTCGCAAAGGCACGATAAACCGCACATTATTCAGTATCAGACTGAACGATGACATTCTTCTAGTGCAAGTCTACATGGATGACATCATCTTCGGATCTCAGAATGTGACCATGTGTCAGAAATTTGAGAAGATGATGAAAGATAAGTTCAAAATGTCAATGATGGGCGAGATGAATTTCTTTCTTAGACTTCAGGTTAAAGAAACTGATAGAGGGATATTCATCAATCAAGCCAAATACACTGAGGATCTTATTAAGAAATTCGGTTGCGAGTTCAGCAAACTAGTCAGAATCCCTATGAACACAAACTTTCAGATTGATCTTGATAAAGAGGGAGTATCAGTAGTCTCTACTGACTATCGTGCTTTAATTGGTTCATTATTATATCTAACTACTAGTCGACCTGACATAACTTATGTTGTAGGTGTCTGTGCTCGATTTCAGGCTAATCCCAAGCTGAGCCATATGGATTCAGCAAAGAAGATTCTCCGCTATCTCAAAGACACACCTGATAGAGGGTTATGGTATCTAACAGATGATAATTTTGAATTAACTGGCTATACTGATGCTGACGATGTAGGTTGCAGGCTTGACCGAAAATCAACTTTAGGAACGTGTCAGTTCCTCGGCAGTAAGCTAATTTCACGGTTCTCCAAGAAACAACATCCAGTAGCCACATCCACTACTGAAGCCAAAAAATGGGTGCTGGAAATTGTCGCGCCCATATCCTTTGGCTTCGACAGTAATTGCGCGACTACGATGTAATTCAGAATGAAGTGCCAATATACTGTGACAGTACTAGTGCAACTGCCATCTGGCAGAATCCTGTTCTACATACAAAATGCAAACACGTGGACATTCGACATCACTTCATTCGCGATCATGTCGAGAAGAAGGACATCAGATTGGAGAAAATCCATACTGACATTCAGCGGCTGACCAAGCCTCTAGCTGAAGCTAAATTCAGAGATCTTTCGGTAGAGCTCGGTCTCCCGGAACCTACCGACTTCACTCGGGAAGCGTTTCGAGATGGAGTGTCCTCGGTAAGGGGGGGAACACTCATTCTATACTGAATTCGTTCAGTTCATAGATTCAGCAACTATCTACACGAGGTATCAGCTAACTACAATGTTCAGCTGACAGGTTTGGGTATCTCTTCCAGTAGTCAACTCTGCATAAAAAGGTTTTATGATCTGAGTTCAGCATTGCACTTATTGCCTTAGAGGATGTTATTTATTAAAGTCGTTTTCATTTATTACACGATATTCTATGCAACCTTGCTGAAACTACTTTGCATTAAATGCATATCGTATCACCTTACGTCTATAGTCTATATAAGTCTAAGATTTGACTAAGGTGATACAATAATCATTACCTTTTTTTCAAATAAAATCGTGACCGTCCAATGGAAAAATGGGATTTAACCCTAACTGTCGATCATAAAACGTTTTACATTCAAAAACCTATTTATCGACGTGATCATCCCAAAATCGCCATCTTCGCCATTTTCGCTCTGCAAATACCTTCTAACTCTCTAAAAAATACATTTAGCATACTGCTTGTTTTCACTTAATTCAGAGATTTCTTACAGTAAATCTTAATTTCTATAGCACTCATACTGACTAAATCTATTTTCAAGTGCTAACCATTGTTTTTGCAGACAGTCATGATGAACCTTGCATTCGTTTCTCCTATAGACATCGTCGAAATCTTGGAGAAGGACCGTGTGTGGTGTGAACCAGTCATAGAGTTCGACACCAGTGACCTGGAGTACATGGATGATGTGTATGATGCCTTGAGAGCATCTGGGCTGGAGCTGTTTCTTTCGAAGAGACCGACGTTCTTCCTTCCTCGCCAGATCGCTGAGCTTTCCTTAACCTCGAGGAGGAAGACGGAGACTTGTTTGGGACCTTTCAGATTCATCGGATTCAGGACCCATCCAAGGCAGCTCCTATTCTGCAGAGGATGTCTCTAAAGCAGGCTTTGGACAAAAGCTTCAGACTTCCTAACAAGGGCATCAGTCTTGCTGGATATAAGGATGATATCCTGGACGACTACCTGACACTGTTTTGTGGGAAGCCCACAACCTTCAGGGCTGCATTTCCCAAAAGCAGCATGCTTCCACAATTCAGGGCCTTGGCATATATAGTAACGCAGATACTAACTAGCCAGGCCGGCTCTTTTGATCAGGTATTGAGGCCGAAACTCCAGATGATGATGGCCATCTATGACAAGGCTCAGATTAATTGGTTGAAGTATTCATCAGAGAGTTTCAGGCTCAAGGGGAGAAGTTCAATCGATCAATAGCTAGACTGAATGCTAAAGGAAAGCTTCTAAATGGGATGAAGCTCTCAGTCATGAAGCTCTCAGAAGAAGAAAGCTCCTGAACCCAAAACCGCCAGAAAATCAGTATCTCCAAGTCCTGTGGAGAAGAAAGCTGACAAGGTTCAGAAGAAGAAGTCTCAGACTTCTAAGGTCCCTAGACAGATCTGGGTTCCGAAATCACCCACTAACATGTAAGGACCTAACTGAACCAAAGGGTACCTAAAAATGTTTCTGTTTTGCAGGTGCATAAGGACCCTTGGATTGTGGACAACGGCTGCTCAAGACATATGACTTATCAAAAGAGCATGCTGACCAACTACGTACAAGAAGATGGTCACAGAATTGAATTTGGTGACAACTTAAGAGGCTATACAAGGGGATACGGAACACTGAATATTGGGACTGCCTCAGTTCCAAGAGTAACTTATGTTGAAGGACTTCAACATAATCTCCTTTCTGTCAGTCAATTCTGTGACAATCGGAATAGAGTTATCTTTGACGCTGGTTTCTGTGATGTTGTTGATAAATCTACAGGGAAAATAGTGCTATCAGGTTCGCGGAGAAAGAATATTTATGCTGCAAACTGGAAAACCGCAGAACCTGAGGCTTGCTTACTCGCACAGACGAAATCCAGTGACAAGACAGGATGGCTGTGGTACAAGAGACTCAGTCACCTGAACTTCAAGACTATGAACAAGCTAGCCAAGAACTCTAAAGTCAGAGGACTGCCCAACGAATCGTTTATCAAAGACAGAAATTGTGAAGCATGTTTGAAGGGAAAGCAGACAAAGAAAAATAATCCACCAATTCCGTCACCTTCCACTGATGGAATCCTTCAACTGCTGCACATGGACCTATTCGGACCAGTCTCTCCAGTGACTATAAGAGGCAAGAAGTATGCGCTAGTCGTTATTGACGACTACTCGAGATATACTTGGGTTATCTTCATAGCCAACAAATCTGATGTCTAGACTGAGCTGCCCAATCTGCTGAAGAAACTCAGTGTGGAAAAGGACATCAAGATACAGAGAATTCGCTCATACAGAGGAACAGAATTTCTCAACTCAATAGTTAAAGAGTACTGCGATAAAGAGGGAATTCAGCACGAGACATCAGCAGCTCGCACCCCTCAGCAGAACGGACTTGCTGAACGTAAAAACAGAACACTCAAAGAAGCAGCAAGAACGCTTCTAGCAGACTCTGGACTACCCTCAAAGTTCTGGGCTGATGCTACTGACACCGCCTGCTATACATGAAGACACCCTACGAACTATGGAAAGGGAGAATTCCTTCTATTTCTCATTTTTATATTTTTGGTTGTCCGTGCTTTATCCACAATAATGGGAAAGATTAGTTGAAGGTCTTTGATAGCAAATCTGATCAAGGAGTATTCTTATGATACTCTCGAGTCAGTAAAGCCTTCAGAGTCTTTAACTATCGGACTCTTTGCGTGGAGGAAAGACCTCATGTTGTATTTGACGAGTTTGTTACTGAGAAAAGGAAATCTTCAAAGACAAATACTGAGGATGTCAGTAGCCAGCTACAGGATCTCGCACTAAACGACAAAGTTGAAGAGATCCAGCATTGTTGGGATGACGAGTTAGACGATGAAGAAATACAGACTCAACCAACAGGCGATGTAGGCGCACGGTTGATTCTAATGAACAGAATCAACAGTAGGTAACAACGGTCGATGAGGAAGCCCCAGTGGTAACTAAGACCTCTACTGAGAATATAAACTCAGGGGGAACGATTGATGTTCCCGAGCGAAATGCCCCCGAACCCCGGAAACTCGGTAGATCCTAACCTTCTTATTGAACTAATGCAATCACGAAACGCATAACAACGAAATGCCTAACACACCTACGACCGTGCGTAAGTAGTATCGAAGAAGAAGCCGGACTCGACGTTCATGGCTCGACGCTCATTCTTCGATCTTATTATTGGAGATCCATCGGCAACTATCGGGACAAGATCTAGACTAAGTCAAGGAGAAAGCTCACTTTATTCTTGTTTCTTGTCTACGAAGAACCTCGATCAATAGAGGACGCACTCAACAATGCCGATCGGATCATTGCCATGCAAGAAGAGGCCGAACCGGTTCGTTAGAAACGAAGTTTGGGAGCTTGTTGACGGACCTCAGACATCAGCACGTGATTGGTACTAAGTGGGTCTTCAAGAACAAGCGTGATGAAAATAACGTCATTGTCAGAAATAAAGCTCGACTAGTTGCCAAGGGATACTGTCAAGCAGAAGGAATCGACTTTGATGAAACGTTCGCTCCAGTCGCCAGATTGGAAGCCATTCGTCTGTTCAAAGTATATCAGATGGATGTAAAGTCAGCTTTTCTGAATGGCGTACTGAAGGAAGAAGTCTACGTGGAACAACCGCCCGGCTTTCAGCAGGGACATCAGGTGTACAGACTTAAGAAAGCTCTGTACGGGTTAAAACAAGCACTCAGGGCTTGGTACGATACCCTAACAGACTTCTACTTCAGAAAGGTTTTCAGAAGGGGACAGTAGATTGCAGCCTATTCAGCATAAAGTCAGGAGATGACATTTTACTGGTGCAAATCTACATGGACGACATCATTTTCGGATGCAGAAATGTGACTATATGTCAACAGTTCGAGAAAATGATGAAGGAGAAGTTCGAGATGTCCATGATGGGCAAAATGAATTATTTCCTTGGATTCCAAGTCAAGTAATCACCTGAAGGAATATTCATCAATCAAGCCAAGTATACTCGAGATCTCCTGAAAAGATTTGGCTGCGACTCGAGCAAGCCAGTCAAGATCCCCATGAATACTAATTTCAAAATCGATCTAGACAAAGAGGGAGCTTCTGTTAACTCAACTGATTATAGAGCTATTATTGGCTCCTTATTATATTTAACAGCAAGCAGACCTGACATAACTTATGTTGTAGGTGTATGTGCAAGATTTCAGGCGAATCCCAAGCGAAGTCATCTAGACTCAGCAAAGAAGATTCTGCGATATCCGAAAAGGAACACTGACGCGAGGTTATGGTATCCTGCTGATGATAATCTTATACTAACAGGTTATTCTGATGCTGATTATGCAGGATACAAGATAGATCGAAAGTCAACTTCTGGAACGTGTCAGTTCCTAGGCAGCAAGCTGATATCTTGGTTTTCAAAGAAACAGCATTCAGTGGCAACGTCCACTACTGAAGCTGAGTACATGGCTGCTGGAAGTTGATGTGCCCAGATCCTTTGGCTTCGACAACAACTGCGAGACTATGGTATATCTCAAGATGAAGTGCTCATCTACTGTGACTCCACCAGTGCTATTGCTATAACTCAGAATCCAGTTCTCCATACGAGATGCAAGCACGTGGATATTCGACACCACTTCATCAGAGACCATGTCGAGAAGAAGGACATCAGAATGGAGAAAATCCATACTGACAAACAAAGGGCAGACATACTGACCAAACCACTAGCTGAGAACAGATTCAGAGAATTATCAGTTGAGCTAGGTCTACTGGATCCTACTGAATCTTATCAGTAGAAGCACAACAATTGATATCAGTAGAAGCCAACTACGGATGATAACAATTGGTGTCAAGTGCGAGAATCGATACGATAGGTCAAAAGACTCGATGACTTGATTCATCGGGTGAATCGAGACGATATACGCAAGGGGGGAACGTGTCTATCAGCACATCCTTTGTCCTCCTGAGTCAAAACGGTAACCAGCTGATCGTAAAATCAGCTGAAGAGGTTTACGTAGTTTTATGTACTTAACATTATCAGAAGCATGCTTGCATTTATCATATCAGTCTCTTGAACTCAACATTTAATGAGCATTTATTTCCCGCCATTAATCCTTTAAGGTTTAAGTCAGTAGGAAACTGTTTTCATTTAAAAGGCTTAGACTTTAATGCTGCCTGCAGCGCATTTAATGCATGTTTTCTCAACTTACCTTACTGCGCATATGCCTACGTGGGTCTAGGTTAGAGGCGGCTTGTGTAATCATTCCTTTTATAACATCAAATCTCAGCCGTCATTTTAAAAACGAGATTAAGTTTCAACCGTTCGATCAAAACCGCATGATATGCAAATCTCATAAAATCTCGCGCTTACATCTCTAACTGCATCTGTTCGCCATTTTCACATTTCTAGAGCTTTTGCATTCAGTTTTTCTTTCAAACTCCTGTGTTCTTAAACTGCTCTGCATTATTTCCAAGCTCTCCGTTATTCGGTAATTTTCTTGAATCTTGCTTTAAAACTCCACTAACTTACTCTATTTTCAAGTGCTAACGAGTTTTTCATAGATATTCATGGCGACCGTGATGACCCCACTAAACATCGACGAGATCATCTTGTCTCGTATTCAGTTCGAGCCAACGATAGTTCTGCACCAGGCGAAACTTCTGTTTCTTGAGCCCATCTTCACGGCTCTCGAGACTTCTGGCCTTGAGCTTCTTTTTGCCAAGCACTCCAAAGCTTATTTGCCTCGACAAGTTGCGGAGGTATACTACAATTGGAGATCCGATGAGGATACAGGCGCGGAGATGTCATGTTTCTCATACATGAAGGAAGTGATCCCTCAGACTTGGGAAGCTAGTCATAACGTCATCGATCTCCGAGCCGTCGTAGAATTAACTTTTGATCTTCCGGCTCGAGGAGTCTCACCTGTTGGATATAAGGAGAAGGAGATTAACTCCTATGTCCAGAGGTTCTGCGGCACAAACGACATTGTCTTCAAGTCAGCGCTGCCGAAGAATCAGTTGCTACCAGAATACCGCGGGCTCGCCTACATCGTAACTCATATTCTTACGAGCTCCGCTGGTTCATTTGATCAGCTATCCAAGCCTCGACTCCAACTGATGATGATCATAGATGACGGAGTCCGAGTCAACTGGACATATTTTTATGTGAATGAGCTTAAAGCTCAGGCTCAGAAGTTCGCAGCCACACCCACAGGAGAGAGGAGACTAATTAGTGTGGGAAAGCTGCTGTACGGGATGAAGTTGTCCGTAATAATCGAAGAATCTGTATTGAATCACTCAGCCTTTGCTGATTCGAGATACTTTGACAACAAGCTCATCAAATTCAAGACTAGAGCCGTTGCTGAAAAGTCTATCGGACGAGGGCCACCTGAACAGAAACGTGTCACATCTGACATGCCCCCTCGTGCCGACCCACCCAAGAGGAAGAGGCTCAGCAAGATTGGACCTTCTGAGGTTCCAGCAAAACCTGCCTCTCCTCCACCCACTCAAGAGGAACCAATACTTGCGGACACTGGTATAGAAGGTGTCACCTTGAAGGACAAGGTCCAGCGCATCAGTTCTGAAGAGACCCAGTCGGACACTGCCGGACCGACTGAGGAAACTTCCTCTGAATGGACGACCATGCAGTCGACCCGCCTTCGAGCCACTGGAGAGGTCACTGGTCAGATCCCCGAGATTGCCGACCACAGGGATCTGGTCGAAATTGCTATAAGGGCGAGGACTCAGATGCTACTGAGATTCCTCAGCTGGGATGTCCTTAAGGAGCTGATTAGGACGGAGTCAGCTTTGTCCCTTCTGATAGAAGAACAGAGCTTGCCATCAGCCATTGGGTTTGGGGAACCCGCTAATCTAGCGTCATTCAAGGATCTTCGCGCTGCTATGCTCTAACTATTGAGCTTAAGATCCTCAGAACCTGTCAACAGCCCTTCGCCTCCATCTCATCACGACAACGACGACAATGATGATGATGATGATGACATGGATCGGGCACCACCCAAGGAAGCAGATTTGGGAGGATCTGCAGAGGGTAACACTCCCTACGAGCAGGGCGAATCACCACCACCTTCTACATCAGGTGATGCCCCGGTTGCCTCGAAGTCGAGTCGAGCGCAACAACTTACGACATCTGAGCAGAGGCTCGAGACCAGCAGCTATCAGATAAAACCTATTGGTTCCGTGACCTCCAAGTCATTCAACAAAGCCATCAGGCGACAGGGAGACGAGAATCGTCTCCTTGCCAAGGACGTACATCTCAAATGGGCTCAGTACACTAAGGCCCAGAACGAGAAAGTTGACCGACTTGCAGCAGAGGTGAAGATGGTCTCAGAAGCTCCTACTCCTCTCAATATACAGGAGATAGTCGAGACCGCCTTCGCAGCTCAGAAGGCGGACTTAGCCGCCGTAGTCGGCAACTCCTACTCTCTCGGCGAGAATCATTCTCCGAACAGTGACTCGAGTCTTGCGGCAGTCCAAGCCACAATGGACGAGCGCAACAAAGTGGCCTGCTCCTGCCTTCAAACAGCTATAAAACAACAGGCGGAGGCCCTCAAGCTTATTCAGAAGGAGATGACAGAATCTCATGACCAGTCTCTCCTACAACTGAGACAGGAGTCCGCAGCACAAATCAAACACATTCGTGCTGACCAAGAGAAAGACTGGGAGCACTACTGTGACACTGTCAAAGACTTCGAATCAACCGCCACCTCCATTAAGAATATATGCTACAATCTGGAGAAGGAGGTAATTGCCATCCGCACTCGCCTCTCCCTGGCTGATGATGCCAAAAAGGGGGAAGGAGTAGAGGAAGAAGAGAAAGCTGAGGCGGATCAGGCTCAGGCGAAAGGAGGACCAGAGGTCCTAGCAATAACTAAGGGGGAAGGTTCAGCTGTTCAAGCTGGAACCAGCTTAGTACCCCCTTCCCAAATCGTCCAAATCCCATCTGTCCAAATGACTGTGGTTGAGCCAACTGCTGAATCCTCAGCTCAACATATCGAGGAGGTCGTACAGTTCGTCGACCAAGAGGATAAGCCACTGCCACCGCAAAGGCCGGGGAAGGAGATTACCACTGAAGCTACTCCTCCATCTTCCTCGACGCCTAAATTCAAATCAAAAGCGGAGCAGGAGGCATTCGATCAACATGTTGCTCAAAAACTTCAAGATGAACTCGATTATGAGCAACAGATAGAAGAAGAAGCAAAGAAGCCCAAGAAGCCTATTGGCAGAATCGCCAAAAGCAAAGCCAAGAAGCTCCTGGATGAAGAGAAGAGAAAAGCTCAGGAGGAGCTGGCTAAAGCTTCTGCCACTGAAGTCCAACCCTTGGCTCAGAGTACTGATATTCCTTCACTCACTCTAGAGCAAGAGGCAGAGGACAGAGCCACCTGGGATGCTACGCTGAAAGGACTGAATCTCCGGAGAGGAGACATTAGATCAGCAGCCCTCAGAGAAAAGAAGAGATTGGAAGATCTGGCCAAGATCATAGAGATAACTGACAAGATGGCCAGTGAACCAGTCGTAGATTGGAAGAGACAAATTCCTAGGTCATCCAAGTTCTACAGGAGAGGCGCTCCCAAACGAATTTATCTGAAGAAAACCTCTTCTCCTCATGTAGACAAATGGGTACCTTTGGAGCTAAACGAGCAATGGGAGGAACTGAAGGTGGAATTCATCAAGGGATACTATGTATGGGGTTTCTATCCTTCTGCGATCCTGGCTGATCAACTGTTCGACGAATTTATTCATCAGTATAATGCCCGGCCCGAGCTCAAATCCGCCGATCCTAGAGAAGGAGAAGCTACCTCTCAGAGCCCCTGCATTCGACGCATCCCTCCTCCAAGGACGACTCGTGGCGTATTATGCACGAAGGAGATAGAAGACGAGATCAAAGCAGCAGCTTATCCACCATGACCTTAGTTCTGATCTACCTGCTGATCTCGAGGAAATCCAAACTCTGCGCGCAAGGATCTATAAATACTATGGTTTGGAACCTCCAGCTGATAGGTCTGCAGATTTCAAGAGCAGAACCAAGAAGTTCAGACGTCAGCAATAGTCTTCTGATCCTTTCCTTCTTTTGTGTAGAGATAGGAACCTTGTAATGTACTTGCTCATATATACCAGTTCCTATTTCTAGCCAGACAATTACTCATTGTCTTACGGCCCTTATTTTTGTTTGTGTTATCACAACTGATCACTGAAGTGATCTGACACACAGCCACACATAACCGTTTCTCTGATTTTGCCTATCTCTCACTGCTAACCTCATGAGTTAACTGATTCAGTTTTTACTGAAGTCTTAGGGGGAATTGTGTTGTACCATCTAGAGGTTTTGGCATCATCAATTAGGGGGAAATTGTTGGGTTATGAGTCAGTAGGAGATACTCAGCAGCTAATGGGTTAAAATAATACTGGGGGAAATCGTAGTAGTACTATGGAATTGAAGATCCCAAAACCCAGCTGATATCAGTAGTGTAGTGTCGATAGGACTAGATGATGTATAGGCTAGATCGTTTTTTATTTTGTTTATCCTTCCGTCTATGTCCCGTACGGGGTAAAATGTTGGATTGATCTTCTGTCGAAGTTACTTTCCAGAACCCCACGTCATCAGTGTAATTGCTTGCGTTCTTAAGTCATCAACTGATCTTTGGCTCAGTACAAGACATCTCATCAGCGACGTACATCGCCGTAAGAACTCTATGCAAGCTCGTACCTTCACGGTCATCACCGACCATACTCAAGAGAATCTCTTATCGGGCCGACTTAGACGAAGAAGACAGAGACTGCTTAAAGTCTACTGTATCCTACAGGAAACGACCCAGTTGTTCAAGTCTTTTCGAAAGTCAGCAGAAGGTCATACGAGGATTAAGGAGAGTCAACTCCGATGTCTGACACATCTCACCTACCACAAACCTCGACCAATGAGAAGCCGCCAAAGCATATCTGCTCTGACCAACTAAAGCTGCTCTGATGAACAATGTCCAACAACTCTGCTACAACAATTCGAATTTATGGCCGTTTTCTTTGGAAGCTTGTGACACGTGGCATCGTCGTCTCCAACGGACATATGCCTAGGTCACAACTATAAATAGAGAAGAAATCTGAGCTTCACGCACGGGATATCAAGGGAAAAACGCTCAAGCTTTCAAACGACTCTAGCGCATTCAAGATCAATCCAGTGAAGAACTTGCCCAATAGAAAATTATTAGTTCTTCTCTTTAGAGTTCTTTAGATCCCTTTTCTCTAGCTAAGCTCATTGCCAAAGCTATAGCTTAGAAATTCGAAGGAGTTCACTTTTAGTGATTGTTCTTACTATAAGAACTCCTTCCTAGTTGGAGATTATCCCATCCTCTTCAAACTTAGGTTTGAATTGTAAAGTCGCTAAGGACTATAACTTAAAAGGGTATGTCCAGCGCACAGATTCCTTGCTGAGGCTTGCTCAGATAAATCAACAAGACCTCCTATTCAGTAGGACCGTGGACGTAGGATCTTGCGTATCCGAACCATGTTAAAAATTGCTTGTGTTATTTACTGTTTTATTGCATTGCATACAAACTGATTACAAAATCTTGACTTTGCATAAAACGTATTTTCAAAGCGCACTAGCCAAAATACTTTATCTTGCGAAAACACGTTTTCAAACTGAGACGAATCTCCGGGCCCCACACTCTTATCCGCATAACGTCCGTACGCGAGTTTCAAAGTACCGACAAAAGTCGATAGGGAGAGCTCAAGAGGTTGGCACACTTCGACCCGCGGTCGAAGGTTACTATTTGGTACTGTTCATCGGGCTGCAACCTACGGCTCAGTGTCCTTGCGTTTGAGAAAAAGAAACCGTGATCGTGTGTATTCACCCCCCCCTCTACACCTCGACTATCGTCTCTCGACCAATACCTTTTTACATTGTGGATTTAATGTAAATAATGATTTATAATAAACTCTGTAACATATAGATATTACTTCTGAGCCTGGTTTATAATTATAACCATGAGTTTTAACACTTAATGTTAAAGCATCTAAAATATTATTATCAGTTAATGAAAACTGTAAATTTGGATAAACATCAAAATATACTGGACCATTTACCACACTAGTTTATATTATACCCATTAAAGATTGTTTCCAATTTAAATTTCTTCCATCTCTTAAAGCTGCTATGAAGCTTTCTGGAAGTCCTTCTAAAGTTAAAGGCTTAAAAGCAATTTGTACGAGCCCTATATGTAAGAATTTATGCGTATTCCTATAAGATAGTATATCACTATCTTCTAGCAATTTAATCATCATTTCATCTCCATTTAGAGGAATTGTTTCTTCAGTAGTTTTAACTACTTGTTTTAAACCTATTTTTTCAAAAGTACCTAGTTTATATATAACACTAGGTTCAATTTTAGGAATTGTAATGTTACAACTAGAAGAAGAATTAAATGGGAAGAAATAGATTTTCCATTAAATTGGACAATAGAAAAGGTTGTAGATTCACAATCTCAAACAACAAATAATTTAATAAAGGTAATACAAACTCCAGAAGGAGAAGTAACTTTAGAGTTCGAGGACAATAAAAGTCCAACTAGACAGTCTTTAAGTAGACATAGGTCTAGTTATTCTAGTCATTCATACATATCGCCTCTACATTATAAACTAGAGCAATTGAGTATTCCACATAGAGCCTCTACGTCTCAAATAGGTGAAAGATTCAGTGAATCTATTGATGAAAATAAAATAGAAAAAATAATAATAGATAAGAAAATATTGTTAAAGGATGAAGAAATACAAATTGTATTAAAGATGAGGAAATAACCAAATCAGAAATAAATTTTCATATATAATGAATTTAGAAGAAAAAATAGAATTTAATCCTGGATCCCAGGAAAGACAAATAATAAAAGTAGAATTGAATTCAATACTCCCAGATGGGAACCGTTTAAAAAATGGTTTTTTTGAAAATTTTAGTCCTAAAGAAATACTAAATATACAAGAAGAATTTTATAAATTCTGTAAAAAAGAAAATAAAATTATCTTTTTTGTTCCATGGTTTGTATCTACATATGTAGAACAATATATCTCAATTTTAGAAAGAAATTATAAATTAAAAAATGGTGAAGTACTTAGTTAAGTATATCCACCACAACAATCTTTTCAAATAGAAAAGAATGGAAAAATTCATAATTTCTTACCTTTTGCAAAATTATTAGAAGATAATACACTTCTGATAACTTGTAAAGAAATAAATATTTTAATAGAACAAAATAATTATTTAAGTCTTTATTTTAATATTTTAGGGGAACAGTTAATAACTCTTCAAGATAGAGTTAAAAATATATTAGAAATTATAACTAATAAGGTTAAAATAGAAAAACCAAAAAAAGAAAAAGAGGTCAAAATAGCAAATCCTACAATTCAACCTCCCCCAGAAATAGTAGGTTTTAAATTAAAACCTATGAAAGAATTTGAAGAATTTTTAAAAGAAAAGTTTAAAAATTTAAGAATTAGTACGCTAGATAAAAAAATTAAAAGAAAAATTAGTTGATAATCCAAATCATAGACAAGTTTATCAGGAAGAGCTAAATAAAATTTCAAAAGGGGCAGATAAGCCGACTACAAGTAAATATTATTATCCTAGACCAACTCCGGCAGATGTTTTAATAGAAGAACGAAATGATATTATATCTAATAGCTATAGTGGTAATCATATATATGAGTGGAATATTGATGGATTTGTTAATCAACAAATTCATAATACAATCCATAGGATGTTAATGTATTGTACAATATGTAAAAATAATGGAAACACGGATAAGCAAATTTGCTAAAATGATAATAGCAGGATTTACTGGCCAACTAAAAGGCTGGTGAGATAATTATTTATCTCAAACAGATAGAGACAATATTCTTAACACAATAAAAGTTGAAAATAATATTACTAGGGAAGATGCAGTTTATACACTGGTCATTAATATTGTAGAACATTTTACGGGAAGATATACAGAAAATAGTGAAAATATTAGGACACTATTACAAAATCTTAGGTGTAAAACACTGATAGATTTTAGGTGGTATGAAGACATCTTTCTTAGTAGAGTCATGGAACTTCTTGAATTTAATAGTACTCATTGGAAATCTAAGTTTATAGATGGTCTTGCAGGTTTATTTGCCGAAAGAGTTAGAAAAGTATTAAGACAAAATTATAATAATATACCTTATGAAAATTACTCATATGGAAAATTAATAGGAACATGTGTACAAGAAGGATTAAATCTTTGTAATGAAATTAAACTTAATCAAAGAAATGACACGTCAAAATCTCGTTGAAAAAAGACAATTAGGTCATTTTTGTGATCAATTTGCAATTGAAAAAATTCCTTCTAATAATAATAAAAATAAGAAAGTTTGGAAAGACAATAAACCTCGATATAAGAAGAGAAAATTTTCTAAAAAGAAATATGAAGAAAATAGGCAAAAGAAGTATAATAGAGCCCAAAATAAATGGGAAAAGATGCAGAAAATAATCTATAAGAAATGCGGTAAATATGGTCATTATGCTAGAAATTGTTGGACTAAAAGAAAGATTAATAATCTTAATTTAGACGATAATATGAAAGATATTCTTTCAAAAATATTATTAAATTCGGAATCGAAATATGAAGATACTAGTACGGATACGTAATCTAATACGAGAATTAGATGCACTAGAAAATGAGTCCATAATGTCGGATTCGTAGTCGAATGTTTGCCTTGTCAATTAGGACAATCCTCGTATCGAAAAAGACAATGAACAAAAGAGTGATATTGAAGGTAAAGAATTTTATAATATTCTTTCACAATTTCAAAATTTAAATATAAATATTTTAAATCATGATAATATTATGGAATTATTAAAATTTGTTAAAGATCCGTAATTAAGATCTAAAATAATAGATATGATAGAAAATACACCTAGTACTTCTCGGTATGATATATCCGAGGAAGATAGGATATATGAGAAGCCTAAGAATCCGTAAGACCTTTATATGATGTCCGAAGTTTATAATCGGATGAGACAGAAAAAATTAGAAGAAAATCCTACTTCTACAAAAGATTTAGTTATTGAAATTAATAATCTTAAAGAAGAAATAAAATTATTAAGAAAAGAAAATAAAAATTTAGATTATAGAGTCTCTAAATTAGAAAATGTGACTGATAAAGTTATACCTCAGACACAAGGATTTGAAGACAATTTAAAAGGAAATTTTCTTTCTACATTAGAAATGGTTATATCACAAAAAATGGTATACAAAAATTACCCTTTTAATTGATAATTATTATTCGAAAGAATTTATTGCTTTAGTTGATAGTGGAGTTGATATGAATGTTATACAAGAAGGTCTTATACCTACTAGGTATTTTGAAAAAACTACCCAAAAATTATCTCATGCAAAGGCGAGGTTAAATATAAATTATAAATTGTCAATAGCGAATGTATGTATTAATAAAAAATGTATACAAACAAGTTTTTTGCTTGCTAAGGATATTGCTAATCAAGTTATACTTGGAACTCCGTGTATTACAAAAAATTTATCCTTTTAAAAGAGTTGATAAAGAAGGAATTATAGGTACACTCCAAGGAAATGATATTTTCTTAAAATTTGTTACTAAACCTTTCACAAAGATTTTACACGAAATTTATGATAATATTTCTCAAAAAGAAAATCAATTATATTTTCTTAAACAAGAATTAAATTTTCTTACTATTGAAGAAAAACTTCAAAATCCTAAATTAAAGGATAAAATTGAGTTGGTTAAAAATCAATTTTCAATAGAAATTTGTAATGATCATCCTAATGCATTTTGGGATAGGGAAAAACATATAGTTTCACTCCCTTATGAAGAAAATTTTGATGAATCAAAAATTCCAACAAAGGCTAGACCTTGTCAAATGAATTCTGAATATTTAGAGTTGTGTAAAAAGAAAATTGAATCATTATTGCAAAAGGGATTAATAAATCCTTCAAAATCACCTTGGTCATGTACTGTTTTCTATGTTAATAAACATAGTGAGCAAGAAAGAGAGGCACCTAGATTAGTTATAAATTATAAGCCTCTGAATAAGGTTTTAAAATGGATTAGATATCCTATTCCTAATAAAAAAGATTTATTGGATAGATTATATGATTCTGTTATATTTTCAAAATTTGATTTAAAGTCAGGATATTGGCAAATTCAGATTGATAATTCTATCCTCAGCACTGTTTCACTGTTGGGTGATGATTCTATCCTCAGCACTGTTTCACTCAGTGGGAAATGATTCTATCTTCTATACTTGAACCAAGCTCGTGAGCCTTATGTACTACGAACCGTTGAGAAGATTTGAAGATCCCAAAACCCTATCTGATTGGTGAACCATTCCGTTGTATATGTTGTTTGTCTCTGAGGTTTCAGACTCAGTAGACACTCTGCTCTGGTCAAGGCGCTCAGTAGCTTATTTGCCTCAGCACCAGTGTAGAAGACTCAGTGATACTGGACTCAGCAGGAGCAGTATACTGAGAGAGTCAGTCGAACTGAACTCAGCAGGAGTAGTTCACTGGACTCGGAACTGATCTTCGTAGACTTATCTCACTGTCTCATCTACCGAATACAAGGTCGACTCAAAGATCGGCGGATAGTCTTCGGACTGTCAGAATCTTTTGAAAGACAATCAGCATTGTCATATACGAGGATGAGAGAAGTCAGCTTCAGCTTGTCTCGAAGTCTGTGTTGTCTCAACCGCTCTATCCGCCTCGACAAATGACAAACATACACGTGTCATCCTACCTACTAAAGCTGCAAGTCAACACTTTCCGAGAAAGGAGGAAAAGGCACTGTTACCTACGCCAAAAGAGCCGTTTGCTACCAAAAAGAGAGAGAGAGAAGAAGATCGTCTCCAACGGATCTTTCTCAATCTCTTCTCTATAAATAGAGGGATCATTCAAGATTTGAAAGAGAGAGTTCACGAGCTAACAAAGAAACGAACACACACACGAACATTCAAACGAGCGAATTCCAAAAGCCTAAGTCTTCCGCAAGAATCGAAAGAGTTATCTCCGGCGAAAGACTACCTCTAAGCTCATAAGGGAACCAAGCTGAACCGACAATAAAGCATCTAGTATCCAAGCGACGTGACACGAACTTATAGCTAAACCTCAGCTGGTCGTCGCTCTAGAAGCTACATTCTTGTTCCCATCCCTCTAACCCTAAGCTCAACCGATATATCCATAGCTTAGACGAAGGAGTTCACTTTTGAACCCAATCCTTATTGTATAAGGACTCCTTCACTGTTGGAGAAGTTTGTCAAACACTTTAAGTTTGATAGTATTGTAAACTGGGACTTGCTCAGTATAATCCCCAAGCCACGGCTTTCTCCTGTGCACAAGCTGACTGAGACTAACTCAGTATAATAAATAGCCTCCTGATCTATCGGGACAGTGGACGTAGGATTGTTGATATCCGAACCACTTTAAAAATCTCTTTGTCGTTTACTTACGTTCTTTTACTGTTATATTGATTTTACTGTGCATACTGAACATCGTATTTAAAATCAATTAACTGTCTCAGTATACTGAACTTCTTATCTACTGAACTGAGACTTAAAACGTTTTCTCATAAAAACTGATTTGGGCCTACACTATTCCGCGCACTGAACTCTTGCTGATCGATACCGAATTCGACCTAGTCGGTTAGCGAGATCTCGGCCGAGTCGACTTTTAGCCTTTAACACGATTCGAAACGGTGTGCAGTCTGCTGCCGAATCATTTCGAGACGGCATCTTCCCGAATAGGACTGCTCGTTCGTGTTCGAAGTTGAGAAATTTGGATTCAGTGTATTCACCCCCCCTCTACACCTAAACTCACTCTCGGGACCAACAATTGGTATCAGAGCAGGAGTTCCTTAAGACTCTTGTCACTTTGAGACTGGTATATTCGAACGGATCCGGAGGAAAACATTTTTCACTGCATATCACTCTACATTCATATCATTATTCTTCATGGCTGATATGTCAGGTATAAGAATGGTACCCATGTTCTCGGTGGAGAATTATGGAGTGTGGCGAGTCGAATGGAAGCACATCCGACATCCCTCCATGACGAAAGATGGCCGAAGTGCTTGAAGATGGACCTATCGTTCCCATGATCGATAGCGTCGTAACTCAAGACCAAGGAGGAGGAATGGTGAACGGGGAAGAAGATCCCTAAAGACGAAGTCTCTTCACTCCTGAAGAGAAGAAGCTTCACAATCTAGACCGCGTCGCCAGGAATGCCATACTAACCACTCTTAGCGATTCTTATCTTGGCCGGGTTCAGGAATGCAAAACCGCTAAAGAACTCTGGGATGCTCTAGCGCTACTGAGTCGAGGGACTCAGAAGATTAAAGCGAATAAACTAGCGCTAGAACTCCAAAAGCCGGAAAGCTTGTCTCTCATGCCCGGTGACAAAATCGAAGATTCGAACGTCGATTTACCAATCTGATGAACTCAATCAACGGTGCCGGGAAAGACATTCGAAAGAACCGAGAAATGAATCTAAAGATACCGAGGGCACCGCCGGACGGACACCTGGACACCTTTTGCCACTCTATTGCGACATTCTCGATTTAGATGTTGTCTCTCCCGACCATATCTTTTCGTAATTACAAGGCAGGGAGTTTGAGTTCGACGGACCTCAAAGAAAGCCGAGAGCCGAAGCCGACACAAAGATCGACCATGCTTTCAAAGCAACGATCGGCACAACATCTCCCGTGACGAGCAAGACGACGAGTAAGACCGAGCCTTCACTCAATGATCTACAAGAAGGAAGTCTCACTCGAAGTATGCACTCGTCTGTAAAAGTATCGAAGGAGAAAGAGAGGCGTAGAAGGCCGACTAAAGCGTACCGAGACACAAAAGGTAAGTCGAATATACACCAAAACGCTCTCCCGACTCACAATCTTCCGAATGCGAAAAGAAAGATGACTCAAAGACCCTCAAGGGATAGTGCAACCAAAGAAGAAAAAGTCATCACTTGCTACAACCGCAAAAAGCCGGGACATTATCAATATGATTGTCCCGAGCTCGCAGTGCTGAACGCGCAAAGACGTAAGGCAAGGAGAGAGAAATTCGCCCGTAAAAGACAATCCTACATAGTCGGCGAAATCTCGGACGACTCGAAAGAGGTCGACTCCTTTATGGATTCATCCGACAATGAAGCGGCCTTCATGGCCTTAGAGCATGAAGCGTATGAATCGACCGAAATGTGCATGATGGCAGGCGAAGAGGATGAGGTAAATTCTCATGAACCGGTCAACTCTTCTTCACACCGCACACACGACATTAGTTTCGAGTGCGAGATGGGAATTTGGACATCACAACCGCATATGAAGATCTACTAGATGAACAAATTCAAATGAGTCCGCAGCTCAAGCAAGACTCTTCGGGAGTTGGATACCCCGAAAGTGGAGAATCGTAGACTTTCTCGGGAGAGTCGGGTTACTACCGAGGCCGAAGGACTTGTGGTGAGACTCGGGGAGGAGATAAACTCTCGATGGCCAAGTCTCGAAGATCAAGAAGATCGGATTTCGGTTTTGACCAATGACTTAACTCGAAAGATATCAACCGAGTCTGGCCGAAGCAAAACGTCCGGACTTCGGCCGAACATGATGCATCAAGAAAAGTGATGATGTCCCGGAGGAACCCGATGACCGAGAGGTACATGGGCGCCGAAAAGAAATTGGAGGCTATGCTAGCAAGCAACAAGCCAAAGCACCGCAAGGAAGGACTTGGATTCAGCCCGGGGAGCTTCCTCGTCCGCCGCCCCAGACACTCGGAAGGACGGCTTGCTCGATAGGTTTGTTCGAGGAAAGACCATCAATGCTGATATACCGAACCCCCTCGCAAAGAACAAACAAAAGATGAAAGCACCTCATCCTACTCAGCGAAGATTCCGACAACAAGATCAAAGCCAAAGTACCCCGGTTCCAAGGGGGAACCAAGAAATCAAAATTGGCCGATCAAGATGGACCTCCAAAACCGACACATCCAAATCGGTATGGGTCATATTATTATGAACCTATAGTCGAAGAGGATCCAAAAGTCGGAAAGGAAACAGAAAGCCGCACGTAAGGCAAAGGTCGGCGATCCACCGCTCGAAAGATTAGGACTCCCCGAACCTCGAAGCCTCGAAGTCACCTGTGACCGATCCAAGTGGTCGATATGTTGACTCTAGTGGAAAGAAGATGTCCGAAACCACCGGGGTTGTTAGACGATTTGGGTTATTAAAACTAACACCTAAGGACCCAAAATCAAAAATAAAGGGTACCCGAATATAATTCGTTTTGCGAGGTGCGCAGAGACCCATGGTATGTGGACGACCGGATGCTCAAGACATATGACATACCAAAGGAATCTATCGAAGAATTATATCATCAAGAAGGACTCGAGGTGAGTTCGGAGACAATGCAAAAGGCTATACTAGAGGATATGGAACACTCGGCATTGAACCGCCAAAGTTCCAAGAGTATCATATGTTGAAGGACTTCAAAGATAACCTTCTCTCTGTTAGTCAATTTTGTGATAACTCAAATAGAGTGGTATTTGACGCTGGTTTCTGTGATGTTATTGATAAATCTACAGGGAAAACAGTGTTATCAGGTTTGCGCGAAAGAACATATATGTTGCTGACTGGAACTCAGCAGAACCTGAAGCTTGTCTGTTGGCGAAGAACGATAATCGAACGGGGTGGCTATGGCATAGAAGACTCAGCCATCTCAACTTCAAGACGCTCAACAAACTAGCAAGAGACACTCTAGCAAGGGGACTGCCGAATGAAATATTCAAGCAAAGACACTCGAGTGTGAAGCATGTCCGAAGGGAAAGCAAACAAAGAATCAAAATCCAACAGCTTCCATCTCCTTCCACCGATGGAATCCTTCAATGCTACATATGGATTTGTTCGGTCCAGGTCTCCCAGTGACGATCGAGGCGGGAAATATGCATTAGTGGTCATAGATGACTACTCGCGCTACTCATGGGTCATATTCATTGCCAACAAGTCTCGACGTCAAAACAGAAGTTACCAACGCTTCGAAAAGGCTCGAGTGTCGAGAAGAACACCAAGATCGAAAAAATACGTTCGGAGCAGGGAACCGAGTTCCTTAATTCCATGGTAGAGGAGTTCGCCGAAACGTAGGAATAGAGCATGAGACATCGGCCGCCCGCACACCTCAAAAAAATGGAGTTGCTTGAACGAAAGAACAGAACTCTCAAAGAAGCAGCTAGAACTCTACTCGCAGATTCAGGACTCCCATCCAAATTCTGGGCAGAAGCAACGGATACTGCGTGTTACACTCAGAATAGATCTCTACTGACAAAGAAGCATAAGAGGACACCATATGAACTATGGAATGGGAAGAAGCCTTCTCTATCTTATTTCCATATCTTTGGTTGTTCCTGCTTTATCCACAATAATGGGAAAGATCACCGAAGACTTTTGATAGCAAGTCGATCGGGGAGTATTCTTAGGATACTCTCGGGTCAAGAAAGCTTTCGAGTATTCAACTATCGGACTCTTTGCGTGGAGGAAAGCCCTCATGTTGTTTTTAACGAGTTTGCTACCGAAGACGGGAGCAATAACTCAAATTCTAAATCCGAGGACATCGGTAGACGACCTACAGGATCTAAGCTTAAAGGACAAACTCGAAAAGATCCAGCCTATGTTGGGATGATGATTCGACGAAGAAACCGAAGACAAATCTACCGAATCTCAACCAAGAGCAAGTAGCCGAGCGAGATTGATTCTCCCGAACGGAATCAATCCCGTGTAACTCAAGTCGATGAAGAAACCCAAGAGGTAACCGAGACCACTACCGAGAATAACAACTCGTGGGGAACATCTAGTAATGTTCCCGAGCCGAATGCCCCCGAACCTCGGTGACTCGCAGACCATACTCTTATCACCGAAATTCTTCAATCTCGTAATAGTACAACCGAAATGCCTAACTCACCTACTATCTCGTGTTGAACAAATTTCGATGAAGAGCCGAAACTTCGTAGATTGTGGCTCGATGCTCACACCGCTCGATCTAATCATTGGAGATTCCTCGCCTAATGTCAAAACAAGATCCGGATTCTCGTCAAGGAGAAAGCGCATTATTTTCCTACTTCTTGTCTATCAAGAGCCTCGGACCATTGAGGATGCATTAAAGGATGCTGACCGGATCATAGCTATGCAGGAGGAGCCGAATCGGCTTACGAGAAACGAAGTGTGGGAGCTTGTAGACGCACCCCCGTCATCAACATGTCATTGGAACCAAATGGGTCTTCAAAAACAAGCGAGATGAAAACAACGTTATAGTAAGGAACAAAGCAATGCTCGTGGCTAAAGGCTACTGTCAAGCTGAAGGAATAGATTTCGATGAAACTTTCGCTCCAGTTGCAAGATTGGAGGCAATTAGACTATTTCTAGCCTACGCAACACATCAAAGATTCGAGTTTATCAAATGGATGTGAAGTCTCGCGTTCTCGAATGGCGTGCTGAAAGAAGAAGTCTATGTGGAACAACCGCCCGGCTTTCAGCAGGGACATCAAGTATATAGACTCAGAAAGGCTCTGTATGGGTTAAAACAAGCACCCAGGGCTTGGTACGATACCCTGTCTGAGTTTCTTCTTCAGAAAGGTTTTCGGAAAGGTACAAGAGACCGCACTCTATTCAAAGATTCGACCGGAAGAAGACTTATTACTTGTGCGGATCTACGTGGATGACATCATATTCGGATCAAAGAATGTCATCATGTGTCAACAATTTGAAAAGATGATGAAGGATAAGTTCGAGATGTCAATGATGGGAGAAATGAACTACTTCCTTGGTTTTCAAGTCAAGCAATCTGAAAAGGGAACGTTCATCAACCAAGGCAAATACACTCGAGACCTCATCAAAAGATTCGGCTGCACATCCGGCAAATCTATCAAGATCCCGATGAATACGAATATGAAGATAGATCTTGATAAAGAGGGAGTATCGAAGAGACCAAACCGAATATCGTGCTATAATTGGTTCATTATTATATTTAACGGCTACTCGTCCCGACATAACTTATGCGTGTAGGTGTCTCGTGCTCGATTTCGTGGCGAATCCGAGGCGAGCCATATGGACTCAACAAAGAAGATTCTCCGCTATCTCCGAGGAACACCTGACGTGGGTTTATGGTATCCAACTGATGATAATATTGAACTAACTGGCTATTCTGATGCTGACTATGCAGGATGTAGAATTGACCGAAAATCAACTTCAGGAACATGTAAGTTCCTTGGCAGCAAGCTGATCTCATGGTTTTCAAAGAAACAGAGACTCGTAGCTACGTCCGACTACCGAAGCCGAATACATGGCTGCCGAAAGTTGTTGCGCCCAAATCCTTTGGGCCGAGACAACGAATGAGAGACTATGACGTCATTCGTAATGAAGTGCCGATCTTCTCGCGATAGTACCGGTGCCATTGTAATCACTCGTAATCCCGTACTACACACGAGATGCAAGCACGTGGACATCGACATCACTTCATTCGTGACCATGTCAAAAAGAAGGATATCGAATGGAAAAGATCCATACCGACAAGCAACGGGCCGACATACTCGACCAAGCCTCTAGCCGAATCCGTATTCGAGAGAACTTTCGCAGAGCTAGGTCTTCGGACCCTACCGACCCCGGGCCAAGAAAAAGGTTTCATGAGAGGACCATTTCGGTAAGAAGGGGAATGTTCACTCTCGCATGCGAATGTATTCGCACATAGAGATTCGAAACCATCTACACGAGGTATCACCGACTACTATGTTCAATGACGGGTTTGCGTATCTCTACTCGGTAGTAATTTATATAACAGTATCTTGCATTTATGGCAAAGATTCAGCATGATATTAATATCTCTTGGTTTGTCTTTATTATTAACGAATATCATTCAATGCACGACATTCTATACATAAGCTTGCTGAACTCTGCGCGCATTTAATGCATGTCTTTTCACAAGCACTACTTAGGCTATTTTTACAACTGGCTTTGACTTAGGCGGCATATGCGATCATTACCTATAATATATCTTCTAATCTTGACCGTCCATTCTATAAAGCAATTTAAACACAACCTTTGATCAAATAACTGTTCATCTTCCCGTTTGATATATATATTTGATCATATCTTCTCAAACCGCCATTAGCATACTTCAAATCTTTCAAGTCCGAAAAATCCGAGATTTGCAAAAGCAATCCTTACTTACAACTTCATCTTCATATCTTATCTCGATTTTATTGGTATGATTATTAGAACTGTTACTGTATTCTCTGTTTCTTCAGTATCAATATATATAAACTGTTGTATCTAAAACTGATACTGATAAGATTCTTATGTAACAGGTACTATGGCGAACATAACTGTCGATGCCCCTCATAACATGGAGGACATTCTTGCAAAAGGCCGTGTCTGGTGCGAACCAGTCATGGAATTCGATGCGTGCGACCTAGACTACATGGACGAGATCTTCGCATCTCTAAGGGAGTCCGGTCTGGAGAAGTTTCTTTCGAGGAAGCCAACGTTCTTCCTTCCTCGACAGTGGCCGAGATGTACCTCAACTCGACTCCATCGCCGGAGACATCATTGGGAGGTTCAGAACTTACTCCATCAACAATGCTTCCCTACTGCTGAAACGTATATCTATCAAGGAAGCACTGAAGAACAACTTTGACTTGCCATCTGAAGGAATCAGCACCGTAGGCTACAATGACGACTCGGTAGATGAGTACCTATCCATATTCTCGCGAAAGCGAACAAACTTCGTAGCCGCTTTTCCCAAGAACGCCATGCTACCACAATATGCAGCCTTGGCTTACATTGTCACTCAGTGCCGACAAGCCAAGCCGGCTCATTCGATCAGGTCTCCCGACCTAAGATCCAATTAATGATGGCGATATACGATGGCGCTAAGATCAACTGGATAGATTTCTTCATCCGAGAATTCATGATCCAAGCGGCCAAGTTTGACAAGTCCACACGCATCCTGAGCGCGAAGGGGAAACTATTGTATGGGCTGAAGCTCTCAGTAATGATTGAAGACCACTGTGGTTCAGATCAAGTCACCTTTGATAATAAAGAGTACTTCAATGTGAAAAAGGTGCGCTTTCATAACAAGTCTGCTGCCCTTCAGCAGATAGGGTCAGGTCCCCAAGTTCAACAGACTAAGCCTCAGCAGGCTGCACATTCAAAGAAGAGAACACCTCCGGCAGAAAATATCTAAGGCACCGGCTAAGAAACCGAAGAAAGCCATCCCGCACGTGCTGCCGAATCCGAGGTATCTCCTCGAAACTCCTCGCTGAACAGGCTACTCAACAACCTATTCAGCCTTTGCGGCTAATAGATGAGCCAGAGTCTTCTGAGAAGACTCAATCAGTGGAGAAGGGAGTCTCCACTGAAGAACCAATAGAGATGGAACAAGGGGAGGCTACTGAAGCTCACAGTGAAGAAATTCAACGCCTAGACAGCCCCCTCACAGTTCCTCCACTCAGCAGTATGCCACCTGCTGAACATCAGACGTCTCCAATCGACTTGGAATCTGAGACGGCGTCTGAAGAAGAAACAATCAGGATGGAAGCGTCAGTGATTCTATCCAGAGCATCCCGAGAAATTCTTCAACTGATTCCGGAGCTTGCTGACTACTCCGATCTGATGCTTATTGCCAAATCAGCAAGACTCCACATGTTGCTGCGACATCAGGAGTGGCCTCGTCTACAACGCCTAGTTCTCCACTTTTCCCCGTCGGCGGCCTTCATGAAGAAGAACCGAGATTGAGGGAACAAATAGGCTATTCGAGCCCGAAGACCTCAGCCAATGGAAAATTTGAGGGCCGCAATGCCGGCAATGGTACATGATCGACAACTTGCCTCGGGCCCAAAGACCCTCGATGGGTCGACCATGACGACCCACCCGCTGATTCGAGCCCCCGGAAAGCCCGATGAGGGAAACCCGGGACAAGGATAAACATACCGAAGAAGCTCGGCGTCCGCTCGCATCCTTGGGACTCGCGAAGTCGACGGCCGGTACCTCAAGATCCACGAGCCGCTCGGCTCTTGTTGGAGTCCGCATTCGAGGTAGCGCCCAGCCCGCATCGTCGACATTCCAAGTATGTGGCGAGGGCTATTAAAAGCCAAGGCACTCAGAACCGTTCCCTCGCCAAGGCGATCCCACAACGTGTGGAAGAAAGACTGCTAAAGCCACCACTACCGAGCTTCAGGGCTGAAATCCTCTATGTCCCAATCAGCCGCCCCTGATATCTCTGCCATTGTCAATCAAGCCCTGGCTCGGCCAGCCAGACGAAATTTGATGATCAGCTCAGGATCTTCCGGGAAGGACAAGCTAAGCTTCTTGCAGAGTTCAAGGCATCTTTGTCTACTCATTCTGAGTCCTTCGCTGAACAAGCCCAGGCCACAGAAATCAAACTTGAAAACATTCAGTTGGTCGTGGAAGATAAGATCTATGAAAAGCTGAAAGAGTTCAAGGAAGCGGCCGACCTCTCACACCGAGCGGTACAAAGGTAGATCTTGCCACCGAGAGGAACGAGCCGCATGAGGCTCCGACTAAGATCAATGATCGTCTTGATGATCTCGTCAACCTCTTACAACATGCCGGAAAGGTCAGTACTCATCCCAACCCCGGCTGTAATTGATGATGCCAAAAAGGGGGAAGGAAAAGAGAAGGAAAGAAAAGAGGAGAGTACCGGAAAGAAGAGTACTGAGAAGCTGACCCCCACCAAAACTGAAAAATCTAAGGGTACAACAACTCAGAAGAAGACTCAGACTGAAATGGGTGAGGCCCAGGATGTCCCAGCTGCGAGCACAGCTGAGACCGGCCCAAGTGGCTCAGGAACCCAAGCTGCTCATGCGACTCAGACTCCCACTGATATCATTAAGGAAGTCGCAGAGTATGCTGAGGAGGCTGCTGAAGATTCAGATGAAGAGGAAACACCTCTCCCTCCACCTGTTCAGGGCAAAGGCAAAAAGATACTAAAACTCCCGACCCCTCCAGCAAAGAAAATGAAACGATACATCTCAGCTGAAGAGGAGGCTCAGATTGCCGCTGATGAAAAGCTGGCAAGGGAGATTGCTTGAAAGCGTAAGCCGCAAACAAGCCTAAGCCTTAAGCCTCGTGAAAAGAAAATCTAAAGCTCCAAGCGAGAGGAGGAAGAAAGCCCGCCAGGCTACCTCCAAGGAAGCTCGGGATCGAAGACGATGAGGACGGGGAAAAGGAGAAGGAGCGAAGGGGCAGAGTACCGAGAAGCGTGGTACATCGAAAGAAAAATCAAGTACCCCGCCGACTCGAAGATGCCTCCCGAAACCTAAAGAGCTAGATGATGAGACCGAAGCCATATTCGCCCCGGATGGACGGTACTTATATAGAGGCGAAGAGGCGAGACAGATCGAGGCTACGAGAAACGTAATCCACTTAGCTAATCTCGGAAGCTCTAAGGAAGCGTGCCGAGGAAGAAGCCGTGCACGTAACTCCCGCTAAAGCCGACATTCCCTATCGTTACGGGAAGTTCGGAAAGAAGGCCACCGATCCGAAATCTCACGGATGGCCGAGAACAGACGAGTGGATGCCGGCTCAATTCACTCGTAGAGATGGGAAAATTCGAAGATTGAGTTCATCAAACGCTATTATTTCCGGAGATTCCGCCCAACAAGTCTAGAGTCGAAGCTTATGCCTGAATGGATGATGCTTACTGAAGCGGATCTCTACATCCAATTGTATAATGCCATTTCAGAAGGGAAAGAGATTCAGATTCCCGGACCCAAAATCATTCCACCTCCAAGAAGAATGGATGACTCAATTCATGTTGCGACTATTGAAGCTGAAGTGAAGGACCCTGCTGATCAAAGATTCTTACAAGATGATAACCCAGCTGACTTCGCGGAATACTTGAAGCTGAGAAAGACCACGTACCGAATGTATGGTGTGCCACTGCCTGAGACACAATCGCAAGGATTCATGGACCGGATTCAGCAGTTTAGGCGCCCATAGTCTTAGTATTCTCTCTTCATAGTCTAGCAAGATTTGTAATGTACTAAACTGAATCACTCTTATATATACAAATCTTCTTTTGGCTCTGACAACAACTTGTTATCTAAATAGCCGTGTTCGTCTTATGCTTTAACACTCAAAATCACTAAAGTGATTACTGACACACACTCACTTTCTTTATTACTTGTCAGTTTATTGCTTTGTTAGATTCTGCTAGTATTGCTTCTATGTAATGGGGGAAATTATTTTTGCCCCGTTTTTCGCAGTCTAGAATCGATGGAACATCTCCTCTAATCTTACTTGTAAAATTGTAAGGAGATTTGTTTCGTCTCGTTTAGTGTTAGCATAGATGATAGGTTTTGGCATCATCAAATAGGGGGAAATTGTTGGGTGATGATTCTATCCTCAAGATGCTTTTCACTCAGTGGGAAATGATTCTATCTTTTATACTCGAACCAAGCTCGTAGCCTTATGTACTCGAACCGTTGAGAAGATTTGAAGATCCCAAAACCCTATCTCGATTGGTGAACCATTCGGTTGTATATGTTATTTGTCTCCGAGGTTTCGGACTCGGTAGACACTCTGCTCCGGTCAAGGCGCTCGCAGCTTATTTGCCTCAAAGACTAGTATAGAAGACTCAGTGATATCGGACTCAGCGGGAGCAAGATATCGAGAGAGTCGGCCGAACCGAACTCGGCGGGAGTAGTTCACCGGACTCGGAGCCGATCTTCGATAGACTTATCTTAGCCGTCTATCTACCGAATACAAGGTCGACTCGAAGATCGGCGAGATAGTCTTCGGGATCGTCGAGAATCTTTTGAAAGACAATCGGCATTGTCATATACGAGGATGAGAGAAGTCGGCTTCAGCTTGTCTCGAAGTCTGTCTTTGTCTCCGAACCGCTCTATCCGCCTCGACAAATGACAAACATACACGTGTCATCCTACCTACTAAAGCTGCAAGTCAACACTTTCCGAGAAAGGAGGAAAAGGCACTGTTACCTACGTCAAAAGAGCCGTTTGCTACCAAAAAGAGAGAGAGAGAAGAAGATCGTCTCCAACGGATCTTTCTCAATCTCTTCTCTATAAATAGAGGGATCATTCAAGATTTGAAAGAGAGAGTTCACGAGCTAACAAAGAAACGAACACACACACGAACATTCAAACGAGCGAATTCTAAAAGCCTAAGTCTTCCGCAAGAATCGAAAGAGTTATCTCCGGCGAAAGACTACCTCTAAGCTCATAAGGGAACCAAGCTGAACCGACAATAAAGCATCTAGTATCCAAGCGACGTGACACGAACTTATAGCTAAACCTCAGCTGTTCGTCGCTCTAGAAGCTACATTCTTGTTCCCATCCCTCTAACCCTAAGCTCAACCGATATATCCATAGCTTAGACGAAGGAGTTCACTTTTGAACCCAATCCTTATTGTATAAGGACTCCTTCACTGTTGGAGAAGTTTGTCAAACACTTTAAGTTTGATAGTATTGTAAACTGGGATTTGCTCAGTATAATCCCCAAGCCACGGCTTTGTCCCGTGCACAAGCCGACCGAGACTAACTCAGTATAATAAATAGCCTCCCGATCTATCGGGGACAGTGGACGTAGGATTGTTGATATCCGAACCACTTTAAAAATCTCTCGTGTCGTTTACTTACGTTCTTTTCTTTGTTATATTGATTTTACCGTGCATACCGAACATCGTATTTAAAATCAATTAACCGTCTCGATATACTTGAACTTCTTATCTACCGAACCGAGACTTAAAACTTTTTCTCATAAAAACCGATTTGGGCCTACACTATTCCGCGCACTGAACTCTTGCTGATCGATACTGAATTCTGACCTAGTCAATTAGCAGATCTCAGCCGAGTCAGACTTTAAGCCTTTAACACGATTCGAACGGTTGTGCAGTCTGGCCGAATCATTTCAAGACGGCATCTTCCCCGAATAGGACTGCTCGTGTTCGAAGTTGAGAAATTTGGATTCAGGTGTATTCACCCCCCCCTCTACACCCGAACTCACTCTCGGGACCAACATTCCTATTAATAGAAGTATTGATTTTGCAGAAAAATTTCCTGATGAAATCCTTGATAAAACTCAACTTCAAAGATTTTTAGGTAGTCTAAATTATATATCTCCTCATATTAAGGATTTAGCTAAAGATACAGCTATTTTATATGGTAGGCTTAAGAAAAATCCTAAGTAATGGACTGAAAAGCATACTGAATCTGTCAAGAAAATAAAAGAAATAGTTAAATCTCTTCCTTACTTAATGCTTAGTAATCCCAATTGGGAAAAAATATTGAAACAGATGCATCAGATATAGGAAATGGGGATATTCTTAAACAAATTAATCATCATAATAAACATGAATATCTTGTTAGATTTTATTCAGGAAAATGGAATAATTCACAAAAGAATTATTCTACGGTTGCAAGAGAAATTCTCGCTATTGTTAAATGTGTTTTAAAATTTCAAGATGATTTATACAATCATAAATTTATTATAAAAATTGATTGTAAATCTGCAAGATTTATGTTTAATAAAGACTTTAAACATGATGTTTCAAAACAAATGTTTGCAAGATGGCAAACTCAATTAGCTCCATTTGATTTTGAAATTGTTTATAAGAAAGGAGAAACTAATAGTCTTCCTGATTTTTTAACCAGAGAATATATTCAATGAATAATCTTGTAGGACTGTACCAACGTGGTAGAGGACTCTCCTCTTATAGAGGAAGGGGTCGAGGAAGAAATCAGCCAGAAGTTCTGGCCCAACATAGAAAGAAAAAGCAAATAGCTGAAGATTTATCGAGCAATAAAGAATTCCAAGAATTTTTGGAATATAAAAGAAAATTAGAAGGTAATAATCCTTCCTCTTCAGCCCATGATGATATTCCTTCTTACTTGACAATTGTGAGTAAGGAAGAAAATAGTGATTATATCACTAATGAGAAAACAGAAAATATTCTGTTATTGGAAGAAAAAGATTTAAAATGGGAAAATGATCCTTAGTATCTTATGGAAATATATTTTGATAAAGCATCATATGCTACACCAACTTATAAGTTCAGAGAGTTTTATGAAGCAATTTTAGGAGAAAATGGTTGTTCAGCAATTTCCTCCAAAGGAGGTTTCTGGGGTCCATAACTTCTCAAAAATTATTATTAAAAAGATTATATCTATTGAAGAATGGGGAATTTCTCCGTCAAAGCAAAATGATTTATATTCACCATCAAATAAGATTCCCATGAAATATAATTTTTGGGATTATCAAGATGCCTTTTGTAAAGCAATTTAATATCAAAATCCTAATAGGAAACATTTTTGGTTTATTAAGGTATGCTCTGAAGTTTATAACTCAGAAATACCAATTTGGTTTTGTAAATGGTGGCAAACCTATGGTAAACATGTATCAATTTTGCCTGAACCATTTAAACACAGATTTGATCAATTAATAGAAATTTCTCCCAATGTTCATGAAATTCAAAAGTCGGAAATTCTGATCGAAGGAATATTTGTCTTCTACTTTTTTATTGAATTTTCAATTCCGTGGATTATTAGATGGAGTCCACAAATGGGTTATACCCAAGAAAAAATCCCTTGTCTTAAAAGAATTTTTTATTCAATATTTTGGGATAAAATGATGAAAATAGATCCTGAAACAAAATCTTTGTTTGGATCTAGTACGATAAATAATATTGATGTAAAAATAAAAATTTATAGTGAGCAAAAGAAGCTCCAACAAAGGAAGGAAATTCCTTCTCCTTTTGAGCAAATCTCAAGAAGATTGAAGATGAAGTCTGAGACTATGTCTCAACAAAAATTATTAGCAGCTTATTTTGAGGAAATGAAAAAGGATTTATTATCCTTCAAAGAAGAAACAATGTCTCAAAAATCGGATGCCTCAATAAAATTACAAGATGCACAAGATCCAAATGAGAAACCATCAATTGCTGATATTTTTGATTCAATGGCCGAAATGATTGCGGAGAAATTTAACAACAAAGGAGCATCATCCTCTTCATCAACCAAAGATTTAATGGTATTTGAAGAAAATGAGTAGAAGACAGCTAAAATGGACAGTTGTATTACGATAAATTTGTTCTGATCGTAATACGAAAAAGATAGACTTAGTAGGTTATTATATAGCCTTTTGACTATGAAAATAGATGTCATGTTTGTATTTTATTTTTTCTCCCTTCTTTTGTCTCTAAAAGGGAGTTTGTTTCTCATTTGTAGGAAGTTTTTGGAGAAAACTTTTTCTCTCTCTCCAACGTTACTCCTCTCTCTCTCTTGTAAAAATATTCCATAATAATAAAAGTCTCTCTTGTAAAAATATTCCATAATAATAAAAGTCTTGCTTAACATTGGTGGTCTATATTTATTGTAAGTTTTCTTTCCTTTCTTTGTTTTAATAGTTAAATTACTTTCCTTTCTTTGTTTTAGTAGTTAAATTATTAGATAATTATGATTAGCCTAATAGGCTAAATCTTTAAGTACGATAAATCATATCTAAACTCATACTAATTATTCCTTCCAAGCTAAGATAAGGTAAGTGTTTATCTTTACAGTCTTAAAACACCAAAGAAGTTTTGGTTATGAGTTTCTGGCCGATCTAAGGCTTATAAGACCTTTTTACATTGCTCGTTCTGCCCCTGTGTCCGCAAGCCATTGAACTGGCTGTCTGGTGTAGGGCTTAGCACTGTTGTGTTGACAGTTGTTTGGTCTAAAGCTTTGGTATTGTTGACGGACCTCATACCATGTAATATGTGTTAACATTGTCACATCCTCTCAATTGGTTGTGTGGACTGTCAGGGTATGCACCCTGCTCTTGTTGGTATATTATATTACCCATAGACAACTCTATTATGGGGTTTAAATTTTATATAAATGATATTATTACAAAAACTTAATAATTTTACAAATCATTATTATATTAATACAAGATTTATGGTCCGAATTAACTCGTATTTTGCTCATATAAAAATAGCAAGCGAGTCCAGAAAGTGCCACGTAAACCCGGAAGGTTCCCAATTTAGTTTAAAAAGGAAAAGAAGAATTATTAAATTCTAGTAGTTTCTAGTGGCGCCTTTCGAATTCCAGACGCACCGTTTAGCTTATCAAAATGCCCCTTCCGCCCCTTCTGCTTTCTCACTCCTATTCGATTGTAATCATCAAACTTCAAAATTTTACGTTCTTCCATAAAATCAAAGCTCTCTTACCGCTAGTTCTTCAACTTTGGAAACTCATCTTGCATTTTCTTGAATCCGACACTGAAAGTATGATTCTAAGTTTGTCTTGTTTTTTGTGTTTCCGCCGATTTCTATGTCAATTTTCGTGCATTATTATTAGTGTGATTTATGTGGGAGTTTTTTCTTTTTGCCGTTTCTGGTCATCTGGAGAAGTGCGGTTGTGATGCTTGTTTTCTTGTAAAAGACAACGTGCGATCGGGGACTGTATCTTTTCAATCTGTTTCTCCAACGTGATCGAGTTTAAATTCATTCTAATAATTACATTAGCTGGTGGTGATTCTCTACTAAACTTTCCTGGTAATTTCAATAAGTAGCCGGTGATTCTGTACTCTCTTTTTTTTCAATCTGAATCCGTGAAGAGGTGATGATAGCTGTAGATGAAATTCAATGTATGTTTATACTTTGATATGATAAATATGTTCTGATCTGGCATTCTTAGTCCCTTTGGCAGATATTTTGATTAAGTCCGAAGATGAATCCTGACAAGTTCACCCACAAGACAAATGAGACCCTCACCGCCGCTCACGAGCTCGCTATGAGCTCCGGCCACGCTCAATTTACTCCTCTCCACTTCGCCGCCGCTTTGGCTTCTGATGTAAATGGCATTTTCCGACAAGCGGTTGTTGGCGCCGGCGGAGGCGATGAAGCCGTCAATTCAGTTGAGAGACTCATCAAGCAAGCAATGAAGAAGCTGCCTTCACAATCACCGCCTCCTGATGAGATACCCGCCAGCACGTCTCTGATCAAGGTCATCCGACGAGCTCAGTCGCTGCAGAAATCGTGTGGTGACTCGCATTTGGCAGTTGATCAACTGATTCTAGGTCTTCTGGAAGATTCCCAAATCCAAGACATCTTGAAAGAGGCTGGCATACTTGCTGCCAAAGTGAAAGCCGAGGTTGAGAAATTGCGTGGTAAGGAAGGGAAGAAGGTGGAGAGTGCGACTGGAGATACTACATTCCAAGCTTTGAAAACCTACGGTCGCGATCTTGTGGAGCAGGCGGGGAAACTTGATCCCGTGATTGGTAGAGATGAAGAGATTCGGAGAGTGGTCAGAATTCTCTCGAGAAGGACTAAGAACAACCCGGTGCTCATTGGAGAGCCCGGTGTTGGAAAGACTGCAGTTGTGGAGGGATTAGCTCAGAGGATTGTTGCTGGTGATGTCCCAAGCAATCTTGCTGATGTAAGGCTTATAGCATTGGATATGGGGGCACTGATTGCAGGAGCAAAGTATAGGGGAGAGTTCGAAGAGAGATTGAAGGCCGTCTTGAAGGAAGTTGAAGATGCAGATGGGAAGGTTATATTATTCATTGATGAGATTCACCTTGTTTTGGGAGCTGGGAGGACTGAGGGATCAATGGATGCAGCAAATCTCTTCAAACCAATGCTTGCTAGAGGTCAGTTGAGGTGCATTGGAGCTACAACTCTTGAGGAGTATAGAAAGTATGTTGAAAAAGATGCTGCATTCGAGAGGCGTTTCCAGCAGGTGTTCGTGGCTGAGCCGTCTATTCCGGATACAATAAGTATATTGAGGGGTTTGAAAGAGAAATATGAAGGGCATCATGGTGTTAAGATTCAAGACAGAGCCCTTGTTGTTGCAGCACAACTCTCTTCTCGTTACATAACAGGTGTATATGCAATAGAATGCGATTGTATTAATATGATTATGTATCAAGTCTTTGATTTCGTTGAAGTGTTGGGTTATCTAACATTTGGACTGTGTTTGCAGGACGACATCTACCCGATAAGGCGATTGATCTTGTTGATGAGGCTTGTGCCAACATAAGAGTCCAGCTCGATAGCCAGCCCGAAGAGATTGATAATCTTGAGAGGAAGAGGATACAGCTTGAGGTTGAGCTCCATGCTCTTGAGAAGGAGAAAGACAAAGCTAGCAAAGCTCGGCTTGTTGAGGTGCGGAAAGAACTCGATGACCTGAGGGATAAACTGCAACCTCTGATGATGAAATATAGAAAAGAGAAGGAGAGAATAGATGAGCTCAGGAAGCTGAAACAGAGGAGAGATGAGATCACATATGCCTTACAAGAAGCCGAAAGGAGATATGATCTTGCGAGGGCTGCAGACTTGAAGTATGGAGCGATCCAAGAAGTCGAAGCTGCAATTGCCAAGCTCGAGGCAAATGCTACTGATGACGGAATGCTGACAGAAGCAGTTGGGCCAGATCAAATCGCTGAAGTTGTTAGTCGATGGACTGGTATACCGGTGACCCGTCTTGGCCAGAATGATAAGGAGAGACTTATTGGCCTTGGTGATAGGCTGCATCAAAGAGTCGTGGGGCAGGATCAAGCGGTTACTGCTGTAGCCGAGGCTGTGTTGAGATCTAGAGCCGGTCTAGCTAGGCCTCAGCAGCCAACTGGTTCGTTCCTCTTTCTTGGTCCGACCGGTGTTGGTAAAACCGAGCTTGCTAAGGCTTTGGCGGAGCAGCTCTTTGATGACGATAAGTTGATAGTCAGAATCGACATGTCTGAATACATGGAGCAACACTCGGTTGCTCGCCTAATTGGAGCTCCACCTGGGTAAGTTTTGGCTATCATACTAGTTTATTTTGAGTTCTTGACTTCCTCATGATTATGATGATGATTCTTGTTTGATGTTGATGCTTTTCAGCTACGTTGGACACGAAGAAGGGGGACAGTTGACTGAATCCGTGAGGAGACGGCCCTATAGTGTGATTCTTTTTGATGAGGTGGAGAAAGCACATCCCACGGTATTCAACACTTTGCTGCAAGTTTTAGATGACGGTAGGCTGACCGATGGGCAAGGCCGGACGGTCGACTTCACAAACACCGTGATCATCATGACCTCAAATCTTGGAGCTGAGCACCTGTTGAGGGGGTTGATTGGTAAGAGCTCCATGGAAAGTGCTCGTGAGATGGTGATGCAAGAGGTAAAATCGAAACACCTAAACAATAATCATGCTGGTTAGAAATGGTAACTCAAGTTTGATGATTGTATAGGTGAGGAAGCATTTCAAGCCGGAGCTACTCAATCGATTGGATGAGATAGTAGTCTTCGATCCTCTCTCACATGATCAGCTGAGGAAGGTCTGCCGCCTCCAGTTGAAAGATGTGGCGAGCCGTCTTGCCGAGAGGGGCATTGCCTTGGGTGTAACTGAAGCAGCATTGGATGTCATACTAGCTGAAAGTTATGATCCAGTAAGTACAAACAAACTACTTTTAATTATCTCAAGGTTATGTGGGTGAAATAATTTGGTTTGGTGTTAGGTTTACGGTGCTCGGCCTATAAGGAGGTGGCTGGAGAAGAGGGTGGTGACGGAGCTGTCAAAGATGCTGGTGAAAGAGGAGATAGATGAGAACTCGACGGTCTTCATAGATGCTGCAATGGATGGGAAAGGGCTGACATACCGCGTTGAGAAGAATGGAGGGCTTGTGAACGCTGCGACGGGGGAGAAGTCGGATATATTGATTCAGATCCCGAACGGGGTCGGACCCCGTTCGGATGCTGCTCAGGCGGTGAAGAGGATGAAGATCCAAGAGATTGACGATGATGATGAAATGGATGAGTGAATTGAAGTGTGACAAAAACTTGTGTTTTTGTGATTGCCGAATGCGTAATTTTCTATGAATACGATATTGTTTTTGTTATAAATGGCCTGCAGTACTACCGCTTGTTCACAAGTAAATTTTACATGCTTTTCATATGGGACAGAAATATCATTTATATTATTTTATTTTTGTGACAAGATATTCCTAATGCATTCTGGTTGCCATTCATTTCATTGGGCAACAAAAGATAGCAAATTAGAAGGTCAATATCCTCTCAAAGAAGCATAAGAGTTCAGAAGCAAAATTCAGACCAAGGATGACTGAGGTTGTTACTAAACTTGAATATTGTAACATCCATACCATGATTCATAGAATGAATAACTAGTGTTGCACCCGTGCTTCGCACGGATAATTTTACACATATATACTAATAAAAATACATATACAAATTGTTTACGTGATACACGTTCTTAATAGGAAGAAAAGTAGTCGTTTAGCTTTTTTTAAGCTTACAAAAGTAATATGGAATTGATAGTAACTAATAATAAATTTACATTAGCAAAATTAAATGATTAGCTATTGTTCAACAATATATGAAAGATTGTATGTGATTGTTTTTTCTCTATTACAAAAAGGATGGAGGGGTACAAATTGAAAGTTAACTACTTGAATTATAGGTTACAAGGTTTCCTTCAAGATGAAGGTTGGGATAATAGTCATCTTCTTCATATCTTACTTCACCTGAGAAGCCGGTATACCAAGGAGAATCTCATATAGGCGAAGAATTGAAGTAGACTGTTGTCGTTGTCCCTCCTGCTTTCCTTCACCAGTTGTACTGTTGCTTCCCTCTTTGTCGCTTCTGTTTCTAGAAGCACCAGTACCATTTAGCGGTCGAAACCCGTCAATTCCTTATTTATGGTCACTTCCAAGAAGAATAGCAAGAGCAATCTGAAGATAAATATCTGAAAATGCATGACAAGTAAACCAAGAATCACAGGTTGTGAACAAATAATAAGACACTGCTTAATATAGATAGAAGAAAATGTATGTCACTCATAGCAGCCCAAGCTACAAAAATCTGCTAATCACTATAAAATACTCCAAATGCACCACTACCAACTTCCTTAATGATCTTGTATCTACATCAACCATAATGACAATTGGATTAAACATAAGATAATAGAAATATTACATAAATACAAGATTACAACAACATTACCTTTCCATTATTTTATTTTCGCCAACCATAAAGCAATTTTTGAATAAGCTAAATAATTGAAAATAGTAGAGTATGAATTCCCCAGTATGAATTCAGTACACGAATGTCACTTTTGACGGCATTCATAGCCTTATTTGTGTAGCAAGGGTAAATCAAATTTCCTGAGATGGGAAATGGTTTAGAAAACAACAGAACATCTCCATAATAGTTCAAAAGGTTATCTGATACTTAATAGCCAGAGAACCATGACAAAGAAAAAGAAGAAAGATTATAATGGATAAATATCACAAGAGCACAATAAATTGGGAATCAGTGATAAAAGAAGGTAGTAGAAAATATCTCAAAGTCGTTTCTACAAGGATCTCAAATGGACATTGTAGAGGCAATGCACAAGAATCCAGAATTGCACAAGACTAATTGTATAACATAAGCCAACACCACAACCAATCATCTATATACTACTGCATGCAATTCATGATGATGCATATTCAGGGAGTAGAAGAAGTACATAATTAATTACAAATCCTTTTAACATGTCAACAATGCCTGCCTTTCTTTCTTCATCAAACCTTTGAATTTCGCTCCTATTGTTTTCCTGCAATCACACCACCCTTTTGACATCAAGAAATCTAGATTAAAAAAGGACATGGAAGAATATGACCAAAATATGCTCGTCAAGAATGCTTCATACCAATCTGTGTCTACTCTATTCCATTGTATCACTAAGTCATTCCAAGATAGAGACGAGATGTAGTTAAAGAAAACAATATATTTAGAGGCAGCATTCAGTTTTCTACATTACACGATGAATCTGGAAGGTAATGGAAAAATTGGTTGGCTTACCTTGAAATTTCAGTCGAGTAGTTGATGAAATTGAAAGAGAAATTCATTGATTTGATGATTTTGTCTTGTGGGTATCAATCAACCGGCCGTGGGGATGAACTGGGACTCCGACAGCTCAAGAAATCCTTCAAGTCGGCGCTTGGGGAATACAAAGTTGTAAGAGATTCATTTTCTCCAGGAAATTGGGGGAAGACGAATGAGGAAGGCGAAGTTGCAAGGGATTCGTGAGTTTCCTGTGTTGGAATGGTTTTGTATCAAGCAGACACTGGGAAGACGAAGGCAATTGGTGATGGGATTAAGCCCCCAATTTTAGAGCCAGACAAATTTCAGAATAAAAACACAATCGAAACACACCAATAACCACACTTGATAAGAAACTGCAAGCATTAATGGTATGAAGATTTTCCTGCGGGGACGTGCGGACGGCGCGCTAAGTACAGTACCCGTCGCATCTGGAGCAGTTAAATGGCAAGACGTGCATGCACCTCCTTTTAAAGGCGTGAAACTATTTTAAAAAGTGAAATACGTAATACTATAAAAATAAAAAATAAAATTAATGGGTAAAAAAATAGATCAAAACCTACTAAGAAGGTCACTGTGATACCGAAAAATCGGTATACCGCCCATACCGTATCGAAAATATATCGAAATACCGAATTTTTTGGTATACCGAGATTTTCGATATGGTATGATACCGTACCGAAGTTTTTTGGTACGGTAAAGGTATGTGTTTTCCTATACCGCGGTATATCGTAGCATACCGTGGATACGGTACATACCGAAAGTAACGATACATATCGTATACCGATAGATACCGTTTGAAACCGAACCACCGGTATGTACCGATGTTCCGACACATACCATGTACCAAAATATACCGATCACGGTATATACCGCATACCGAATGTCGATCTATACCGATCACGGTATATACCGCATATCCAAAAACATATCGTATATATCTTGTAATATAGTATTTTTTAAATGCAAATTTAATATTTTAGAATTTAGATACATTAAAAAGTGGTACTTTACTTACATTAGTCATTACGAAAATCATAAAGAGTTCATAAAGTATTTCATGATATTATTATAAAACTATGATATAATATATACTTTTCTATGAAATGATCAATTGAAATTACTTTTTAACTTTTGTGTCGAAAACGAGATACAAAAAGTCTACTACGAAGGAGGAATTGAAAATATCATTAAGAACTTTGAAATATAATAATATAGATATGTAATTAAAGAAAAAATGACCACTTCATGTTTTCCGAAAATTGAGTTCGTTTTTCAAAAGAAGAGATCTCTACTTCCTTGTTTCATAAAGAGTTCATATTTTATTTTTTAAAGGTATAGTTACATTACAAAGTATTTCATGATATTATTATAATACTATGATATAATATATACTTTTGTATGAAATGATCAATTGAAATTACTTTTTAATTTTTGTGTAGAAAACGGGACACAAAAAGTCTACTACGAAGGAGGAATTGAAAATATCATGAAGAACTTTGAAATATAATAATATAGATATAAAATTAAAGAAAAAAAATATGACCTCTTCATGTTTTCGGAAAAATGAGTTCGTTTTTCAAAAGAAGAGATCTCTACTTCCATGTTTCATAAAGAGTTCATATTTTATTTTTTAAAGGTATAGTTATATTAAAAAGTATTTCGTGATATTATTATAATGCTATGATATAATATATACTTTTGTATGAAATGATCAATTGAAATTACTTTTTAATTTTTGTGTCGAAAACGGGACACAAAAAGTCTACTACGAATGAAGAATTGAAAATATCATGAAGAACTTTGAAATATAATAATATAGATATATAATTAAAGAAAAAAGAAAATATGACCTCTTCATGTTTTCCGAAAAATGAGTTCGTTTTTCAGAAGAAGAAATCTCTACTTCCATGTTTTATAAAGAGTTCATATTTTATTTTTTAAAGGTATAGTTATATTATAAAGTATTTCATGATTTTATTATAATACTATGATATAATATATACTTTTGTGTGAAATGATCAATTGAAATTACTTTTTAATTTTTGTGTCAAAAACGGGACACAAAAAGTCTACTACGAAGGAGGAATTGAAAATATCATGAAGAACTTTGAAATATAATAATATAGATATATAATTAAAGAAAAAAGAAAATATGACCTCTTCATGTTTTCCGAAAAATTAGTTCGTTTTTCAATTAATTAGTAGTATTAATTTGCATTTATTTACAATTAATTAGTAGTATTAATTTTTCATACGTCAACCCCTATCACGATATAGGGTAGGATAGGCCACTGTTCAGACATGGAAAAAAAAAGCAATTAAAATTTGGATTGTAACTCGATGGTAAGTCCACAATTAATTAGTAGTATTAATTTCTCATACGTCAACCCCTATCTCGATCTAGAGTAGGATATGCCACTGTTTAGACATGGAAAAAAGAAAAAGCAATTAAAATTCAGACTGTAGCTCGATGGTAAGTTCGGGAACAGTGTAAAACCGGATGAGCTTTAGAGAAATAATAAAGAACAGTGGAAAAAAGAAAAAGCAATTAAAATTCGGACTGTAGCTCTTTGTCGTTTCTATTTCTAGAAGCACCGGTACCACTTTTCCTGTAGTCTTTTGCTTTCCAATATCAAACTTTCTTTGTCCTGAATTAAAACTCAACGGGTTCAGAAATGATCTGTACCTGAAAATTTAATTAAAGAGAAACAAAACTATTCTCTTAGTCGTGGAAATAATTACAGACCTCATCTTTTGCAGTTGAGATTTTTTTCTTCTACATCAGCATAAACCTTCAAGAAAAAGAATATAAGATACATACATACTTTATTAACAAATCATTGATAAATGTGTAAGTATTTTTCTTTTATATAATTATTGTGAATATTAAGAGGCAAACAATAATTAAGAAAATATCTATAATCTATATTCAAAGCTTGAACTCAAGTCTATTTCATGTTTCATTGTATTCCAATCCCCAATAATTAATCTTATTTACAAAATGAAAATTAAAACTTTAACAAACGTATAACTTTTGGAATAATAAGTCTTCCTATTATCCGAAACGTGGTTTATTTTATATTTTTTATTCACCGTAATTCAAGATCGTTAATTATTAGATTATGCAGCATATTTGTATTTTTCGGTGCTGGATGAATTTTTCCAACGTCCATTTTAAAGGAAATAGAACAAACCAAGTGTGATATTGGTTGGTCTAGTTTATATGCATAAATTGTTTTAATTATTTGTGTAATTAAAACAAACCAAGTTGGTTTTATATAATAAAAGTGTGGGATCCATATAATAATTAATTGTGTAAAATTAATATGTGTGAGACCCATATTATTATTTAATTATTTAAATTTGATTTGAATGGATAAAGTTGTTGGACCCATTCTCTTTTTCTCTAAATGCTTGCGTGAAATGGGAAGTCAATTTATGAGGAAAGGCTTTCGCTGGGTTCGAGGAGGACGATGTAAGATATCCAAAATGGGTAAAAGGTCAAAAGAAATTGTTGGGTGATGATTCAATCCTCAGCATGATCATACTTGTGGGAAATGATTCTATCTTCTATACTGAATCACGCTCAGTAGCCTCGTGCTCTGACTGTTGAGAAGATTTGAAGATCCCAAAACCCTATCTGATTGGTGAACCATTCCTTTGTATTCGTATTTGTCTCTGAGGTTTCAGACTCAGTAGACACTCTGCTCTGGTCAAGGCGCTCAGTAGCTCATCAGCCTCAGCACCAGTGTAGAAGACTCAGTAAATACTTGGACTCGGCGGGAGCGATATGCGAGAGAGTCGATTGAACCGAACTCAGCGAGAGTAGTTCACTTGGACTCGTAGCTGATTTTCAGTAGACCCTTCTCAGCTGTCTATCTACTGAATACAAAATCAGAATCAGCATCGGCTGACAGTCTTCTGAACTGTCTAAATCTTTTGATAAGCTATCAGTGTTGTCAAGTACGAGGAAGAGAGAAGTCAACTTCAGTTGCCTCGAAGTTTGTTCTGTCTCAACCACCACATCCACCTCGACAAATGACAAGCATACACGTGTCGTCTCACCTACTAAAGCTACAGTCAACATATTTCCGTAAAAGGAGGGAAAGGACACTGTACCTACTCCACAAAAGAGCCGTTTGCTACCACAAAAGAGGGAAAAAGAAGAAGATCGTCTCCAACGGATCTATTCTTCTCTCCACTCTATAAATAGAGGGATCATTCAAGATTTGAAACAGACACAAAAACGACCAACAACGCACAGAGCATTCAAACGAGCGAAATTAACGACTAAGTCTTCCGCAAGAATCAACCGAGTTATCTCCGGCGAAAGACTACATCCAACTTCAAAAGGAACCAAGCTGAACCGACATAAGCTTCTAGTATCCAAGCGACCGACACGAACCTATAGCTAAACCCTCAGCTGTTCGTCGCTCTAGATAGCTACATTCTCGTTCCTTATCCCTCTAACCCTAAGCTCACTTGTTATATCCATAGCTTAGACGAAAGAGTTCACATTTGAACCCAATCCTTATTGTATAAGGACTCCTTCATTGTTGGAGAAGTTTGTCAAACACTTAAAGTTTGATAGAATTGTAAACCGGGACTTGCTCGAGTATAATCCCCAAGCCACGGCTTTGTCCGATGTACAAGCCGACCGAGACTAACTCGGTATAATAAATAGCCTCTCGATCTATCGGGACGGTAGAGCGTAGGATTGTTGATATCGGAACCACTTTAAAAATATCTCGTGTCGTTTACTTACTTTTTCATTGGTTTTTCTGTACATACCGAACATCATATTTAAAATCGATTTAACTGTCTCGATTTCGAACTTCTTATCTACCGAACCGAGACTTGCATAAAACGTTTTCCTCATTAAAACCGACTTGGGCCTACACAATTCCGCACACCGAACTCTCACCGATCGATACCGAATTCGACCTAGTCGGTTAGCGGATCTCAGCGAGTCGGTACTCTTTTAGCCTTTAACACGATTCGAAACGGTTATGCAGTCTGCCTTGAACTATTTCGATGCGGCACCTTCCCCGAATAGGACTGTTCGTGTTCGAAAGTTGAGAAATTTGGATTCAGTGTATTCACCCCCCCCCTCTACACCCGAACTCACTCACGGGGCCAACAATTGGTATCGGAGCGGGGAGTTCTTTGACTCTTGTTATCTTTGAGACTCGGTCTATTCGAACGGATCCGAGGGAAAGCGTTTTCACTGCATATCACTCTACATTCATATCATTATTCTTCATGGCTGATATGTCAGGTATAAGGATGGTACCTATGTTCTCGGTGGAGAACTACGGAGTATGGCGAGTCAGGATGGAAGCTCATCTGACATCCCTCCATGACGATATGGTCCGAAGTGCTTGAAGATGGACCTATCGTTCCTATGATTGATAGTGTCGTGACTCAGGACCAAGCTCAAGGAGGAGGAATGGTGACTTGGAAGAAGATCCCCAAAGACAGAAGTCTCTTCACTCCTGAAGAGAAGAAGCTTCACAATCTAGACCGAGTCGCCAGGAATGCTATACTAACCACCCTTAGTGATTCTTATCTTGGCAGGGTTCAGGAATGCAAGACTGCTAAAGAACTCTGGGATGCTCTTGCGCTGCCGAGTCGAGGGACTCGAGAAGATTAAAGCCAACAAATTAGCGCCGGAACTCCAAAAGCCGGAAAGCTTGTCTCTCATGCCCGGGGACAAAATCGAAGATCTAAACGTCGATTTACCAATCGATGAATTCTATCAATGGGTCGGGAAAGACATTCGAAGAACCGAGAGATGAATCGAAGATTCCGAGGGCAACTTGCCGGACGGACACTTGGACACCTTTTACCACTTTATTGCGACATTCCGATTTAGATGTTGTGTCTCCCGACCATATCTTTTCGAGAATTACGGGCGAAGGAGTATGAGTTCGACGGACCTCAAAGAAAGGCGAGAGGCGAAGGCGATACGAAGATTGACCATGCTTTCAAAGCTACGGTCGGCCACAAAGCATCTCCCGCTACGAGCATGACGACGAGTAAGACCGAGCCTTCACTCACCGACCTACAAGAAGGAAGTCTAGCTCGGAAGTACGCGGCGCTCGCAGATGAAGTATCGAAGGAGAAAGAAAGGCGTAGAAAACTGACCAAAGCATACCGAGATACAAAAGGTAAGTCGAATATACACCTAAACGCGCTCCCGATACTCAATCTTCCGAATGCGAAAGAAGGGATGACTCGGCACCCTCAAGGGATAGTGCAACCAAAGAAGAAAAAGTCATCACTTGCTACAACCGCAAGAAGCCGGGACATTATCGGTATGATTGTCCCGAGCTCGATAGTGCTAAACGCGCAAAGCACGCAAGGCAAGGAGAGAGAAATTCGCCCGGAAAAGACAATCCTACATAGTCGGCGAAATCTCGGACGACTCGAAGAGATCGACTCCTTTATGGATTCATCCGACCAAGAAGCCACTTTCATGGCCTTAGAGCATGAAGCGAGATGAATCAACCGAAATGTGCATGATGGCGGTGAAGAGGATGAGGTAAATTCTCATGAACCGGTTAACTCCTCTTCACACCGCACACACGACACTATTTCGGTGCAGATGGGAAGTTGGACATCTCGACCGCATATGAAGATCTACTAGATGAACAAATTCGAGATGAGTCTGCGGCTCGGTAAGACTCTTCGGGAGTTGGATACCCCGAAAGTGGAGAATCGAGACTTTCTCGGGAGAGTCGGGTTATTCTCGAGGCCGAAGGACTTGTGTTGAGACTCAGGGAGGAGATAAACTCTCTGATGGCCAAGTCTCAGCATCAAGAAGATCGGATTTCAGTCTTGACCAATGACTTGACTCAGAAAGATACTGAACTGAGTCTACTGAAGCAAGAACTGTCAGGACTTCAGACCAAGCACGACGTACTGAAGAAAAGTGATGATGTCTGGAGGAACCTGATGACTGAGAGGTATATGGGCGCAGAGAAGAAATTGGAGGCTATGCTAGCAAGCAATAAGCCAAAGCACTGCAAGGAAGGACTTGGATTCAGTCTAGGAGCCTCCTCATCTGCCCCAGTACACTCAGAAGTACGGCTTGCTGATAGATTTGTTCGAGGGGAGACTATCAACGCAGATATACCGAACCCCCTAGCAAAGAACAAACGAGAAGATGAAAGCACCTCATCCCACACATCGGCATTCCGACAAGAAGATCAATGCCAAGAAACCCCGGTTCGATCGAGGGGGAACCAAAGAAATCAAACTTGGCGGATCGGTATGGACCTCCGAAGCCGACGCATCCTCGCTCGGTATGGATCATATTATTATGAACCTATAGTCCGAAGAGGCTCCAAAGGTCGAAGAAGAAAAAGGTCGCACAAAAGGCAAAGGTCGGCGAGTCCACCAACTCGGAAGATCGGGACTCCTCGAACCTCGAAGCCTCGAAGTCAGCGTGACCGATCCGGTGGTCGAGATATGTTGACTCCGGTGGAAAGAAAATGTCCGAAACCACCGGGGTTGTTAGACAGATTTGGGTTACTAAAACTAACATCTAAGGACCCACAATCAAAAATAAAGGGTACCCGAATATAATTACGTTTTGCGAGGTGCGTAAAGACCCATGGTATGTGGACGACGGATGCTCAAGACACATGACATACCAAAGGAGTCTGCGAAGAATTATATCACCAAGAAGGACCCGAATTGAGTTCGGAGACGGTCAAAAGGCTATACCGAGAGGATATGGAACACTCGAGCATTGGGCGCCAACGTTCCAAGAGTATCATATGTTGAAGGACTTCAAGCATAATCTTCTCTCTGTTAGTCAATTTTGTGATAACTCAAATAGAGTGATATTTGACGCCGGTTTTACGTGATGTTATTGATAAATCCACGGGGAAAACAAGTGTTATCGGGTTCGCGCAGAAAGAACATATATGTGGTCGATCGGAACTCAGTTGAACACGAAGCTTGCTTATTGGCGAAGAATGACAACCGCACGGGGTGGCTATGGCACGAAAAGACTCAGCCATCTCAACTTTAAGAAGCTCAACAAGCTTGCAAGAGACACTCTAGCAAGGGGGACCGCCGAATGAAGTATTCAAAGAAAGACACTCGAGTGTGAAGGATGTGCGAAGGGAAAGCAAACAAGGAATCAAAATCCTCCAGGTTCCATCGCCTTCCACGAGATGGAATCCTTCAGTGCTACATATGGATTTGTTCGGTCCAAGGTCTCCCCGGTGACGATCGAGGCGTAAAAATATGCATTAGTGGTCATAGATGACTACTCGCGCTACACATGGGTCATATTCATTGCCAACAAGTCCGACGTCAAAACAGAGTTACCAACGCTTCGAAAAAGCTCGGTGTCGAGAAGAACACCAAGATCGAGAAAAATACGTTCGACGGAGGAACCGAGTTCCTTAATTCCATGGTAAAGGAGTTCTCGCAAGCGAAGGAATAGAGCATGAGACTTCATTGCACGCACACCTCGGCGAGAATGGAGTTGCTGAACGAAAGAAACGAAACTCTAAAAGAGGCGGCTAGGACTCTACTCGCAGACTCGGGACTCCCAACCAAATTCCAGGGCGAAAACGGATACCGCATGTTATACTCGGAATAGATCTCTGCCGACAAAGCAAGCATAAGCGGACACCATATGAACTATGGAACGGCAGGAAGCCTTCTCTATCTTATTTCCATATTTTTGGTTGTTCATGCTTTATTCACAATAATGGGAAAGATCAGCGAAGACTTTTGATAGCAAGTCGATCGGGGAGTATTCTTAGGATACTCTCGGGTCGAAGAAAGCTTTCGAGTATTCAACTATCGGACTCTTTGCATGGAGGAAAGCCCTCATGTTGTTTTTAACGAGTTTGCTACTAAAGACAGGAGCAATAACTCAAATTCCGAATCCGAGGACATCGGTAAGCGGCCTACGGGATCTAAGCTTAAAAGACAAATCGAAAAGATCCAGCTATGTTGGGATGATGATTCGGACGAAGAAACGAAGACAAATCTACCGAATCTCAACCCGTCGAGCAAGTAGGCGAAGCATTGATTCTCCCGAACGTAATCAATCCCGGGTAACTCAGGTCGATGAAGAAACCGTTGAGGTAACCGAGACCAACACTACCGAGAGCAACACCTCGGGGGAACGTCTAGTAATGTTCTCCGAGCTGAATGCCCCTGAACCCGGTGACTCGATGGACCATACTCTTGTTCCTGAATTACTTCAATCTCGAATAGTACAACCGAAATGCCTCACCTACTATCCGTGTTGAACAAGTTTCGGATGAAGAGTTGAAACATCGTAGATCGTAGCTCGATGCTCACACTGGCGATTTAATCATTGGAGATCCTTCAAAGCAAATGTCAAGACAAGATCCGGATAACGTCAAGGAGAAAGCGCATTATTTTCCCGCTTCTTGTCTCCGAAGAGCCTCGGACCATTGAGGATGCACCGAAAGATGCTGGCCCGGATCATTGCTATGCGGGAGGAGCCGAATCGGTTCACGAGAAACGAAGTATGGGAGCTTGTAGACGAGACCCGGCATCAACATGTTATTGGAACCAAATGGGTCTTCAAAAACAAGCGAGATGAAAACAACGTTATAGTAAGGAACAAAGCAAGACTCGTGGCTAAAGGCTACTTGTCAAGCCGAAGGGATAGATTTCGATGAGACGTTCGCTCCGGTTGCAAGATTGGAGGCAATCGGACTATTCTCGGCCTACGCAACACATCAACGATTCGAGTTTATCAAATGGATGTGAAGTCTGCGTTCACGAATGGCGTGCTTTGAAAGAAGAAGTCTATGTGGAACAACCATCCGTCTTTCGGCGGGGACATCAAGTATATAGACTCGAGAAAGGCTCTATATGGGTTAAAACAAGCACCCGGGGCTTGGTACGATACCACTGTCCGAGTTTCTTCTTCGAAAGGTTTTCGAAAGACACGATGAGACCGCACTCTATTCAAAGCATTCGGCCGGAAGAAGACTTATTACTTGTGCAGATCTACGTGGATGACATTATATTCGGATCAAAGAATGTCATCATATGTCAGCAATTTGAAAAGATGATGAAGGATAAGTTCGAGATGTCGATGATGGGTGAAATGAATTACTTCCTTGGCTTTCAAGTCAAGCAATCTGAAAAGGGAACGTTCATCAACCAAGGCAAATACACTCGAGACCTCATCAAAAGATTCGGCTGCACATCCGGCAAATCAATCAAGATCCCGATGAACACGAATATGAAGATAGATCTTGATAAAGAGGGAGTATCGGTAGACCAAACCGAATACCGTGCTATAATTGGTTCTTTATTATATCTAACGACTACTCGTCCCGACATAACTTATCTTTGTAGGTGTTCGTGCTCGATTTCGGGGCGAATCCCAAGCGAGTCATATGGACTCGGCAAAGAAGATTCTCCGCTATCTACGAGGAACACCTGACATAGGTTTGTGGTATCCAATGATGATAATATTGAACTACACGGTTATTCCGATGCCGACTATGCGGGATGTAGAATAGACCGAAAATCAACTTCGAGAACATGTCGAGTTCCTTGGCGGCAAGCCGATCTCATGGTTTTCAAAGAAACAAGCACTCGGTGGCCACGTCGACTACGAGCCGAATACATGGCTGCTTGGAAGTTGTTGCGCCCGAGATCCTTTGGCCGAGACAAAGAATCGAGAGACTATGACGTCATTCGAGAATGAAGTGCCGATTTTCTCGCAACAGTACCGGTGCTATTGCAATCACTCGAACCCCGTACTTCACACGAGATGCAAGCACGTGGACATCGGACATCACTTTATTCGTGACCATGTCGAGAAAAAGGATATCGAGGATGGAGAAGATCCATACCGACAAGCAACGGGCCGATATACTTGACCAAGCCTCTAGGCGAATCCGATTCGAGAGAACTTTCGAGTAGAGATAGGTTCTGTTGAACCCTACTGACCCCGGTCGATAAGAGGTTTCAGGAGAGAGACATTTCGCATGGGGGGGAATGTTCACTCTCGATGCGATACATTCGGTACGTAGAGACAGAAACCATCTACACGAGGTATCAGCTGACTACTATGTTCAGCGACAGGTTTGCGTATCTCTACTCAGTAGTAATTTAATACAACAGTACTTTGCATTTATGACAAAGATTCAGCATGACATTAATATCTTTTGGTTTGTCTTTATTATTAACGGCTCACATTTAATGCACGACATTCCATACATAAGCTTGTTGAACTCTGCACGCATTTAATGCATGTCTTTTCGCAGTTACTACTTAGGCTATTTTACAACTGGCTTTGACTTAGGCGCCTTTTGTGATCATTGCCTATTTTATAACTTCTAATCTTAACCGTCCATATCATAAAGCAAGTTTAAATTCAGCCTTCGATCGAAAACCGTTCATCTTCATAGTTGATATATATATTCGATCATATCTTTGAAACCGCCATTAGCATACTTCATAACTTTCAAATTCGAAAAATCCGAGATCTCGCATACACAATCCTTACTTGCAACTTCATTCTCAATCTTATCTCGAATTTTATCTATTGGTATGCTTATATCTCGTTAATGTATTTTTCAAGATCGCATTGTAAAGCATCTGCTCTATCCAAGAAACTGCATGCGATTCATTTCTTGTAACAGTACTATGGGTGGTCTATCTGTCAGTTCTCCCGACAAGATAGAGGAAATCGTCAGCAAGGGCCGCATCTGGTGCGAACCAGTCATGGAGTTCGACGCGTGCGAGCTCGAGTACATGGACGAGATCTTCACATATCTGAGGAAATCCGGACTTAAGGAGTTTCTATCGAGGAAGCCGACCTTCTTCCTTCCTCGACAAGTGGCGGAACTGTATCTGAACTCCGACTCAGTTGGAGGAGACATTCTGGCGAGGTTCGTTGTTAACACCATTGACGACGCATCGAAGATACTGAAGCAGATGTCTATTAAACAAGCGCTGAAGAAGAGCTTCAACCTCCCGTCTGAAGGTGTCAGCACCTTGGGGTACAATGACGACGCTGTCGACACATACCTCTCCGTTTTCTGTGGCAAGCCCACAACCTTCAGAGCAGCATTTTCGAAGAATGCAATGCTACCGCAGTTCAGAGCACTGGCGTACATCGTCACTCAGCTGTTGACGAGCCAGGCTGGCTCTTTCGATCAGGTCTCCCGACCCAAGATCCATATGATGATGGCGATTTATGACTGCGTGAAAGTCAATTGGACCGACTTCTTTGTTCGCGAATTTATGGCTCAGGCAGCCAAGTTCGACAAAGCTACGCGAACACTGACCGCAAAAGGAAAGCTTCTCTACGGACTTAAATTGTCAGTCATGATCGAGGATTTCTGCGAGGCTGAGCAGATCACAAATGACGGCAAGGAATATTTTAATGTGAAGAAAATCCGCTTTCACAACAAGTCCGCGGCCCCGCAATGCATTGGTTCAGGGCCAGGCTGCGAAGCTCGGCCATCTAAGCCTCAAGGCGAGCGACTCCTAAGAAAAGGACACCTCCCGCAAAATCACCTAAGGCACCAGCCAAGAGGCCGAGGAAGGCCATACCGGATACACTGCTGAACCGGAGACTACTACCGAAGTAGCTACTTGAACTAACTCCTATTCGGCCACTACAGGTTGGTAGATGAGTCTTCCTCATCTCGAGAAGACCAAGTCGGTGGAGAAAGCCGTCTCCACCGAGGAACAAGTTCAAGAGGAACAGGGGAGAGGCTACCGAAGCCCAAAGCGAAGAAGTCCAACGTGCCGGATAGCCCTCTCTTTGTGCCTCCGCTCGCGAGCCGCCCACTGTCGACTACGAGACCGACTTCGTTGATATCGAGTCGATTCTCGCGCGTAAGAGACTCTCGGGATGGAAGCGGCAGTTATTGTCTCTAGAGCTTCCCGAGAGATCATCCGGCTCATTCCGAGCTTGCCGACCATTCGAGATTTGCTCGTCCTAGCCAAGTCGGCAAGGCCGCATATGATCCTACGCTTTCGGGAGTGGCCTCGGCTTCAACGCCTTGTTCTACACTACTCCCGTCGGCAGCCTACACTTGGAAGAACCGAGATTGCGTGAGGAGATAGGCTATTCGTAGCCCGAGAACCTCAATACGATGGAGAATCTAAGGGCGGCCATGCTTGCAATCATTGCTGATCGACGCCAAGCGGCGGCTCGCCGCCCTCGAATGGGTCCGACCACGACGGTCGGGACCCACCCGATGATCCGAGCCCCCCGGAAAGCCCGATGAGGGACATCCACAGGACAAGGATACCCATATGCGAAGAAGCGGCACTTAGTATCCTTAGGCACGAGAAGCCTTCGGCGGTGTCTCGTCCTCAGCGAGCAGCTCGCGGCTCCTCGCTCAAGTCGACATACGAGGCGGCGCCCGGCCCATCCGCCAAGAGATCCCGTTCAATTGCCAAAGCTCTAACCGCACAAGGAGTTAAAAATCGGGAATTGGCGAAGGCGATCCACAAGGTGTGGAAGAAGTCTGCATTGGCCACCAACTCGAGCTTCGGGGCCGAAATCCAAAGCATCTCTACATCATCGCCCACGATGTCTCCGCTCTCATATCCGAAGCATTGCCCGCAAGCAGAATTTCGGAGACTACGCTAAGTACAATTCGGGAGGGGACGAGCCAAGCTCCTTGAACAATTTCGAACGCCTTGTCCGCTCATACCGAGTCATTCACCGAGCAAGCCCGGGCCACGGAGAACGAGACTATACCTCATTCAACGGTCGTGGAGGACAAGATCGGTGAGAAACTAGCCGAACTGAAGTCGAAGCCGCTCTCTCTCATACAAAGATACAAGGACGCACTCATATCTCGAGAGGAACGAGCTACATCTAGCTTTGGAGAAAGTGCACAAACAGTTGGGACGTCTTGTCCACTTTGTTTATCGAAGCTAGAAAAGAAGGTACTCATCCCAACCCCTTTGTACTTGATGATGCCAAAAAGGGGGAAGGAAAGAAGAAGGGTGCTGAGAAAGAAAGTGAAGGAAGTGAAGGAAAGAAAAAGAGTGCGAGAAGGCGACTCCCACTAAACCTTCTAGACTATCGAAGGGGACGGCCCATCAAGAAAAGAAGGGGGCCGAGAAGAAGAAATCTATTGCGACCTTAGCAAAACTCGGTCTCGAAAACTCGACTCGAGACTCCGGGTAAGGCCCCGAGTGTTTCGGCTGCGAGCACACCGAAACCGGCCCAAGTGGCTCAGGACCCCAGCCAGACTACTCGAGCAACCCGGACTCCCAAAGACATTATTAAGGAGGTTGCTGAGTACGGCCGAACAGCGGTGGAGGACTCGAGAAGAAGAAGAGGCTCCTCTTCCACCACTAGTTCAAGAAGGCAAGGGCAAACAAAAGCTTAAAATTCCAACCCCTCCAAAGAAAGCGATTAAGGTACATATCTGGCCGAGGAGGAAGCCCAAATAGGCTGCGGATGAGAAGGCGGCCGGAGAACTTGCGAGAGGCCGAAGCGGCTAACAAGCCATAGTCTAAGCTTTCGCTAAAGGAAAGACTAAAGCCCCATCCAGAGGAGGAAAGAAAACGCTAGGCGCCTCCGAGAAAGCTCATCATAACGAGATGAAGAGGACGGAGAAAAGGAAAAGGAGCGACAACGAATGAAGAGTACCGAAAGGCGGGGGTACGTCCAAATCTAGATCTAGTACCCCTGTCGAATCGAAAGAAGCCCCTCGGCAAGCCACCGATACACAAGGAGATGAAAACGAAGCCATATTTGATCCGATGAACAGATATCTATACGAGGCGAGGAGGCAAGACAGATTCAGTCCCGAGAGCCGAGAATTTGGAAGGCGGACCTTGAAGCTCGATGAAAAGGATGAAGAGGAGGCCAGCCGAGAGTGCCTTCTAAAGGCGATATTCCATACGATACGAGGAAATTCGGGAAGCCACTGACACGAAATTTCAAAGATGGCCAAGAACGAGATGAATGGATACCGGCTCACTCAATCAAAGATGGGAAAATGCGAAAATTGAGTTCATCAAGAGGAACTATTTTTGGAGGTTCTGGTCCAACAGGACAAGGATTGAAGCTTACATGGAATGGATGTTCGCTACTGAACCTGAACTCTACCCATACCTCGACAAAGCCATATACGAAGGTATAGAAGTCGGTGTTCCGGGACCCCGAGAATCATACCTCCACCGAGAAGACGGATGACTCGGTACATTTTGGTACGATTGAAGTAGAAGTGAAGCATGCCGCGGCGAAGAAAGAACTTGCTGAAGATGAGCCTGCTGATTTTGCAGAATTTCTGAAGCTAAGGAAGATCACATACAGGATGTATGGAGTGCCGCTCCCTGAAGATCGGACTCAAGAGTTCATGGACGGAATCAAGAAGTTCGGTGGCCCTCCTCCTTAGATCTTTAGCTCATTCTCTTAGCATAGCAAGATTGTATGCATCTTGAATTTCTCTTATATTTATACAATCTGCTTTTGGCTCTGACAACTACTTGTTATTTATACAGCCGTGTTTGTTTTATGCTTTAACACTCAGAATCACTGAAGTGATTGCTGGCTCACACTCTCTTTATTACATGTCAGCTGATTGCTTTGATAGATTCGCTAGCTTTGTTTTGTTTGCAATGGGGAAATTGTTCCGTTTACCCTCGTTTGCTTTATAGTCTAGAACCGATGGAACATCTCCACTGATCCTACTTGTAATATTTGTAAGGAGTTTTTGTTTCTATCTGTTTAGTGTTAGCATAGATGATAGGTTTTGGCATCATCAAATAGGGGGAAATTGTTGGGTGATGATTCAATCCTCAGCATGATCATACTTGTGGGAAATGATTCTATCTTCTATATTGAATCACGCTCAGTAGCCTCGTGCTCTGACTGTTGAGAAGATTTGAAGATCCCAAAACCCTATCTGATTGGTGAACCATTCCTTTGTATTCGTATTTGTCCCTGAGGTTTCAGACTCAGTAGACACTCTGCTTCCGGTCAAGGCGCTCAGTAGCTCATCAGCCTCAGCACCAGTGTAGAAGAATTAGTGAATACTGGACTCAGCAGGAGCAGATATGCGAGAGAGTCGGTTGAGCCGAACTCGGCGGGAGTAGTTCATCTGGACTCGGAGCTGATTTTCGATAGACCCTTCTCACCGTCTATCTACCGAATACAAAATCGAGAATCGGCATCGGTACCGAGTCTTCCTCGAACTCGTCCGAATCTTTTGATAAGCTATCGGTGTTGTCAAGTACGAGGAAGAAAGAAGTCAACTTCAGTTGCCTCGAAGTTTGTTCTGTCTCAACCACCACATCCACCTCGACAAATGACAAGCATACACTTGTCGTCTCACCTACTAAAGCTACAGTCAACATATTTCCGTAAAAGGAGGGAAAGGACACTGTACCTACTACACAAAAGAGCCGTTTGCTACCACAAAAGAGGGAAAAAGAAGAAGATCGTCTCCAACGGATCTATTCTTCTTTCCACTCTATAAATAGAGGGATCATTCAAGATTTGAAACACAGACACAAAAACGACCAACAACGCACAGAGCATTCAAACGAGTGAAATTAACGACTAAGTCTTCCGCAAGAATCAACCGAGTTATCTCCGGCGAAAGACTACATCCAGCTCAAAAGGAACCAAGCTGAACCGACATAAGCTTCTAGTATCCAAGCGGCCGACACGAACCTATAGCTAAACCCTCACTGTTCGTCGCTCTAGATAGCTACATTCTCGTTCCTTATCCCTCTAACCCTAAGCTCACTTGTTATATCCATAGTTTAGATGAAGGAGTTCACATTTGAACCCAATCCTTATTGTATAAGGACTCCTTCATTGTTGTAGAAGTTTGTCAAACACTTAAAGTTTGATAGAATTGTAAGCCGGGACTTGCTCGGTATAATCCCCAAGCCACGGCTTTGTCCGAGTGTACAAGGCCGACCGAGACTAACTCGGTATAATAAATAGCCTCCGATCTATCGGGACAGTGGACGTAGGATTGTTGATATCCGAACCACTTTAAAAATATCTGTCGTTTACTTACTTGTTTCATTGGTTTTACTTGTGCATACTAAACATCATATTTAAAATCGATTTAAGCGTCTCGGTATTCCGAACTTCTTATCTACCGAACCGAGACTTGCATAAAACGTTTTCCTCATTAAAGCCGACTTGGGCCTACACAATTCCGCACACCGAACTCTCACCGATCGATACCGAATTCGACCTAGTCGGTTAGCGAGATCTCGGTCGAGTCGGTACTCTTTTAGCCTTTAACACGATTCGAAACGGTTGTGCTGGTTCGCTGAACTATTTCGATACGGCACCTTCCCGAATAGGGTGTTCGTGTTCGAAAGTTGAGAAATTTGGATTCGGTGTATTCACCCCCCCCTCTACACCCGAACTCACTCACGGGACCAACGAAATCAACGAAAATCATGAAAATAGATCTAGCATAGCTTAGCGCCTAGAAAACCTCGAAAGATGGGTTACTGTTCATTGATGATAAGTCCGGGTACAATCTTTATTACTAACAGGAAGAAAGGTTTCTTGTAGATGTAGTAGGATGTGACACGAACGGCGCGGGAAGTACAACGTCGCGTCAGAAGGAACGAATGAGAAATGAGGTACATGAATCTCCCGTTACTAAGAAAGAGACGCAAATTTCCTTGTAGATGTAATAGGAGAGGACGCGAATGGCGCGGGAAGTACGACGTCGCGTCAGAAGGAACGAATGAGAAATGAGGTGCATGAATCTCTCATTACTAAGAAAGAGAAAATGTGGGTTAATTAAATATAAATATTCAAGAATCCAATGAAACCCACTCAGATTTGTGGAAATAATAACAAATGAATCTAGAAATGCACAAAAGGAGCTAAGCGAAACTAAATAGGGGAAAAAGGTTATTAAACTCAATTCATCAACTGCAACCAAAATATGAGAGAGGAAATTGATTTAATTGTTAAACTCATAATAAATTCTTCAAAAGGTTGGAACTTTAATCTATAAAAACACTGAAAAATGAAGAATTAGCCTAAATAAACTCCGAATTGAAGGTATTCGCCAACAATTGCATTGCAGAGAGAGAGAGAGAGAGGTTTACTCTTCCAATGTCATCACCATTGATGAGAACAAACTCATTCCTATTATGGGAGGCAGCGACAAGCCTCCCTTTAGTATCCATGCCCAGAAATCGAAGCTCCCTCCAACATGAACTCACACAAGAGAATAGAATCAATAGAAAGAGGGGAAGGAGAGAGAAGAAGATATTGTGCATTTGGTCTCACAGCAAATCAAAGCAAGGATTTTAATTTATTTCCTCTCTAATTAACACAAATCCATAAAGCAAATAAACAAGAAGAGTAATTACATCAAGTACAGATGAGCCCTAATTAATCAAATAACTACACAACAATTCAACAACCTAATCATTAGAAGAAGAAAAAATTGGATTTTTTAAAAATCCCAAATCAAGAAAATTGAAGAAAATTATTCATAATGTATGAACAGGATACCCGATATGGTTTACGTGATACCCGAAATTTTCGTTCAGTTTTGACATGGTTTACGTGATACCCGAAATTTTTTGACTTCGTTCAGTTTTCATACAATTTTGACTTCGTTCAGTTTTCATACAATTTTATTTTTCAACACTGGATGAGTTTTTCTAGCATCCATTTTAAAGGAAATAGAACAAACCAAGTGTGATATTGCTTTTATATGCATAAATTGTTTTAATCACGGATAGAAATTAATACTGATATCGATCCACACATGAGGGTAACAGTGAAGTTATTGTAGGTTGTTCGATATCTATTCAGTAGAAATCCTATTGTATGAATATAAACTTAGATAACAAATACTCCCTTCGTCCAATTTCACTTGTCCAATTTGGTTTCGGCGCGATTATTTAGGTAATTTGGTTTTATATAATAAAAGCGTAGGACCATATAATAATTAATTGTGTAAAATTATTATGTGTGAGACTCATATTATTATTTAATTATTTAAATTTGATTTGAATGGATAAAGTTGTGGAACCCATTTTCTTATTTAGAAAATGGACAAATGAGAGAGGACAACCGAAATGAATTACAGGACAAGTATAATGGGACAGAGGGTGTAGAAAGTGTCTTAAGAGTATACGACTAAAATTCTAGTACAACCTCATAATTTATATTGGAATAATCAGTTAGTTACAACCTATTATACGAGCCAGCGACAAGCCTCCCTTTAGTATCCATGCCCAGAAATCGAAGCTCCCTCCAACCTCAACTCACACAAGAAAATAGAATCAATAGAGAGGGGAAGGAGAGAGATATCAACATATTCTTCCCACAATGTACAAGTCAGCTTATTGCTGCTACAAACGAAACAAATGAGGTAGAGTGCACTTTAGGTAGATCAACTAAAACTCAACAAATCAAGCGACATATAAATCAAATGAAATAATATATTGTAGATCTTATTTCATAGAAACATACTTCTTACTGGTCGTAGAGATAGAATTATGTAGGCTTTATGCACATCTCATTTCCCCCGCATACCATACGAGACATAATAATGATTTGCATGTAATCATCATGCAGATGCAACCGAGAAAATTAAGACTGGGAATGTAGTTGCATTATTGGATATGCTTTTACCCGAGATTCAAACCCCGACTTAGTGTTAAACATCGTAATCCAATCAAAGAAATTATGTCATAGCAATAATTATTATTGAAGCAAACTTATCCAGCTCATCCCCACCAAATGTATCTCCTCTTGAAGCTTCTCATTTTGCTTTCTCTTCCATTCCTCCATTCTCTCTTTCCAAGCAACAGTTCCATACCCATACACAGCTAAGTCTTTCTTTGGATCCATCGGCCTAGGCGGAATCGCAGTTTCCCACACATTATTATTCTTAAACTTCTGATCAAGAAAAGGCCTTTTTTTATGATCTATCTACCTCTTGGCCATAAGTGAGGAGAGGAATCTCTGAGTTAAGAGCTGACTCATCCATCTCCGATTAGTTACTGAAACCGGAAGACGTCCGGGCCAATGCCACTGCAGGAGGGCGGAGCTCCGCCGCCAATGTGGTGGCTCTCACACTCATTGTAGTCAAACTCATGCTCCAAATCATCAAACTCGTCCTCATCTTCATCCCGGGACTCCCTGCAAAAGCTCAAAATTAGTAAATCAAACTATTGTGAATTGATTTCGATTTGTGACAAGAGTAATCAAATTAAATACCCTTTATCCGCTTGAATCGAGTCTTGCATTGAGGACAAGATTGATTGCCTTCCCTCCTCTCGTATTCATAGCAAGGGCGGCAAATGGGGAATGCACATTCATTGCAAGCAACGAAAGGCTCTCCATCCACACTGAATTCGATCTCATCTCCACAAATCTGACAAATTTGCTCGGTCAACTCTTTCACGGAAGTCACCTGCCAAAAAGGGGAAAAAGTAATTAATGAGTTTCTAGATCGAGAAAATTATCGAATTTCCAGAATCCAATGAAACCCACTCAGATTTGTGGAAATAAGAACAAATCAATCTAGAAAAGCACAAAAGGAGCTAAGAGAAACTAAATAGGGGGAAAAGGTTATTAAACTCAATTCATCAATTGCAACCAAAATATGAGAGCCCAAGCTCTATCATTCGAGATAATATTTTCTTTTGCAACATCAACTGTTTATCTAACCAATTTTGAGTCAAGGGGCCACCCCATCTGCAATTTATAAAAAATGGAGAAACCTTGTTAGCTAATTAAAAAAAGTCCAAAAATAATAAATTAAGCATGATTGGCAACAATGAAACATCAAATTAATCTTTTGTCATTCCAAAAGGAGTAACATCGAAATATAGAAGTTGAAAAACAAAGTAATTTCTCTATGAAAAGATCTCGAAGATATAACAATTAGCACATGAACTTTCCCATAAGTATGCTGCACAAGGTTCTAAACATACATAGTTATTGCAATATAGCAGTATACATTCACAATAGGCCCAAAATAAAATAAAAACAAACAAAAAGAACGATAATAGTAATAAATTCAACAAAAACAAGAAATGCAAAAAGGAGGAAAAAGGCAAACCCATGTAAGTTTCCCATACGTGCCCAAGCAAGAAATGCAGGTCCGCCGAAGAAATCATCTAAATGATGCTTAGAAATATTAAACTCCTGGAATAGAAACCAAAATCAGAAATTTAGACAAAAGCTTCTAGAATAGAATTGAGTCATAGACTAACACAAACAAGTAAGAAAAATCAACACAACAGAAGCTTCATAAACCAGTGACGAACATTTAGATGATTAGTATTCCACTCATCAAGTTTTGTATGGGCTTCTTGTTTTTACTTCTCGTTTTCTATAGAAAAAGCAAAGACTGGAACTAGAAATAATTTAGACAAATGAGAAAACTGTTTGATGTTTATAGTGTGTACTTCGTGAGGCATTGAGTTAATTTCTAAACATATAGCAAGGCACTAATAAAAGCAATAGAGAATTCAAATGTGCTCCATGGAATGGAAACAACATAACCAACTATCAGACGAAGAACATAAGTGGCGAAGTCCCAAAAGAAACAGCACATAATTTCTCAATAAGTTGAGCGGTCATTCTTTCAAATAACTTTATGAACTTCAAGGAGTATTTCACTACATCAGAAGATGAGAAACTTTAAAAATAAACATATTGTAAATCATTATTTTTCTATAATAAAAAAACTCAGTAAATCATTGTGAAAAACATACTGCAAAAAAATTTTGCCAGATAGCTTCCTGGCCTATGAATGCCAGAGGAAGGTTAATTCCTTGAAGTGCCATCCAATCAATCTCTTTTTCCCACCTTTCCCAATCCCACCAAACATAGGAATCTGTGGATAAATTCGACCCCGTTAAGATATTGACAACAACAATTATATTCTATAAAAAAAACCAAGAATGCATCTCGAATTCTCAACTGATAATTGAGTTTAAAATGAAAAGAGCAAGTGAAAACAAATCATGTATAAACACAACAAAAAGCTACTTGTTTATCTAAATGCATATGCGAAAACACAGAGAGACACCAATATATCAGTTAATATGGTCTAACAACTTCAACATCTATCTGATACATGATAACCAAAATGTCAGGGGCTAGAGACACATAAAAGAATGAAGGAATAAAATAAATTCATACAGCTAGACGTGACAACATTCTGATAGTAGTTCCACGACACTGGACGTTGAATCATCTGTTGGATATGAGTCAGTAGATGATACTCAGCTGTTCGTGGTTAAAAGAAAATTAGAGAAAATCATAGTAGTACTATGGAATTGAAGATCCCAAAACCGAGCTGATATCAGTAGTTTAGTGTGTCGTTAGGATTAGCTGATGTATAGGTTAGACTTGTTGTAATCGTTTTTATATTTTGTCTAAGTCCTGTACGGGGTAATTGTTGAACCGATCTTCGCCGAAGGTACTTTTCAGAACCCCACATCATCAGTGTAATCGGTTGCGTTCTTCAGTCATCAGCTGAGTAGACCTCAGTAGAAGCCAACCCAGCAGCTGATAAGTCATCAGCAGAAGAACTCATGCAAGCCCAGTACCTTCGCGGCCCGGTGACTTACTCGAAGTTACATTCCTTGTCGCCCGACTCGGTCGAAGAAGACAGAGACTTAGCGATCCATCGTATCCGACGTAAAAGCGACCCAGCCTACTTAAGTCTTTTCGAAAGTTCGCCAGAAGATCATACGAGGTTGTTTGAACGGTCAACTCGACATTCTCACCAACCACAAACCTCGACCAATGAGAAGCCGACAACGCCTTATCTCGCTCCAAACAATAAAGTCGCTCTCATGTACGGTAATTAACCGCCTCGCTGCAACAAGTTCGAATTAATGGCCGTTTTCTTTGGAAGCTTGTGACACGTGGCATCGTCGTCTCCAACGGACATATGCCATAACTCACGGCTATAAATAGAGAAGATTTCGAAGCTCCAAAAAAAAGGAGAAGCACGAAATTAAAAAGGGAAATTGCTCAAGCTCTCAAACACTCTAGCAAACTCATCGAACATCCAACTAAGAATCTCGCATTTATTAGAATATTTTGTGATTCTTCTCTCTGGAGTCTTTAGATCCCTTTCTTCTCTACCTAAGCTCATTGTCGATTTATAGTTTAGATTCGAAGGAGTTCATTTTTAGTGAACCTGTTCTTATTGTAAGAACTCCTTCATTAGTTGGAGAACTCGTTTCGCTCCCTTTCGAACTTAGGTTTGAATTGTAAAGTCGCTAAGGACTATAACTTAGAAGGATCTCACCCTGTACAGCTTCCTTGCCGAGACTTGCTCGAGACTAATCAACAAGTTATCCTCGCTTCCTGTTCGGACCGTGGACGTAGGATCTTGCGTATCCGAACCACGTTAAACCGCTTGTGTTCTTTATTGTTTTAGTGCATACAAACCTTTGAAAATCATAAGTTTGCATAAAACGTATTTCTAAAGTCGCACACGAAAAGAATTTAATCTGCAAAAACACGTTTTCAAAAAGAGACAAACTCCGGGCCCCACACTTATCCGCACACTTAAGTCTCCGACCGAGTTTCAAGTACTAACAAAAGTCGGAGGGAGAGCTCGATGGGCCGACTCACTCGTCCCGTGATCGAAGGTTTATTTGGCACTCGTTCATCGCTTGCAACCAACAACTTCACTGACCTTCACCGAGAAAAAGAAACGGTACTCGGGTGTATTCACCCCCCTCTACACCCGATATTTGTCTCCGGACCAACATCATCACACCCTCATCTTTCACTTGGAGGGAGTAATCCCGGTGAGGGAACCGAACCGAGCCGAACACCGTCGCCTTGCCCCGGGATACATGAGCACCACACCAAGCATTTTTAGATACCAAGTGCGATCCCGATGCGATTTCAACTGGCCGTATTTCCTTTTATCCTCGGATTAGCCATTAGGATGGATGCAATGTGAAGCTGAAATGAATGAACCTCACGAAATGGTTTAGAATAATTAGACTGTACCTACATTATTTCAGTCGGATCGCTATTTGAGCTCTTGTAGTTGCTGATTTGAAAGCAACTACTTCCACCTCATGCATCATAATTACATATAGTTTAAACATGAAATTTCAGAAGCTTCTAAAATAAAATATGTGGTAAAATAATTCAAGAAACTCTGCAAGTAGCTTTCGAATATGAACAGAAAACTCAAAAACAGAAACAAGAAAAGCAAAGAAACGCCTCTATTGTTTCAAGATATACCTGCACCAGGAACCAACCCCAAACACGAGAGGTTGCTACATCATTGCAACTCTTAATTCTCAAACAATAAAAAATAATTACAATGGTTTCCGTCGTACTTCCTAACTAAATTGTAAAAGAAAATAAGGATAACTTCAAGACTCCCAAGAAACAAGAGTTCCATAGATAACATAGTAATCTGAAAAAGCCTCACAGCAAAGCAAAGCAAGGAGTTTAATTTCTTTCCTTTCTACATATCTAATAGGAAATACAAAGTCCATCCCATAAAATTAAAGAAAATGTGCTTAAGAACTATAAATAACGCTAAGCTAAGGTTCTCATACCTGAATGGCAGTTGGGTAGGATGGATCCAATCATCAATATGATATACACAAAGCGGCTGTTCATAAGTAGAAATCACAGAAATTAGGCTATCAGTCAATTCCCGCGCAATAAACGATACAGATACAAAAAAACACCAACCCAGACACCACACCCTCGCCAGCGAATGCCTAAGGCCGGATTCCCGACCGCAAAAAACAAATTAAATCATGAATTCCATTTCAGAGACCAAAAGCAGAGGAAGAGATACAAACCCACATAAACCCACGATATAGATACAAATAAACACCAAACCGGACACCACACCGCCACCAATGAACCCCTAACGCCGGATTCATGAGTACAAAAAGAAATTAAATCGTGAATCCCATCTCAGAGATCAAAAGCAGAGAAAGAGATGCAAACCCATGGTAAACCCGAAGATGAAGGAAACACAAAAAGAACAACCTTTCTAGAAAAATTCGATTCGATTCGATTCGATCAATACAACCCATATTCTGGAACGCAACAACCGCTCGAAACCCTCTATTAGATAGGCGAACCGAAGACACTTCCGCAAGAAGAATACGAAAGCCAACGAGAAATCGGGGCTGAAATTATGAGGTCGAGCTGAGTAGGATAGGGAGCTGTGGGCGGAGGCTAGACACTAGAGCTTGATGGTAAGAAACTTGACGAATACGAAAACGAACTGCAGCCGGAGAAGAAGGGATTAAAGTTGCAAGGCTATGAGGAATGCGACGACGGTAGGGGAGTAGGGTACTGTTGAGCGTCGGCTAGACGGTGCATGAGCGCGATGGTAAGTGCGGGAACAAAGTTGAAAACCGATGAGTTTTAGAGAAATAATAAAGATAACAAAGTAATGGTCTTTCTTGGATTTTCAAGCTTTAAGAAGCCATACAAATTTAACAATATAATTTGGAATCCTATTTGTTTTTCAAGGTCAAATGAGAGAATCTATTTTGTATAAATATATATAATGAGCAAATTTAATGATACCTTTTAAACCAGCACATTGAGCAGTCTTCCTTTCCATTGCCGAATACACTGCAGTCTAAACCAAAATGCACCAGAACCCTATATTTGCCCTATCTTAAACCAACGTTGTTCCATATGCGTCGTCAGACACAAGTATGATCAATAAAAAGTTAATTTTGGGTTACATGGAAAATAATAATAAGCTAATAGTCGCACAGTAATCGAATGAGTGATTTGATCTATATAAGGTGTGGATAACGTCAGAATTATAAACTATACATAATTATTATATGTTTTATATATAATCCTTGTATTTTTAATTCAAAGAATTTGTAATTTCATTATGTATAATCCTTATATGTTTTATGTAGAAATGTAAACATGTAAATTTATAGTTTTTTGCATAAAAATATATATAGATTATACATAAAACATATAAGAATTATGCATAATTTTTAGTTTTCAAGTTAAATAAAGTTTCTACCAGATTCACACCCGATATTATATGTATTTATATTTTTGTAAAATAAGTAATTATTTTTATTAGGTTCTCAAGATTTTTTAAATATTTTTTTATTATTTAGGAGGTATTTGCAAATACTTTTTTAAGTGCTTATTTATTTTTGTGACTATATAAACAATTTTTAGTATTTGCAAAATATATTTTTCTAAGATAGCTTTTTTTAAAATTAAGCAACCAAACCGGTTAATGTTAGAAGAATCAATTAAGATAGTTTTGATCTTTAAAGCATAGAAAGTTCTAAACATACAAAAAATTTGCCTAAAACCCCCTTCTTTTTACTGAAGAATATTTTTTTCACCTATAATGCGACGTTGCAATTGCTTTTTAAAGTGTTTACTGTTTTTTAACTACATAAATAATTTTTTAATATTTGTAAAACCTACATTTTGCAGTAGTTTCTTAAAAATTAAGTTGTCCGACTCCTTAAATTTACAAGCTGATATTGAGATATTTTTGGAGCTAAAAATAAAACAATTTTAAATTATATAAGAAATATTTATTTTTCTAGTGTTAATATAAAAAATCCTCTATTTTTACTCGAAAGTAGTTTCTCTTTTCAATTATAAGTAAAAAATAAAATAAGAAGTATTTATAAAAAATATTTGCAACTACACCTTAATACATTTAACGAAATTATCCTCAGCCTTGGTCCAAGTTAAAATTGAATATATAATTATTATTTTATTAAAATTTAATTTATTTTTTTCCTATTTTGCAGACCACAAAGGATACATTGTATTAGACAAAATTGTAAATTTTGGGTGGTAAATTTCATCTTTTCATTATAAAACTTATTATAAACACAATGGATATTTACTCTTTTCACCCCTTTAATTTGTAAAACTTATTTATTTATTTATAAAAGTAAACCCAAATAACAAGTATAACAATATTTTTGGCGTTGAGCTTTTTTAAATTCAGTTACAACTGTAACATAAAATTTAGGTAAATGTCATTCTAGGGGGAGTCCCAAATTGAAAGGGGTTAAATCCTCAAATATCAAACACAAAAACACCACCACCTCATCGCTCGATCTCTCTCTCCCTTTCTCTCTCTAATAGTACTCATTGGCAATTGCTGATCTTCGGATTACATCTGCAGATGCAAAACTCCTTTGATGATTGATGAAGTTTTGCGACTCTACTCTAAATTAATCGGATGACTGTCGCTCCTCTGAGTTCAATCGAATCCAACGAATGTCAAACCCTAATATAACCCTCTCGATTGCTACGGATCCTTCCGTGAGGACCAGAATCGTGAGGATTTCTGAATTCTACAGTTCTCAAAGCGAAGGATGCAAGAGTTTCTGGCGCGAAGCCGCCCTGGTTGTACCCTCGGCTCTGTTGGTGTTGTACCTAGGGTTTCAGGCGAGACGCAATGTGAAGAAGCTTCGCCACCGAAAGTCGTACGTCATGATTGCGTACTACGCTCTGCTATGGTTGTCGGCTCTTCTAAATTTGACATGGGCTATTCTCCAGGTGCCATTTGGTTATAGTTCTTTGTTTTGGTGGGTATATTTATTTATAAAATATCAGAAACTGAGCTCTTTTCGCTTTGTTTCGTATGGGTTGTATGGGTACTCATTGCTAACTTTTCAAATTCCTATAGCTTGAGGTTGGTTTATTTATACAACATTTTTCAAGATCAGTTCTTTGCAAAGGATTGACTGATGTTCATTATGTTGTGACAGCAGTCTGCAGCTTTTATTGATATAGTTAAGTATGATCTACAAGTTGCATGATCTGTTTAAAAATCTCTTAGTAGGGAGTGTTTATGCATGCCTTTAAACTGAATAATGTTTTAAATCTTAGTGCCGTTTCTGTTTAGTATACCTGATCATTTATAAATGTGGTATAAGATAATGATGTTGCTTCGGGAAAAAAAAATCATAAAAAATGCTTGGTATGTTGAGATAAGTCTTAGGATTTGCATGGATCTGGATGGTTGAACATCGTCACTCACCAGCCTTCATGTAGGGATTAAGGCTTTTGTGGAGTAAAAGCTATTCCGTGCTCCTTTTTATATTTTGCATTGCTATTTTTGTACTTAGACGAGGATTTTTTCGGCTTTATATTTTGCATTGCTATTTTGTGTACTTAGGCGAGGATTTTTTCGGCTTTATATTTTGCATTGCTATTTTGTGTACTTAGGCGAGGATTTTTTCGGCCTAATTGTCTCTCCAAATCCAGTGCTTATCAAATTGAGTATTTTGTTTGTTTTTTGATTCCTTACTGAATATCAGGGATGGCAATGTAATCCTGAGAGGGCGAATGCTTGGAACGTGCTGTCGTTATTCACAGAATGTGGAATGCTATCTTTAGAAATCAGTATAGTCGCTTTCCTGCTTCAGGAGAACTATGCTAGTGGATTGGAAGCGCTGGGACACACTTTCCTTGTTTCAGGTTCCTTTGTTGCTGTTGATATGCTTATCCAGGTAATGAATGTCTCTCTTTCATTGAGCTTCTAGTTGAAGTAGTTTCTGAATAACATTTAATAGACTGTGGGATATTTACCATCAAACTAAAATATCTAAATGGGAAAAGGATAAAAGAAGGATATGATGGGTATGTTTTATCAAATAAAAGCCACACAAAAAGAACCATAGACAGCAATTATGAAGCAAATATATTTTCATCCTTTTGTATAATTTGATGTTTTTTTTTTTCTTTCTCCAAAAAAAAAAATTCAACAGATTATGTTGCTTTGTTCATAAGCAAAAAAGATAGCTCTATTGGACTAAGTTTTAAAAGAATTATTTATGGAAATATGTCGAGTTTTCTTTCTTCTGATTGGATTTACTCAGAAGTATGTAATGAATCTTTTCCACAGGCAATCTTCATATTTGGAGTTGGGGTGCCCCTATTCACCAATGCTGATACTGCACATTGGGGAAAGTGGACGCTATTAGTTGTTCATAGTTTGGTCCTGACTGCAGTGTATTGTTACATATTATTTATTCACTACTCAAAATGGAGGGATAAATTACCTCGTGAGTGGTACACTATCTCATATTAAAGCTTTTACTTCGGTTTTGATTATATTCTTGGACTAACTTGCCATTCGTCGGTGTAAACTTGTTTAAACAAAATGCAGCGAGGCCATCATTCTACAACTATGTGGTCACCATGTTTGTAGTAAATGTTTTGGGATTGTTTGCTAGTGGACTGGCTGGGATTGGTTTTGGCGTTGGATTTTGGTATTCGTCTTTCAAAAATGATCTGCAATATAGCACAAGTATTCATTTTAATTCTTCTGAATTTTTCGTTCAGGCTGTACAATTTTATAGTTATCTGCCGGCACTCCCTTTATCTTCCTTTCCTATATGTAATCTTCCTGGCTGACTTTTTCCAGGTAATGGTCGTTTTATATGTACTCAGTAGAGAGCATGACTCGGTTAGATTTTTGGTTTTAATGTATTAATGTTTTTCAGGAAGAAGACTGGCTCTTGGACAATGCTTATTACTCAGAGATGAAAGATGCTGGTTTTTTCGATACTGAGTGGGATTAGAGAATGTATGTTATCCATATAGAACATCATGTCAGGCTTGTAAATAAGTTCCACTTTGAAACTGCATCTTCCGGGTGATGTTTTAATTCAGACCATTGACAGTGTAGTAGAATTGTAAATTACTAACAATGATACGACTTGGGATGATCTGCAGGTACGCTGGTTGCATTTGTTATTTTGGTATTGGTCTTGTACATGATATCAACTCGAGGAAGCTTGGAAAATGACTTGTAAGAATAGGAAAATCGGAACTGCTAAGTTTGTTTCACGTGGTTAGTCTAATAGGCTATGCGTTGAATTACTATTACCGATTGCTGGCTTCTGCTTCAAAATTATGGGACGACCCAAGGTTTGAAGGGTCACTAATCCTACTGCAATATTTTGACGTTTCTAGCTTCAAATTTGAAGTTAAAAAAGATTTATTTTTTGTGTGCATTATGAGCTACTATACAGAAACAAGTATAGAGTGCTCGTATCGGATTTGGGTATGGATTTATAGATTTAGCTTTCATCATAATGTTTTTAAAAGCTCTTGGACAGTTTTTCGAGAGCCTAAATAAGAAATTGTATATCCGTTCTAAATTCAGTGAAGGCTATTTTTTTTTTCTTGATATAAATAATTTACGGAAATCATATGAACTTAGTACAAAAATGACCGCAAATAAAAGAATAATCTACAATAACTGCTCAAGAACTTGAAATGCTTCAGACTGATTTAATAATAATATACTCTCTCCGTCCCATTATTAATGTCTCACTTGTCTTTTTTGGTTGTTATGTCACATATCAAATAAGAAAATAAATGAATGGACCACAATCAATCTAAGCAAGTGGACCCCATCCCTTTATACTTTTACACAACAACTTTACACCTTTACCTCAACTATCTTAATTACTGTACTCAATCCCAATGAGACATAAATAATGGGACAGAGGGAGTATTTATCGACATTTTTCATGAATTTTTCAATTCAAATAAATGATCCCAAATCTATAACTCAAAACTGAGACGTGTATACAAAAATACAAAACCAGAATAGCAGAATGTAAAGGCTTGCTGCTGCTACAAACATATTTGATTTAGGGTACCTCTTTAAATAAGTATCAAAGATTACCCTCTACCAGATGATGGATTTTCGATAGAGTACTCTTGGTCCAAACCGATATAACAATCAGAAACCACGATCAACTTCATACCCTGAGGAACAAGAAAATTCCCAGTTGAAATAGAAAGACAGCGTAAAGCGAAAAGAGATGAAAGAACAATTTTCATGTGCAGATCTTTTTCTGTGGGATAAATTATCAGACAGAACAGGATAAAAGAACAATGTGAACATTCATGATTCTGCAAATAGTGAAATCTGTAATTCATGTCTAAATCATATTCTGATCATTATATGATTTGGATAGAAACGTGTTCTAACCTGAAAGTCGTTCACATTTGATGGAATATCCATGTTTGTGACCAAGGAATCAGTAAAAGAAACTCTCTTTATTGCATAAAGTTGAGAGGATGAGGTATTTGCCAGTATCAACCACCAAGCTTCATCTTTAACCTGTCCCACGGCACTGTCAGCTTTCTATTCTTACTAAATCATTGGTTACAACTGCAGAACACGAGGCTGACCTTTGGAAAGCGAGGAGTAAAAGCTCTCGCTGTTTTCTTATGTCTATTTGTCTTCCCCAATCTAACATTCAGACTAATGCAAGATTTATCAGCAGTGGTGCGTTTCTGAACTTTTAATCGAACTTGAATGCGAGAAAAATGTTGCAGTTCCTGTGTACAGGAAATATACCAATCACAGAGAAAGTAGGATGTGAGTTGGATGAAGTTGATAAACATGCAACAACAAAATCCAACATCAGGTCTTGCGTTGATATCTTTTTTTCATTGAATTCTAATGCTATCATAATCAAGACATCAAATATATAATTTCATAAACTGCAGAGGAAAATGTAATTGAGTTGCCAAGAGAAAGGATTATGGAACATCCACCTGAAACTAAGGAGAGGACATATTAACACTCCATTAAGTCAAACAAAATCATATGTATGGCATTGCATGGATTTCTCTTTCCCATTAGATTTACATCAACAGAGAAAGATTTGAGCTACAATGATAAACTCTATTTCCTTTATGTAGGCCGTTGCCTACCAGTTCATTAATAACACGAAAAACTTCATTTAGAGGTACATCAGTCTCCAATCGCCAAAAGACTCATAGTAATTGTCACAAATGCATGCCTTCTTAATTCGACGTAAAAATGAGTTGCTTTTAACTGTGTCTGCATAGTCTCAAATGGCTATCCATCCTCATGATTATTCCTGGGTTAAAAATGGTAACAAAAAGGCAAAAGCTAGGGATCTCATTCAAGTCCTAATAAGAGGTAAATGCCCTTGCAGTTCTATTGACATTTCCAGTCCTTGGAGAACTGAGCATGTCATCCTATACAATTATGGATTTATAAAGCAGTCACAAACTCATCTGTTGAAGAGAATGATATAATTGCTTTCCAGGAATTATGGAAACTCACACTCATCCAGACAAGTACTAATAATTAGAAAGTTGGCTAGTGCACCATAAATATCGCACTGCTAGATCTTAAAATCAAGTTCGTAGTTACCATAACTGATGCCTGGAATTGAAATCAGCACATATTCATTCAATGAGTCAAGAGAATAGACAATGGCGGGAATGAATTGTAACAAACCTCATGTAACCTCGAGGAAATGGAACTTTTTGTGAGAACCTGCAAAGTGTCCAGAGGAACATCTAATAACTGCAAGACGTTCAAGATTCCTCTCTGGCTCAATGTAGTAACAAGATCATCTGTCATACATGGGAGCATCCATAAGGAGGAATCTTTGTCATACCATAATGCCTGAAATATAACAAAACCAGCAGTTAATTCAAGGAAAGCAATATTTGAATGGAAGGGTACGGCTTCAACATGTTATCAAACACTTGCCTATTGCAATAACAGAAGAATGAAAATACAAGAAAAACAATCAAGACGAGCAATTCTATTATCAATATTACCTGCATGACCATTTGTAGGAGATGCATACAAGTAATCGTACTAGAAAGCCATCCGCTGTTTGCACATACATCTATCATTGCCTGTATAATACGAATACTTTGATCCAGCACAGACTTCAAGTCTGTTACATAGTCAGTGATTGGTAGTTCAACTCGAGAAAAGTGTGCCTACATCCCAATATGATACATGTCAGAGATCCAATTCTAACAGTAATATAATGTGTTTATCAGCACCAAATGCAGCTAATATGGTTTGAGATTCAAGTACAGCATGTAGACTCATCGAACCCAAATTGACTTAATTAGAGAAACAGAAAGGTAGCAGTAACCTGGAAAAGAAGATTTGTCTTCACATGAGGGTCATCAAGAAGATTCTTGTCAACCATGTATCGAACCTTACTGGACAACTCTGCATTGTGGTTTTCCTACAGGAGCAAACAAATGTTCAATACATAATACAAAGAAGGCAAGAGCTAGATAAAAGAAACATGTTCTACAAAGTAGTATAGAGAGATAATAAACAGTGTCAGTAATCCTGCTGGCAGTAAATTTTAAAAGTCGCGTTACTTCTGCGACAGATAGTCTGACATGTGTACTTAAATAGATGAATTCTAAGCTGCTCTAGATAGCAGATTCATAAACCATTCAGTTCAAATATTTAAAAAAAGAGAATAAAAATTACCAGGTGAGTAACCTTAGAAACATGTATCCATGAAATGCTCCTAAACTCCTAGACTGACTAACAGTAGGACCTTTGTGATGAAACGTCTAACATTATATCCATTCAAGTTACCAATAAGTTGTAGTAAATTATGATGTCATTTGCTCGACATAGCTATTCTTGTAAAGATGATAAGAATAAAATGATAAACAAAGAAAAAGTAAGACAATCCAGAGACTTAATTAAATTAATTAATGATCATTAGGTCCTAATGACGGCTCATAGACATAACAGCAAAAGAAAGGCTTGGAAGTTAAAATGTGTATAAACCAGTGAAAAGGTGTTACTTCATTGTGCCGCACAGGAAGCTCATCATATTCAGAAGCACCAGACAACACATGGAGAAAAACCTAAGACAGAAAACCTAAAAGTATTAGAATAAAATAAAATGTAGAAAAAAGAACAGAATCACATGTAATAAGAATTCAACTAACTTCCAGCGATGTGTCTGATTCTATATTTGAAGCAAACATAGATACAGTTGTGTATTTCAGATAATACTGGGCTGCTATTGAACCCAACATCATTGGCTCCACCCTGTCTTCTTCAATTTTAATGCAACCACCATCTTCAAGATCCTCAATTGTGCTCAGCACTAAGCTATTAAAGTTATGTAAAGAGAAAAGGAATTACTAACAGTTGAAAATCAGAGTCCAATATAAGAATGTTAGTTGTATAACCAATTCCACCTTGACAAGTAAGAACTTAGAGTTCCAGGATCTGTATCCTCTAGGCCATAATACGCTGGATTGACCCCCTGTTGGAGAAAAAAGTAAAAATTCTAGAACACTAAGAGCACAGGGAACAAAAGATAGCCAAAGAAGATGCAAATAGCCATTATTAAACAACATGATACAACTTCATGGTACAACTGTAAGACAGTATCAAAATTTTGATGACGAGCTGTACTCATTAACATTCTGACGCACAAGTAGACAAAAAAAGGTGAAAGAAAATGCAGACAAGCAGCCAGATACACTGTAAAATTCTAATTAGCATAAATCGTGTAAAAGTTGGTTAAGAAAACCAGCGCAACATGCAACAAAATGATAACTAACTCAAATCATCAGATGTAAGATGCCATACCAATCTACGGAATAAATATGTCCAGGTGAGATAATGTATTGCATCCTCTTTATGACAATTGTTCCAGAAACTATCTCAGCATTTATGTGATCATGCAGTTGTTCTCTCAGGCTGCTTTCAACTGGAAATGGTTCATAGAGAAACTGGGGTGGGGTGGGGGTGGGGTGCGGGGGATGATTTAATTCACTTGATTAAATATAAAGTTTAAAAAAAATGATATGCATAGAACTATTTAATTTATCCATACCTTTTTGTAGAAGCTTTTTTTCGGTTCATGCACCAGAATAATAGCTTTCCCATGCTGGTCAAACTGAGGCCGCCCAGCTCGACCCATCATTTGTAAAATATCCGTAATTGGAAAATCAACGTATCTCTTTGCTTTTGCATCAAAATACTCTGTTCCCTGGTTAGGAGATACAAAAAAGAGTGATACTTTCTCCAATCAGTGAAAACATTCTAGGAATTAAAGATAAGAAAACTACTTACAATATAAAAAGACAAAGTATACAGTGTCTCCGAGTGTATTAGAAACAAAAATATACGACCAGTTTGTGATACATAATTTAGCAACCTATCCATGGTCAGTTTCCAGAAAATGTTCGAGGAGCCACATGAACAATATTACAATTTATAGAAACCATACTGCCAATATTATTTGTAGAGGAGAAAAATATGTCAAGTTATCCATAATGTTGACCGACCTTTATAATAACTAAATGAGCTGGAAGGTTCACACCCCAAGCTAATGTACTGGTGCAGACCAACACCTGAAAGGATATACAGACGAATAATATATATCCGCAGAAAGTTCAAGATAAAAGTTTCAAATAATTTTGAACATGCAATTTGGTTAGAGAAATAATTACCTGAATTTTGTTGTTCGCAAAAAGTTCCTCAACAAGTGATCGATCCTTATCATTTAATCCTGCATGGTGCAATCCAATACCAAACTGTAGTGTGTGTCTAAGGTTCTGATCAACTACTTGGGAGACGATCATCTGAAGTGATTCTTCAGGTATAGCCAGGAATTGTCTAGGGTTCTCATCTGAAGCTGCATACTGCAATTAATTGGAGGGAGGTTTGAGGTGGGGGGTGGGGGGGATGTCAGTAAAAAAGAGGCTAATAGATCTCAGAGAAACTGAGCACCACAAAGACACTGACCTGAATGAGCTCCAATGCTGTAAGCCTAGTCTGACGCCGCGATGACACAAATATAAGAACAGGTTTTGTTGGTGAATGGGTACTTATTGCTGCATATGCAGGTTTGTTCATGCTATTCATTCTTGGGCAGTAAAACTTTCCAGGATATCCCTGATGAAGAAACAATGCAAACTCATTAAAATAATATTTTCCATTATCAGAATGATACACGTTGCACCACAGTTATGAGAAAAAACAAGATTAACGAAACGAAAATTGCATCAGCAATACTTGACAAAGCTAACACCTGCTAAAACATTTATATCAAATAGGAGTTGTACAAAGTGAAGATGAAGCCTTCCAACACATGTTGTAAGACATTTACTAACACCTTCTAAAATAACAAATAGCTATTTTTATGAATTGTAGATAAAGCTTGCTATCAACCAGCTTCAGATTATTAGAGACCACATGTGTTTGATTTTTCTTGCAAATTATTAAAAACCCCAGGTCACATTAATAACTGTCAGTAATATCGTTAATTCTTACAGTCTGAAATGAGCAAAGCATCTGCATAATGTTCAATCCTAATATCAGTGCAAATATAGAAACAAATATGCTATTGAAATTCAAACTAAAGTGCCATTTTTTGATGCATACTTTCAGGCATTTAGCAGAATTAATTGTTTAAGCCACAAGGTCAGATTGAATGCTGAAACTTCCTATATCATTCTCAAGTGATTGTTATTCAGAATTATCTTTGCCGCTTACATGTTGAATATTCATTCAAGTGCACAATGTCTCAGAAAAAATTCACGAGACTTTTCCCAGACAAAAGCATCAAGAGTTAGTTCATTGTTAGTGAACAAGATACATGAAAAGACGTAGTTTCATATCAAATTTGACCTAACTGTAAGTACGGCATTTTAATTAGAAATACGCCAAGCTCTTCAATTTGGAAACTTGTGTATCTTTTTGCATGTTTCAACACCAACAGTTGCAAATTTCTTCCAATTCTATGGAAACAAAATAATGAAGTATATACTTGCCTGTATGTGAACTTCAAGAGGAACTGGCCTGACACTAGGCTTGAAATTGAACAAACCATTTTCTTCAACACCCAGCCAATCAGCCAAATCACTAGATACACATCAAAAGGAAAACTTATATCCAACCAAAACAAAAAAGAACAAAAAAGAAAGATGCAAACACACACACCCAATTAGTATCTAATAAGATGCAGATATGCCATGATAGGTGGCCATTTATCAAATCTACGAAAGTAGACCCGTATCAAATCATAAAAAGGATCATAGAAAAAGCGTATATGAGTATGTGGTTGTCGTGAAATAGTGAGATTATTACTCCTTGTTATTAACAAGAATTGCAACCAGCCTAATCTAGTCTTCGTTTAGCATTATTTAACATGATAAGTTGTTATGAAAGTGCACAAATTTTATATGTATTACTGATCAAGTTGAAACTTCTTTATTGAACAGATAAGATTTTATGTTCCAAAACAACATTTACAACAGTTTTTCCAGTGGAAGAAATCTCTAAGAACAAGCTAAAGTATGATCAAGAGTAAGAAAGGATAAACACATTTCCGTATAACAAAAAAAAATGCTGTTGGAATAATGGATAGTTACAACTTACTGCGCATTTGCTAAAGCGGTCGAAAGACCAACAAATCGAACTGAACGCTCTGTCTGGGATGATATATATCGCATTCGAGATACAATAACCTGTTAATATAAAATATCATTAAATGCTACAGTCAGATTCTAACAAATGCTAGTGTTCATATAAAGAAGAATAAAAGATCTATGAAATGCTAGTCAATGCTCGAGTTAGGGATATTTACAGGAATTTACATTTGGCTATAACCCAAACTATAATATGAAAGGCATCAAGTTTTTCAAAGTGCTTACCTCTAATATGGGTCCACGATCAGCACCGAGTAAATGAATCTCGTCCAATATCATTAGACCAACCTACAAATTTTTTCAAATTTAATGAAGGCAAGTGGGAGACAACAAAGAACCAGCTGAATGAAAACACAAGAAAACAGTTGAGCAAAAAACAAAGAGAAGCAGTTGAGCAAAAAACAAAAGAGAAGCAGTACAACAAAAAACAAAATAGAAGCAGCTAAACTGCTGCATCAATCATGTATACCTTCTTAACATAGGATCGAGTATGCCAATTACGGCTGATACCATCCCATTTTTCTGGAGTAGAAATAATAATGTCAGCTGATAACAGAGAGGCCAAATCTGGAGTATATTCCCCTGTCAACTCCACCTAATTAACAAGTAGTTAGACTAGTTATGCTAGGCATAATCGCATGTGCAAGAGGAAAAAAAAAAAGAAAAAGAGTACCATATGTTTTCCAAGATGGGAAACAAGACGCTTTCTCCAATCATTCATCCTTTCTCGAACAAGAGCCTTTAAAGGTGCTATATAAATAACCTGCATTTATGTTACAATTTGATCAGCACTACCTAAAGAAAATCTAAGCTGTTGGAGAATGACAAAATATAACACATGACCAAACCCTCGCGTTGTTTCAGAAACAACCTATGTTTCATTGTTTCTTTGTATATATATACTTATTTAGATAGACTTTGTATTAGATTTACATTATAATTCTAGTCTCAACTTCTACTAGATATATGAGAATCTCTATAGTAGTTTAATACAACAAATTATTCTCTTGCACACGGTATGAGATGAATCATGCCCACAGTATTAGTACCAAGCCTGTTTTCTCTTCGTCTTTATCTTTATCTCCAGTTTGTTGTTAAAGACACCTATTCTTCGGTAATGGGAACCATTGTTAAACTGACAATGGATATCACCCTTGATAATGTTCTAATTGCTCCTAAATTTCCTATTAGTTTAATGTCTATAAGCAATCTCATAAAAACAGACAAATGTTCTTATTGTGTTTCTCAGAAACTGCACATGAAGAGGATAATTGATGGAAGGCATGAACAACCTACATCTTGTGCGCCAGTGCCCTCTCCATGACTAACACTCCTCAATGGCATGTCCTTTCCTTCTAGAGTTTATAAACATAGTTTAAACTCGTTCATTGTGATTTGTGATGTCAGGGCTTCTAATTGAGTCGAGTCTAAAGGGACTTTCAGGTTTTATTATCTTCGTATATGATTATGCCCGCACGGCGTAGTAATATTTACTCAAGCACAGTTCTGCAGTCCCTAATGTATTCAAGTCTTTTCAACATGAAATAAACACTTAATATTCTATTGATTTGCAATCTTAGTACTGACAAGTTTACTCAGATGTTTATTTCTACTTCTAGTGCTTCTCATTGGATAATTGATCACACGCCTTGCTCATACACTTTCAATCGAAATTGAGCCTTAAAGTTCTAACCACTGATAAATACGCTAGTGTTATTGTATGTGACACCGTCAGAGGAAGCCACCTAAGGCGAACAGAAACTGCAACCCAATCAGAGATAATAAAACAACTATAATTTACAATGTGCAGCAATAAATACATCAAAACTCAAATATTCATTGTGAAAAGATGATACCTAATGATGAAGAGAAATACCTTCATATCAGGCTGAGTATTAAACAGATGGAGCATGGCAAGCTCAGCTGAAATAGTTTTACCACTTCCTGTTGGAGCTCCGAGAAGAACATTTTGGTCTGTATGATATAACACATGAAAAGCCTGTCATAATTTACCAAAAGACCATGTCAGACTAACTTGAAGGTCCACGTTAGATGGAGCAAAATGCATGAAAAACCAGAGTACACTGGGTAGGAGTTTGTAAAATGAAAACCAAAGGAATACTAGCATGTCTCCCTGAAACCTGAGTCTGTATGGGGTTAAAATGTGTGAATCTGTATAATGCTTCATAAGTTCCATTGCCAAGTGCAGTCACCGGAAGTGGTTTCAGGTCAAGGAGTTCAGTATGAGTTGTATGAGCCTGAAAGAAGATAAGAAAAAGCATAATGGTTAAAAATTCTTTTTGCACTGTTCAAAACAAAAAAATCAGGTTAATCTGCAAAACCACCTCTGGCAACATAAGGTTCAGAAAGGATATGGTGTAGAAAGACTCTGAATGCAACCATGAGTCTGAAATTGCACGGATAAAGTACTGGGGAGGATGTGGCTCAAATATTGGAACAGTGAAGGAGAGCTTCTGAGCCTCCCCTTTGGCCATTTTCTTTGTTAATGTAAAGAGCTCTGAGTGGTATATATGGTCATTTTCAGAATCCTACAAAGGAAAATGATTAGAAACTGTTCAGTTTCTCAGAGAGAGAGCAATCTGAAAAGTTTTTCACAGTCAGCTATCAGTAGTTTGCTATGGATTCAACCAGGAAACATCACATCCATGATCCATCCCTGTTGTTTTTCTGTAGAGTAGCTTCCACAAGCCAAGAATTTCATGCTTATCATACCACTGCCCATCAAGTATAATCGAAGGCTGAAAAACCATTAAGCCTTTTACTTTTCTTAGGGCTCAGAAGCCTTTTAGTAAAATCGGAGGCTGAAAAACCATTAAACCATAAAGAGAATGAGCAAGGAAGCACCTCAACTAAGATCCACCAGCGCTGTGCAGTACCATGAAAACGATCCTTCCAGATGAACTCTGGTGTAATAGTCAAATCAACCTAATAAGAACAGATATCGTTGCTCAATATGATGCTTTACCGGCTCATTGTCTATCTAAACATAAGCATTATTAGCTCGCCATTTACCTTAAGAACAGTTCTTGTTATTGGACTTACTGTAGCAAATAACTGGACCATTGGGAAATATCCCAGGTATTGCTTCACCAACTTCAATGAAAAGGAAGTCATACTATATTCACAGATCAAAGAGAAAGGAAATCTGGTGCAATTCTAAAACACATACAATAATACCTTTCCTCCAGGTGCATAGTGAATTAAAGCTCCAATTTCTTTCTCCTGCATCTCATATAGGCGGTCCAAGTCCACTCCTCTTTCTTCAAGCTTTCTCAATATCTGAAGTAAAATAAATAAAATTAGAAATTTAAACTTATCTACATAAGACAGTAAAAACAATATTATATTTTACTTCTGCAGAAATATCTCTATCGAATTGTCTGAGAAGATGTTGGTGGGGCCAAATTTGACGATCCACAGCCTTGCAGTAGTCCAGCATGAAGGAAGTCATTTCACTCCATCCTCGCCGCAAACAAATCTCAAATAAAGCTCGCATAATACGGGCCAAACTTGAACTTATATATGATGCATCAGACACTAGTGAAAAGGAATCAATGGTGCCCCTGGATATGTATAACTGCATGATATTTTATAATCATAAGAAAAGGGTACCTTTATTCAAATTAATAGCACCTTAAACCAGTTAGGAACAGCAACTGACCTGAATAAGAATAGACACTTTTCCATGTTTATTTGAAGGACCACCCTTGACTTCCAGAGGACATGTGCGAGCCAACGTCTCAAGCTCATTTTGTTCCTCCTCTCGAACAACAATATTTTCAAATTCAGACGAATGTGCAACCATGTCAATCACCTACAGGAAGTAAAAATCAAACTGCTTGGCCAAGACAAAAAGATGAGTTCAACCAGAGAAAGATTCCCAAATTCTCACACTGAGAATGCTTTCTTAAAGATCGGCAGACGACAGTATAGTGAAAAATTCAGTTTTATCAGGATAAGGAATAAGCCCTATATCCCAGCTCTTCCAGACAATCTGTTTAAAGTAGTTTGACCATTGCATTATGCTAATAATGTAACCTCTAATATATACTCCAGCTATATTATATATAGCTGTATATGAGTCTTCTACACGGTAAAAATCTTAAGCACACTAGATGAATAGGTCATGACCATGCTCGCAGTTATAGAGCCCGAAAAAAAAATCTCATCATCCTATACAAGCCCATACAACAATTTTGTTTCTATGAGAGTAGACATATGAAACAACTGAAAAAAACTGTCTAAATCAGAAATTTCCAGGACTCATCAAATACGGCAACACCATGCCATTTCTGCCGTCTTGAATTGAGGAAATAATAAGAATCTTTCCAGCTGTTCGACAATTTATGAAAAATCACATTTATAATCTAGTAGGTTGAACTTAATCCGTAACTATGAATATAATTCATGATAAATAAACTAACAAGCCCAAAGCTTTAATACGTCTGCCAAGGAGTGATTTTTTTAATTTTTTTTTAAATATTTTTTTTGCACTATAAAGCCTATCATTTAAGTTTGATATCCAAAATATTTCTACCAAAAGAATTTGGATTTCCGTCGTAATACCCCCCAAACTAAGCATCATTACCATAGGAGCTAGTCCTAAAGCATGAGTATAATCATTAATGGTGCAATGGGAATCACGGCACAAACTTAAATAAATAAATAAAACCATATAACAAAGTTCTAAATTACTAAAGTATTTCTACCAAAAGAATTTGGATTAGTTTCCCATGTAATACCTCCCAAACTAAGCATCATTACAATAGGTGCTAGTACTAAAGCATAATTATAGTTATTAATGGTGCAATGGGAATCACGGACGAAATAAATACTCCGTCCCGGATGAAACGTCCTATATTCTATTTTGGGTTGTCCCACACAAATGTCCTCTTTCTTAAAAAGGAAATAAATCTCTCTCACAAAAAATCACTTTTTTGTGGGCCCCATTCACACCATTCTCTCTCTTAACACACAAAAGTCCACCGCATAAATTACCGCGCCGAAAAGAAATAGGACTTTTCATCCGGGACGGAGGGAGTAAAAGTTTAGAAGATTCAACAACTTAAGACATTGGGCATCAATATTATTCAATGCGAGAGAATGTACGACAATGAGAAACATAAACTTACTATAATACTTATACAATCACTCAGACATATCATTGAATAGTACAAGCCATTATCTGCCGTGCTTCTTAACACAAAACTGATGTTTTGAGAGGCACAACATATATGTATTCACCTAATTTAAATAATAACTAGAAGTTAAAAAAAAAAGACTTAATTTTACCTAGATACCACTTCTAACAAAAGAGCCTTAGTGCTTAGGCAGCTAGGCTACACCTTATTTAAGTTGTAGGCCTCAAGCTTAAGCATGCATCTTGCACTTCAGGCATGCCGGACATAATGGGCAAGGATAAGATACTTAGTACAAAAATATTTTCCAGTGTTAATTTCAATATTAAATATACACAGTTGATATTGAATTTTGCATTTAAGAAGGAATGGAAAAACCGAAAAAGAGTAATAACATGGAAAATTTAGATGCATGAAATATGGATCCGGAAAGATAATTATATCAAGATGGAACTGGTGAAGGCAGTTGCACAGAAAAATAATCAAATAACTTATTGGTCACAGAACAAAATTAGAAAAGACCAAAAATTGTGATTGCTTACCTCACTATCATTCATGTGGCGTCTCAACATTTCATTATAAGTTTCAACACTAGAATAGTGAATGTAAAAGTGGCTAGCTATGCGACCAAGCTCAGTACAATAGAAGTTTCCACTTTTCTCATCGAAGCGCATCATTTTTGCCCTATCGAGAGCGCGAGCTGCATCTGATACCAAAGCTCTTTGTTTAAGGCTTAGTGATGGATCTGCAATTACCTGTAATGTTCCAACATTTAATTTAACCGAGCAAAAGGAAAGAGAAGGAAAGAGGTGACACGCACTGTACACATACCAGATATATATATATATATATATATATATATATATATATATATATTAGGACATGATCTATCTAAATTACTACCAGACCCATGAAAAATCTAAAGGTACAAAAACCTTCTCCATATACACATCACAAAGTATAAGCACAAGTACGTTCATACTAACTAAAATAAAAGAAGTCTAGTACATACCTCATCCCATCCAATACCATATGCCAGAGGATTCATTTTCATCCTTATGAAAAGATACGTGTACCCCAGCCAAGCACAAGCTTCCTTAACATTTGTCACAGTGCCTAATGCCACCTCAGCATTTAGGTTATCTTTCAAAAGAAGTTATAAACTGCCAATTAAAATAAAAACAATCAAGGTTGAATAAATAGTCAGAATTATCTATGATAGCCATTTTTAGGCATTTGTTGAATACTTGATTGGCCACTTTTTAGTCATGCTTTAAAAAGTCATGGTTCAATGAGAGACTGCATGACAACCATGTATTTTTAAAATATGAACATGATTCCATATTTCAAATGAATGAATAAGAGAACTACTATTCAACTATCGGAGCAGAAGAAATTTTGTGCAAATAGATATGCATCTAAACCCAAGTGAGCTTCGCTCTGATCAACCTAGTTTGACCTCACTGTTCTTTCTTTGAACTATATTAGAATTTTAAATTCTCTTATCCCAAGATGGAACGTTTAAGCTAACTACAGTCATTCATCTATGATGTCTAATTTACTTTATTGGAAAGATAAGGCAATCTGGTCACTTTGTACAGGAAAACCATTGTTTTATCAACATGGTAGTTAACAAAACTGACTGACATTTTTTGGTATATTCATGTTATGAAAGTAAATGTACTTATTAAACAGCCTGATGCTGAACAAACAGGAATCTGTTGCAAATGCATTAGCTAACAGAATAACTCCTAGAGAGATCGAGCTTCAAGAAATAGTGAACGGTCTTATCAATATACAAATGTATAACTCCCCGGTCTAGTTTAATTGAGGGAAAATGCTCTTGTCAAAACTCAGTAATTCGCAGCTTTGCAGGGTTAACATCGAAAGACAGGATTTAATACAATATTGCAAAGCAGTGAAGTCTGTTTTGTGGAAATAAGAAACAAGCAAGGGCATACCTGACTCTCAATGGGAAGTTGACTCGTCAACAGCCTTAAATAATATGCTAATTTTTCATGACTTGTGATTATAATGCCTTCACCACTTTTATCAAACTGGGGCCTTCCAGCACGCCCAAATATCTATAGGAGCACTTGTAACCTCAGAAAGGCATATAATAAATAAAAAGCCTACTGTAGCAGCAAGCATAACGTTTACTCTCACCTGCATAACATCAAGCATGCCCAGATCTCGCCACCCACCAGCCTTTGGGTCATAAATTTGAGTTCCCTGGTATATAAAGCATAAATAGCATTTCAAGGCTGAAATAAACTTCCATAATCAGACATATTAAACATGTTTATAAAAAGTAGATTCAAAGGTAAAACATTGACGTTTCATAGCAAGTTAAACATAAGGTAAGGAATACTAAAAACACAATTAGAATACTTCATGTCAGCATAACTGCTAATTAATCTACATATCTCATCTCTACAGAGCTGAAGTACATAAGCAAGAAGCAAAATACGACCAACAGAAGAAGGATTAGCTGAGTAAAATACCAATTAGAGATAGATCCTGCACTGAGAAGAGCAGGAAGAAAACTGAGAGAAACATATCAAGCTAAGAAAGCAAAACGGATCCCTGTGAGATTTTCTATAAACGGACTGGACAGACATGTCATGGATTTAAAGCAAACAGTTTCTCTAGAAGCTGGTTGAGAAAGATAGCAAGAGCAAGGAAGAACCTGGAACATGGAAGTATTACAAGAAATAAAAATATGAATGGAATCTATTAAAAGATATGGAAATCCATGATCACTGTCACTAAATAACCAGAAAATAAGACATATTATACTTAAAGCACACTTATATGAAGGTATAATTTAAAGAGACCAACCTTGATCACTACAGTGTGAGCAGGCAGATTTACTCCCCACGCCAAAGTTGCCGTGCAAACAAGGACCTAGCACAGAACTGTATTTGAGATCAAATTTATTAGAAAGTTGCATCAGAAATTTAAGCAAATACCCTTAATAGTCCCTCGGAGAAGAGCCGCTCAGTCAGACCTCTGTCGGCACGTAGCATTCCAGCATGATGGATGCCAACAGCATATTCAAAAAATTGGACCAACTGCTTATTTCTGGACTTCAGGACTTCTTTCTGAGTTGCATAAATTCAATGAAAAGGATAGATATAACACAAAAACAAACTCCACATTGAACTAACATCACATCAAATTTATCAACACCAGCCCCTTGCCTTAATAAGTCCCTGCTGAGGATGTGAAGCATTTGTGAAAAGGTCGAAGTCATCATGTAATTTGGCCATATCTATCTGTACATTATACCGTGCAATCAGGTCAGAAAGAAGTTGCAATTAACACTACAAATTAATAAGCACTCTGCATAAAAGCTCTAAAATTATTCCACAGGAAAAAAAAAAAAATCATCTTCCCACACAGTCTTCTATCCCCAAGTGGGTATGTCTTATGCAGGGAAAGCTTGAAGAATTCCCAAACACGATGCTTCGCAATGTAGACAAAAATGGACAAACATATTACCAGTTTTTTCAGCAGTTTTTCCTGTGTCTTTACGTGAATGAACAAAAACCATAACCTGATGCCCTCGCCTTAGTGAGTCAACCACCTGCAGCAAAGAAGTGTAACAATACTGGTAAAAATGCTGAAAGAGTTGCACTGCTTAAAACCTATGCACTTAAAGAACCTTATTGAAGCAGATCTCATTCATCAATTCATTACGAGCTTGAAAGTTGTGTTCAGAAATCCCAATGTAGTGCTGCTGAAGAGGTACCGGCCTATAGCTTGAGTCGAAGAAGAATAGGCCAGATTCTGGATTTACCCTCAGAAACTGTGCAACCTAATTTTGCATAGTTTGACATTAACAAGTGATCAGGACGGACAAACTTTATCAACATAAATCCAAATTAATTGGAATTTTATTCTCCTAAATGGTTGGTTTACTAATTATTGATATGAGCAAACTCAAGCATGCTACCTCTAGATAATTGGGTAGAGTGGCAGAAAGGCCAACAATGCGTATCATACTTTGTGTAGATTCAACCTGTGGAAACACAAGATAGCATTACTAAACCAAACTACTCCACAAGAAGACATTAAACATGGGAATGTGTGTCACTCAAAATAATTTGTGTAAATAAATTTCTAGAGATCATGTGTAGCATAGGAAACAATTCCATTTAAAATACTCAGTGGCATTAATATGATGAAGAATACTTCAAGGTACTACAATTAGTCTTCTATCTTCACCAAACATGGAACATACAACTGCACTTCGAGATGGGATGTAAACATTTACATCTAGAAATCACATTAATTATCAAATGTAGACAGATTAATGAAAGTTCGTCTGCAGGCATGAATTCAATGGTTAGCAGGTTATTTGGCATTCTTGGAAGAGTTCCAGGGAAGTAAGGCTTGTAGAGATAAGAATGATAACAAATGATAGGAAAAGTTACAGGATTATTCTGATGCCACAAATAAAAACATGAATAAATAAATGGTGTAGCTGAGACATATTATGGCTGAGAAAATGAACTGTCTAACTAATACAATTCACTGTACCTGACGGAGATACGAGCTACTAATGCTTCAATAACAGGACCTCTGTCATCATTCAACAAATGTACTTCATCGATAATTAGGAGCTTCACTAGCATGGAGAGTGACATATCACTGCTTTTACGAGTAATGACATCCCATTTTTCAGGAGTAGTAACAATCATCTGAAATACAATAGTAAAATGCACACAATGTTAAAAGTGCAATCTAACTGTTCCGGCAAAATCACATATTGTTCTTTGATTAATCTAATGCCAAAAATAACCAAATTCAGCCCAGTCATACTGATATTGCATTACCTGTGTCTCTTCAAGCTCATTTTTTGAGAGTTGCATGTCACCAGTGAGTTCTCTCACGGTTACATTTAGAGGGGCTAATCGATGGCTGAAGGTTGATGTGACCTCCGCGGCTAATGCCTAGAAAAGTATTGAAAAATTATTAGAACTCAGTACAAGATAGTCACAATTAGTTGATTAATATTCGTCATAAGATATCTGTAGTCATCCAAGAAAAGGAAGTTACCTTCATAGGAGCAACATAAACTATTTTGAATTCATCTTTATGCAAGTAACCATCTTTCAAGTGTTGTCCAATCTGGCAGAAATCATTCCGATTACCAATTAATGTCAATGTAGCAAAATTATCAAGTAAGGTTGAAACAGAACTACGCAGGTTGTTGTGGGACTTCATCGACTAAAAGATTTAAGTGAAAAGCCACAATTTTGTATCAGCAACAAGGTACAAGAAATCAAAACAAAAGAACATAAGACTTCTGGAGCTTTTCCTCCTATCAATACTTTGCTTAATCATTAGCATGACTGCTGATCTTATACAAGACGTGCTCGTCTATGTCAAACAAACTTCTCTTGTACTTTCTCATGGACTATTGTTACTGCCTCGATCTATTGCATCTTTTTGGAATATAATATTAGTTAATTACTTCCTCCTCTCATCTTTTTTATACAGGTATATTTCCGCATACGATCTCTATATTCAATGTAAACATTGCAAAGGATAACACTGTCAGTTTCTACTTCAGTTAAGTACATAAATCAAAAAAGAAAGGAACATCATTCACACCTCATGTAGAATAGAAATCATAGCTATGTTGGTCTTCCCAGCCCCAGTTGGCGCGCAGACCTGAAACCAAATTAGAAGTTCCAATATATCTAGAGCTCCATTATCCTGTAAAGCTAATTAAAATTGCACACTGAAGTAATTTCTTCACCAGTATATTTGTGTTGCTGTAGTAAGTTGTTTGGAAAATTCTGCTCTGTATCCGGTTCAAAGACTTGTAACCATGAAAAGCAGCTTGTGCAATGTCATCTAGTTCCTTGATTTCAATCTGTTATAAACACGTAATGACTCAATATGTAAGATGAAAATGGGACTTCCATGGGTATATTTACAGAGTTACCCATGAGGCAATCTTTCTGAACAAAGAGGCTGAAGGTGATAAACTTAAGTGGAAACTGAGAAGAAAATTTGGAAAACAAGCAGGCTCTGACATAAAATAGAACAACTCTTTTTATCAAGTAACAATGCAGAACAGAACCAAAAGAAAAGCACCAAAAAGTAATAGATAAATGCTAATCCAAACACAGACAGAATAAGAAACTACAGTCCTACACTGAAAAACATTAACTGCTTTATTTAGAAAAAATATGTACCAGCCTCTCCCCAGGTTTCATTGGGGCAGTTGGTGCAGGAGGAACAATGACTTCTTCATATCCCTTGTAATGATTCCTCATAGTGCCCTGAGGAAGGGCAGTGGCAGCAAACTGACCCTCATCACCATGCCCCACAAGATCATCAAGTATGTTTTTTCTTCTCACTTGCTTGAATTAAGGAACTAAAAGAAAAAGAAGACAAATCGTTCTCAGTTCCATGATCTGCTCCTCGCCTATTCTTCTTCTCCTCCTTGCGCCGAAGTTTATCAATTTGTCGCTCAGACTCTGTTTGAACAGTTACCTACATATCGTGAATAAAATTTTAAAGTGTCAATTTAAGCATTACAACCACTCTGAAAGATGAATATCGACAAAAAGCATCATCACCTGAGTAGCATAACTAGGATATTTAATCTGCGTGTTTGAAGTTGATCTATCAGATTTCAAGACAAGAAGTCCGTGGCGGATGCTTTCAACTAGACCCTTTCTATGCTGACAGATGCAGGCAACCCAACAAACAGAAGATATTAGTAAAATTCTACATGTAGATTACTAGGTATATTGATATGGATGTCTTCTACGAGATTTCTTAGTTGTCTTTATGTCTGTTGAGACAAAATTATTATGTTAAAAATAATATTTACATGGATACCAAATCTAAGGTTTTTGAAGTACAATACAAGCATCCAAATATCAATTTTCACATTTCCATTAGTTTTTTGAATAAATAGGTCAGCAGGAATTGGAGTATTACGTATGGTGAAAAATTACTATCACTAGAATGGAAGTTGATAGCTTTTGCTATACATACCATGATGAGGTCCTGAACAATCTCGAATGAGCTATCACCAACAAGATCCAGCAAATCACCAGCGATCTGCCAATAAGTTCATAATTCAATATGAATCCCGCACATAATTTAGAAGAGGAAAAGACAGAGGATCAGAATAAAGCATTATCAATATGATTAGTGAACCTCATCTCCAGGTTTCTCTGAATCAAGAATCCTGCAAATGGTCATGGCCAGTTCATCTCGAGGAAGCTGCGAAGTACTTGCCCTTACAATTCTATAACATGTGCATCTCTCAACCACTCAAGGTCGTAATTACCTATAGCAACAGAAGGATGAGAATTAGCAGAACCACCATAATTGGAACATCCCTCATGATTTCGAGATGATGTACTGGTTTCCTCTACAATAACTTCCCCATTCTCTAAAGATATATCCACTAGAAAGCGAGCAGGAGGTTGGAATGCAAGATCTGCTCCAAATTCTACATCCTCGCTGACTTCGCTCATCAGTTTGGGCCCATGTTCCTCATTATGTAAAGAAGAAAGTCCCTCCACCAGTGAAGCAACTTTCAGAAGATTTGCATCCAGAACAGTATGACCAACAAGTTTTTGCAACTCAAACCTGAATTACATAACATGTTTACAATATTTAACATGAGAAACTGTTACTATAGAAGCCAAAGTTTTCTAATGAAGGTGCAGAAAAGGATTCACACCATGCATATAATTTTAACTGCATTAAGATTAACAAGGGTATAGTAGCAACTCAATAGGGACTGTCCGGATAGAATGGTTGCAAATATAAACTTGGACATAAAATTATGTTGTTTTTGTTTTAAATTATTTCCTTTTTCTTAGGCTGTCTTCAAGCAATGAATTGCATTTTTTTTCCACTCCTCTTCTTCTTCCATGATCATTTAAAGTTTCCAAGATTCATGTAAGATAAATATAATTAACCCATAGAAAAGAGTACACATAACCGTGTTATCTTAACACCATGACGACGCATTTGTTAAACCAGCACAGCTAGTTAAATTCTATAAGGATGGAATTAACTAACAAGCAGTGAACTCTCAAGCACCATCTGAAAATCATTTGCTTAATGAAAAGAATAAAAGGAGAGCATCACCTTTTTGACAGAGTCTTCTTGTCCCTCTCATCCTCTTCAGATTCAGAAGTCTCATTGAATAATCTGTACACTTTTATTGCCACTTCCTGAAACTCCTCCGACACCACTTCACCTCCCATTAATTCAACCACAGCTGTAACAAATTGCTTGTACAACTTCCGTAACTCAAAAGAAGCTGCATAAAAATATAGTACACAATTAATAACTGACAACTACAAAAATCGACGGGAATATAACACATCAAAATACACACTTTCCCCAGAATCTACACCTAACTGCACAACACAAAACAAACTCAAACAAACACCTAAATTTCGCAACAATTTATATATAAGAAAAATAATCATTCACATCCGTAGAATGCAGCAGGAATACCTTCATCCCACCGAGAAATTATCTTCTGTGCAAGTTCCGACTCTCCAACCGAAGCTGCAGGGCTATTGAGCCAAACAGAATCCACAGCGCCAATTAGATATAAAAAGAAATGACCACTCAAATTACAATGACACTTTACAAAAAGGAGAATTGATTCCAATTTCTAAACCGGTGTCTAAACTTACCTAGGGCGATTGAGGCCTTGGAGGAAGGATTTGCGGTTGAGATAAGCTTGATCGGCATCGAAAGGCGACCTGAGTGAATTGGTTAAGCGCGGGATTTCAACCAACATTTTGTGCGGGCGACTATACTCTTCAGCAGATAGGCTCTCGACAGAGTCTGGATCAGTTATAGAAGATTTTCGCAAAATCTTGCAGCTGTTTCTTACCGATACAGTGATGATACGTTCGATTGATCTCCTGCCTTTCTCGGCTGTTCGCGGAAACTGCGGAGATTTTATACTATCAGATTCTAGACCCGGGTCTGGAATAATAACTGACGGATTTGATTTATTAACAGAATCATTTAAATATCCTCTAAAAACAAAAGAAAATAGAATTAAATAACACAAGAATCTTTCTTCAAACTGCTTAAAACAAATCCGAGATTACATAATCAAACTGAAAAAGGTGGAGGGAAGTTTTTCCGTCTCTCAGATATGCATACCTTCAATTTCGAGAATCTGGGAATTCACAAGGTTAGTTTCGACTAGTGTATCCAGATTGTTGTCGTGCGGAGCAAGTAAAAAGTGTTCAAATTGTAGTTGTACGGGGAACTAGAGCTGTGCCAGTGCCCAAGTAGAAACTAAAAATAGTAATGAAATTAAAATATTGTCAACTAAATATCCCTTGCATATATACATAATTTTTTGTTCAAATTATTATGCCTTTGGTTTGAATGGTTTCTTCCTAACTCCACACAACAATCTTGATGGCTTTTAAACTTCACATATTGCCCACCTTAATCACTTATATCATCTCAAGGGGATAACTTTCATAATATTTTGTAGTTTCCAATCGCGATTAATATATTGTTTTCATTATCTCAGTAAACTATCTATACTACAGTTCTAAAATTTAAATCAACCCAAAATCCTAATTCCTAAGGTATTAAAAACTTATTACCTCAATGGAAGAAATACAATCCCGACGGGTCGCCGCCAGAGTTGTCTTCCCTCACCTCTAGTTTTTTTTTTCTTCTATAAATAATTTTTTCGGGATGAGATCACTTCTTCAATAACTCCTGTCAAATTGTTGTCCAAATCAAAATTACTGTAGTTTTGGTTTTATATTTCACTTATGTTGGAAAAATTGTTATATATATATATATATATATATATATATATAGGGTGTGGATCCAGGGAGATCCGACACTTTCAAAAGATACGAGAACCGATCATAAGCGTCGATCGGTCCTAATCTAATGGCCAATATCAACCCCTTCTTTCTTTAAAAAAAAAATGAGAAAAGGGTGTTTTGGGCATAGAATTGAATTAGATTTGGGCGCTAGAAAACATTTCTTTTAGCGGACCGGTTTCAAAAAAATTTCGTTCAAGCTCGGCGGTTCCATTCCATCGAAAACCTAGAAGACCCACTACTCCAAAACTTCCATCCCACAACCGAGTCTACGAAGCGAGATAGACCCAGGTTCTCCTCCATAAACGACGAGCGAGAAGATCCTGTTTTTCCTCCATAACCAACCACCGAGAAAGAACCGAGCGAAATCGAGTAAGAAATCGAAGAATTACGGTCGTTTGCCCTCGAATCGACGAATATTCAGGTTTGTTTTACTTATTCTTTACTTAAATTATGAAACCCATGGATTATTTGGTGTTATAGAGATATGATTGTTAATGTAAATGAAACCTATGGGAACGAAATGAGATTTGTGAATATGGAGCAGTGCAGAATTCGTTATTTGAAGTAATTAAGAAACAATTGAGCAAATTCGAAACCACTAAACAATTGATCTTTGAAGTAATTCTTGTTTTTGCCTTGTTCTTTGCTTGTTTTCATTGTGAAATTCATGCTGATGTGAATGTAATCGGGTACGTTAATTTTGTTTGGTTGATTTCGGGCCTCAATATTGAATTTCGCATTCCCATTGCAACGGTCGTAGTATGGGCGCAGGGTATTTAATTTTATGCATTATTAGGTGTAATATTTTCATACTATGTTTGTGTTGTAGCATTATTGCAATGAGAATATGAGCATAACTTTTGTCTATATTTGCATAAATTATGCGTTGCATAAGCACGGAAATATACAAATTGTTTATGTGTGCATAAAATTTGTCTAGTTTGTTGTTACGTGAATCACTTTCGTATATATGCATAAAGTTATTACTATGTATGCATAAATTATTTATTGTATAAGCGAAACATATTTAACTTGGAATTACAAAATTTTGTGATTGAATTTCGATATTGATATGCACGAAAAAGAATTGATATGATTATTGAGCATAAGCATTATTGTATAGTTATGTTGGGTGATGATTCTATCCTCGCACACGGTCGTATTTTGTGGGAAATGATTCTATCTTAGCCGACCAAAGCTCGGTAGCCTCGTGCTCACGAATTTGTTTGAAGATTTGAAGATCCCAAAACCCTATCGATTGATGAACCATTCCGTTGTAATTGTTTTTTGTCTCACGAGGGTTCGGACTCGGAAGACACTCTGCTTACAGGTTTAGGCGTTCGGTAGATTATCGGCCTCGGCACCGGATGTAGAAGACTAGTAGATATTGGACTCGGCGGGAGCGATATGCTTGAGGAGTCGGTGGAGGCCGGACTCGGCGGGGTAGTTCGTTTGAACTAAGAGCCGACCTTCGGTAGAGTAAATTCGGTACTCTCTACGGGATCGAGACTCGGTAATGGCGAGACGGTCTTACCGACGCCGAGATCTTTTGAACGACAATCGGCATAGTCAAATACGAGGAAGAGAAGTCGGCTTCATTATGCCTCGAAGTGTGTTCTGTCTCAACTACTCTACAAAACCTCGACGAATGACAAGCGAGACACACATGTCTATACCTACTAAAGGCAAGTCAACATATTTCCGGAAAAGGAGGGAAATGACAGCTGTCACCTTTTTTCAAAAGAGCCGTTAGCTACCAAAAGAGAGAGAAAAGAATGATCGTCTCCAACGGATCTTTCCAAGACTCTTCTCTATAAATAGAGGGATCATTCGAAATTTAAAGAGAGAGAAAACGCAAGAACACAAGAGCATTCAACGAGCAAATCAAAAAAGCTTAAGTCTTCGCAAGAACTCGAAGATCTATCTCCAGGCAAAGACTACATCCTAGCTCATAAGGGAATCAAGTGAACCGATATACAAGCCTCTAGTATCTAAACGACGTTACACGAACCAAAAGCTAAACTCAGTGTTCGTCGTTCTAGAAGCTACATTCTCATTCCCTATCCCTCTAACCACTAGCTCGACCGATCATATCCATAGCTTAGACGAAGGGAGTTCATATTTGAACCTAATCCTTATTGTAAAAGGACTCCTTCACTATTGGAGAGTTTGTCAAACACTTTAGTTTGATACTTGGTGTAAGCGAGACTTGCTCGGTATAAATTCCAAGACGCGGCTTTGTCCACGTGTACAAGGCGAGTCGAGGCTAACTTCCGGTATAATAAATAGCCTCCGACCTTTCGGGACGGTGGACGTAGGATCCACGTGTATCCGAGCTTGTTGGGTGATGATTGAATCCTCGGCATGACCATACTTGTGGGAAATGACTCTTATCTTCCATCCTTGAATCATGCTCGGTAGCACTCGTGCTACGAGCTGTTGAGAAGATTTGAAGATCCCAAAACCCTATCGATTGGTGAACCATTCCTTTGTATTTGTATTTGTCTCCGAGGTTTCGGACTCGGTAGACACTCTGCTCTGGTCAAGGCGCTCGGTAGCTTATTTGCCTCGGCACCGGTCTGAGAGACTCGGTGATATTGGACTCGGCGGGAGCGATATGCGAGAGAGTCGGTTGAAGCCGAACTCAGCCGGGAGTAGTTCAGCTTGAACTTCGAGCTGATCTTGATGGACTTATCTCGGCGGTCTATCTATCCTGAATACAAGGTCGAGACTCGACAACGGCCGGATAGTCTTCGGGGTTCGTCGAGAATCTTTTAAAAGACAATCGGCATTGTCGTGTGCGAGGAAGAGAGAAGTCGGCTTGATGCGTCTCGAAGTTTGTCTTTGTCTCAACCACTTCATTCACCTCAGCGAATGACAAACATACACGTGTCTTCTCACCTGCTAAAAGCTGCGGTCAACCTTTTACCTAAAAAGGTGGGAAAGTACAGCTGTTACCTACACCAAAAGAGCCGTTTGCTACCAAAAAGAGAGAGAGAAGAAGATCGTCTCCAACGGATCTATTTCAATCTCTACTCTATAAATAGAGGGATTCAAGATTTGAAACATGAGAGAATGCGCGCCTAGAATACGAGAAAGCATTGAAACGAGCGAAATTGGCGACTAAGTCCTCCGCAAGAAACAACCGGAGTTATCTCCGTGAAAGACTACATCCGACTTCAAAAGGAACCAAGGCTGAACCGACATAAGCTTCTAGTATCCAAGCGGCCCGACACGAACCTATAGCTAAACCCTCGGTGTTCGTCGCTCTAGATAGCTACATTCTCGTTCCTTATCCCTCTAACCACTAAGCTCACTTGTTATATCCATAGCTTAGACGAAGGAGTTCACATTTGAACCCGATCCTTATTGTATAAGGACTCCTTCCTTTGTTGGAGAAGTTTGTCAAACACTTTAAGTTTGATAGTGTTGTAAGCGAGACTTGGATCGATATAAAAACCAAGACGCGGCTTTGCCACGTGTGCAAGCCGGCGAGACTAACTTCGGGATAATAAATAGCCTCCCGATCATTCGGGACGGTGGACGTAGGATTTGAGCGATATCCAGAACCACTTTAAAAATCACTTGTCTCTTACTTGCTTTCTTAAGCATTGCATTAATTTTACTATTCATGCTTGAACATCATATTTAAATCAATCAACTCCGTCTCTTGATCGAACTTTTAAATCCACTAAGCGAGACTTAAAACGTTTTTCTCACAAAAATTGATTTGGGCCTACACAATTCCGCTGCTTGAACTCTCGTTTGAACGATGCGGGTTCGACCTAGTCGGTTAGCGAGATCTCGGTGAGTCGATACTCTTTTAGCTTTAACTCGATTCGGAAACGGTTATGCAGTGCTGAGCTGATTCGAGGCAGACACCATCCACGAATAGGGCTGTTCAAGTTCGAAATTGAGAAATCGAATCGGGGTGTAATCACCCCCCCCTCTACACCGACCGTACACTCGGGACCAACAATTGGTATCGGAAGCGGGGAGTTCTTTGACTCTTGTTATCTTTGAGGCGCGGTCCATTCGGGACGGATCAGGGGAAAGCGTTTTCCACGCATATCACTCTACATTCATATCTATATTCTTCATGGCTGATATGTCGGGTATAAGGATGGTACCCATGTTCTCGGTGGAGAATTATGGAGTATGGCGAGTCGAGAATGGAAGCACATCGACATCCCTCCATGACGATATGGTAGAAGTGCTTGAAGATAGACCTATCGTTCCTATGATTGATAGTATCGTGACTCGGGACCAAGCTCAAGGAGGAGGAATGGTGGCCAGGGAAGAAGATTCCCAAAGACGAAGTCTCTTCACTCCTGAGGAGAAGAAGCTTCACAACTTAGGCCGTGTTGCCGAGAAACGCCCATGCGACCACCACTTAGTGATTCTTATCTTGGCGGGGTTCGGGAATGCAAGAGTGCTAAAGAACTACGGGATGCTCTTGCGCTGCGAGTCGAGGGACTCGAGAAGATTAAAGCCAACAAATTAGTTCCGGAACTCCAAAAGTGGAAAGCTTGTCTCTCATGCAGGTGACAAAATCGAAGATACGAACGTCGAGTTACCAATCGATGAACTCTATCAATAAATTGGGTGGGAAAGACATTCGAGCTTAACAGGAGATGAATCCGAAGATTCGAGGGCCTGCCTGGACGGACATTTGGACACCTTTTGCCACTCTATTGCGACATTCGACTTAGATCTTTGTGTCTCGACCATATCTTTTCGGAACTACGGGCGAGAGGAGTTTGAGTTCGACGCCAGACCTCAAAGAAAGCGAGCTGAAGGCGACACAAAATCGACCATGCTTTCAAAGCATCGGTCGGCCTGAGCATCTCCGGCCAACGAGCAAAGCGACGAGTAAGGGCGAACCTTCACTCGATGATCTACAAGAAGGAAGTCTCGCTCGAAGTATACCCATTGCTCGGTAAAGTATCGGGAGGAGAAGGAGCGACGCGAGAAAGTGACTAAAGCTATCGGAAACGAAGGTAAGTCAAATTATATGTCGAAACACACTCACGACTCACGATCTTACGAATGCGAGAAGAAAGATGACTCGGAACCATCAAAGAATAGCGAAAGCAAAGAAGAAAAGAGTCATCGCTTGTTACAAGCGCAAGAAGCCGGGACATTATCGGTATGATTGTCCCGAGCTCGGTAGTCTTTGAACGCGCGGCACGTAAAGGCAAGGAGAGAGAAATTCGCCCGAAAAAGACAATCCTACATAGGCTTGGTGAAATCTCGGACGACTCGAGAAGAGGTCGACTCCTTTTATGGATTCATCGGACGATGAAGCGGCTTTCATGGCCTTAGAGCTTGAAGGCGAAGAATCGGTGAAAAGTGCGTGATGGCGGGCGAAGAGGATGAGGTAAATTCTCATGAACCACTTAACTTCTCTTCACCTTGCACACACGACACTATTTCGGGTCCGGATGAGAATTTGGACGTCGCGGCCGCATCCCACGAAGAAGCGCTCGGCGAACAAATTCGGATGAGTCTCACGACTTCGAGCAAGACTCTTCGGGGAGTTGGATACCACGAAAGTAGAGAATTAGAGACTTTCTCGGGAGAGTCGGGCTCTGCGAGGCCGAAGGACTTGTGTTGAGACTCGGGGGAGGAAATAAACTCTCCGATGGCCAAGTCTCGGCATCAAGAAGATCGGATTCAGTTTTGACCAATGACTTGACTCGAGAAGATGCTTGAACTAAGTCTGGCTGAAGCAAGAAATGTCGGGACTTCGGCAGAGCACGACACGACCGAAGAAGAGTGATGATGTGCGGAGGAGCGATGGATGACGAGAGGTACATGGGTGCTTTGAAAAGAAATTAGAGGCTATGCTAGCATCACGATAAGCCAAAGGCTGCAAGGAAGGACTTGGATTGGGCCCGGGGGAGCTTCCACATCCGCTGATACACTCGGAAGTACGGCTTGGCGATAGATTTGTTCGAGGGGAGACTATGAACGCAAATATCTTGAACCCCCTAGCAAAGAACAAACGAGAAGATGAAAGCACCTCATCCCAGCACGTCGGCATTCGACAAGAAGATCGGTGCGAGAAACCCCAAACGGTCGAGGGGGAACCAGGCAAATTAAAATTGGCGGATCGGTATGGACCTCCAAAGGCGACACATCCGGCTCGGTATAGGTCATACTATTATGAACCTATAGTCGAGAAGAGGCTCCAAATGTCGAAGAAGAAAAGGAAAGCCGCACGAAGGCTAAGGTCGGCGAGTCCGCCAACTTCGGAAGATCGGGACTCCTGAACCTCGGAAGCCTCGAGAAGTCACCTTTGACCCAGTCCGGTGGTCGAGATATGTTGACTCCTAGTGGAAAGAAGATGTCCGAAACCACCGGGGTTGTTAGACGAGATTTGGGTTATGAAAACTAACATCTAAGGACCCAAAATCAAAAATAAAAATTTTTGAATATAATTACATTTTTGCGGGTGCGTAAAGACCCATGGTATGTGGACGGCGGATGCTCAAGACACATGACATACCAAAGGAGTCTGGCGAAGAATTATATCAGCGAAGAAGGACCCCGAGGTGAGTTTGGAGATAATGCCAAAGGCTACACGAGAGGATATGGGACACTCGGTATAGGAGCTGCCAAAGTTCCAAGAGTATCATATGTTGAAGGACTTCAACATAATCTTCTCTCTGTTAGTCAATTTTGTGATAACTTCAAATAGAGTGATTTTTTATGTTGGTTTTACGTGATGTTATTGATAAATCCACGGGGAAAACGGTGTTATCGGGTTGCCTTGAAAGAACATATATGTGGTGGCGGAACTCGGCTGAACACGAGAGCTTGCTTATTGGTGAAGAATGACAACCGCACGGGGTGGCTATGGCACGAGAAGACTCGGCCATCTCAACTTTAAGACGCTCAACAAGCTTGCAAGAAACATTCTAGCAAGGGGCGCCCGAATGAAGTATTCGAGCAAAGACACTCGGTGTGAAGCATGTCGAAGGGAAAGCAAACAAGGAATCTAAATCCTCCAGGTTCCATCGCCTTCAACGGATGGAATCCTTCGGCTACTACATATGGATTTGTTCGGTCCGTCTCCCCGGTGACGATCGAGAGGCGACAAATATGCATTAGTGGTCATAGATGACTACTCGCTACACATGGGTCATATTCATTGCCTTGACAAGTCGACGTCAAAACGAGTTACCAACGCTTACGAAAAGCTCGGTATCGAAAAGAACACCAAGATCGAGAAAAATACGTTCGAGACGGAGGAGGCGAGTTCCTTAATTCCATGGTAAAGGAGTTACGCAAAGCGAAGGAATAGAAGCATGAGACTTCGGTACGCACACCTCGGCGAGAATGGAGTTGCGGGGACGAAAGAACGAGAACTCTAAAAGAGGCAGCTAGGACTCTACTCGTAGACTCGGGACTCCCAACCAAGTTCGGGCGGAAGCTAACGTGCGTCATGTTATACTCGAGAATAGATCTCTACGACAAAGCGACGTAAGAGAACACCATATGAACTATGGAACGACGGGAAGCCTTCTCTATCTTATTTCCATATTTTTGGTTGTTCATGCTTTATCCACAATAATGGGAAAGATCAGGTGAAGACTTTTGATAGCAAGTCGAGATCGGGGAGTATTCTTAGGATACTCTCGGGTCGGCAAAGCTTTGAGTATTCAACTATCGGACTCTTTGCGTGGAGGAGAGCCCTCATGTTATCTTTAACGAGTTTGCTGCGAAGGCGGGAGCAATAACTCAGAATCCCGAATCTAAGGACATCGATGCGACCTACGGGATCTAAGCTTAAAGACAAATGCGAAAGATCCGGCTATGTTGGGATGATGATTCGAAGGAAGAAACCGAAGATAAATCTACGAATCTCAACCCAGTTCGAGCAAGTAGGCGAGGCGGATTGATTCTCCCGAGCAGAATCAATCCCGGGTAACTCGGGTCGATGAGGAAGCGTAGAGGTAATGCGAGATCAACACTGCGAGAATAACAACTTCGGGGGGAACGTCTAGTAATGTTCCCTGAGTCGAATGCCCCTGAACCTGGTGACTCGGTAGATCATACTCTTATTCTTGAATTACTTCAATCTCGAGAATAGTACAACTGAAATGCCTAACTCACCTACTATACGTGTTGAACAAATTTCGAGATGAAGAGTTAAAACATCGTAGATCGTGGCTAGATGCTCACACTGTCTCTGATCTTATAATTGGAGATCCTTCGGCACATGTCAATACAAGATCCAGTTACAGTCAAGGAGAAAGCGCATTATTTTCACGCTTCTTGTCTGCGAAGAGCCTCGAGAATATTGAGGATGCACTTAAAGATCTTGGCTTGGATCATTGCTATGCGAAAGAGGCTGAATCAGTTCACGAGAAACGAAGTATGGGAGCTTGTAAAACGGACCCAAAGCATCAACATGTCATAGGAACCAAATGGGTCTTCAAAAACAAGCGAGATGAAAACAACGTTATAGTAAGGAACAAAGCAAGACTCGTGGCTAAAGAGCTCTTTGTCGAGGCCGAAGGGATAGATTTCGATGAGGACGTTCGCTCCGGTTGCAAGATTGGAGGCAATTAGACTATTCCTAGCCTACGCAACACATCAAAGATTCGAGTTTATCAAATGGATGTGAAGTCTGCGTTCTCGAATGGCGTCTTGAAAGAAGAAGTCTATATGGAACAACCGCCCGGCTTTCGGCGGGGGCATCAAGTATATAGACTCGAGAGAAAGGCTGCAGTACGGGTTAAAAACAAGCACCCGGGGCTTGGTACGATACCACTGTCACGAGTTTCTTCTTCGAAAGGTTTTCATAAAGGCACGATGAGACCGCACTCTATTCGGCATTCGGCCGGAAGAAGACTTATTACTTGTGCGGATCTACGTGGATGACATTGTCTTCGGTTCGAAGAATGTCATCATGTGTCGGCAATTTGAAAAGATGATGAAGGATAAGTTCGAGATGTCGATGATGGGTGAAATGAACTACTTCCTTGGTTTTTCAAGTCAAGCAATCTACGAAAGGGGAACGTTCATCAACCAAGGCGAAATACACTCGAGACCTCGTCAAAAGATTGGGTGCACATCCCAAGCAAACCTATCAAGATCCCGATGAACACGAATATGAAGATAGATCTTGATAAAGAGGGAGTATCGGTAGACCAAAGCCGAATACCGTGCTATAATTGGTTCTTTATTATATCCCTAACGGCTACTCGTCCCGACATAACTTATCTTTGTAGGTGTACGTGCTCGATTTCGGGCGAATCCCAGCGAGTCATATGGACTCGGCAAAGAAGATTCTCCGCTATCTATGAGGAACACCTGACATGGGTTTATGGTATCCACGGTGATGATAATATTGAACTAGCTGGTTATTCCGATGCGACTATGCGGGATGTAGAATCGGCCAGAAAATCAACTTCGGGAACATGTCGGTTCATTGGCGGCAAGGCGATCTCATGGTTTTCAAAGAAACGGCACTCGGTGGCCACGTCGACTACGGGGCTGAATACATGGCTGTTTGGAAGTTGTTGCGCCTAGATCCTTTGGGCTGAGACGGCGGGCGAGAGACTATGACGTCATTCGAGAATGAAGTGCCGATTTTACTGCGACGGTGCCGGTCTTATTGCAATCACTCGAGAATCCTGTTCTTCACACAAGATGCAAGCACGTGGACATCGAGACATCACTTCATTCGTGACCATGTCGAAAGAAGGATATCGAGGATGGAAAAGATCCCATGCCCGACAAGCAAAGGCTGATATCTTGACTAAGCCTCTAGGCGAATCCAGGATTCGAAGAGAACTTTCGGTAGAGCTGAGTCTGTTGGACCTACTTGACCCTAGTCGGTAATAAGGTTTCGGGAGAGGAACATTCCGGTGAGGGGAATGATCACTCTCGATGCGGAAGTAAGTTCGATGCATAGAGATTCGAGAAAACCATCTACACGAGGTATCGGTGACTACTATGTTCAGCCGACGGGTTTGCGTATCTCTACTCGGTTAGTAATTTATACAACGAGTACTTTGCATTTATGGCAAAGATTCGGCGGTTAATTAATATCTTTTGGTTTGTCTTTATTATTAACGACTCACATTTATTGCACGACATTCCATACGTAAGCTTGCTTTGAACTCTTACCACGCATTTAATGCGTGTCTTTTCCACCTGATTACTACTTAGGCTATTTTACAACTAGCTTTGACTTAGGTGCCTCTTGTGATCATTGCCTATTGTTTTAACTTCTAATCTTAACCGTCCATATCATAAAGCAAGTTTACATTCAGCACTTGATCGAAAACCGTTCACCTTCATAGTTGATATATATTCGATCAAATCTTAAGAACCACCATTAGCATACTTCATAACTTTCAAATTCGAAAAATCCGAGATCTGCATTCGCAATCCTTACTTGCTATTACACTCTCAATCTTATCTCGAATTTTATCCATTGGTATGCTTATATTTGTTAATGTATTTGTTATATGTTTCGGTATCACATTGCAGCCTTGTTCTATCCAAAAAATAGTGCCTGATTCATTTCTTGTCACGATCTGATAAGGCGGAAACCAATATCTCTATGATATCTCCGGCGGATATGCGAGAACGTGCGGAGAAGGATCGCGTGTGGTTTGAACCCGCCCATGGATTTCTATTCATGCGATGCGGAGTATATGGATGAGATCTTCTCGGCTGCTGCGCGAGTCGGGTGGAGAAATTTCTGTCTAGGAGGCCTTCGTTCTTCCTCCAGGGAACGGGTTGCGAAGCTGTATTTGAATTCGGACGCGGTGTGCGGAGATATAGTGGCGGGTCGTTGCCCGTTCTATCCCAAACGCCACTATGGAGGTGAAGCAAATGTCCATCGAGGATGCCTTGAAGCGGAGTTTTGATACGCCCTCCAGAAGGAACCCGGTATAGTCGGGTGCGAGAGACGACCAAGTTGATGAATACCTTACCGTCTTCTATGGAAAGCCCACTACATTAAGTTGCCTTTCCGAAGAACGACATGTTACTTACCGGTTCGGGGCACTTGCACATATAGTGGCGTAGCTGCCTGACAAGCCCAGCGGGGGTCGTTTGACCAGGTGTCGAGGCCTAAGATTCGAATAATGATGGCCATATACGATCGAGCCCCGGATAAATTGGACGGAGTTCTTTCTCCAAGAATTCATGGCTCGAGTACGCTAAGTTAGACAAGCATCGAACACGGCCCCTTGCAGGGCGAGTGGCTTGTATGGACTCAAGCTGTCCATCATGATCGAAGAATTTATGTGGATCCGGGCCTATCACCTACGGTGACAAGGAGTACTTCAATGTGAAGAAGGTCGAGATTTCACAACAAGACAGCGCGCTTCGGCGAGATCGAGGTCGGGACCCTCGGCGGTCTCTCCCAATCAAAGTCTCGGCCGAGGCTACGCTTCTACAAAGAAAAGAACTCCTCCCAGCTAAAACTCCTAAGGCGCGGCAAAGAGCGAAGAAAGCGTTGAGGTGCCGGCCCCTGCGAGGAGGTTCCACAAGTGCTGTCTGAGCCAGGCTCTGAGAAGACTACTTCGGCCCATGCGGTTTGGTTGATGAGTCCGAGTCTTACGAGAAGACTCGGTCCGGTGGAAAAAATTGTTTCCCGGCCCGAGGGGGACCAGGGGATGCTTCGCGGCTCGAGCGCCTGAGATATTCGGCGCTGAAACGGCCCACTTTATGTCCTCCCGCTCGGCTCGAGTCCCTCGGGCCCAGAAGCCGAGACTTCACCATAGACTTGGGTGCGAGGCGCATCGAAGGTGAATCGATCGGGATGGAAGCTTCGGTGATTATATCCGAGCATCCCAGAAATTCTACAACTAGTTCGGAGCTTGCGACTACTCGGACTTGTTGCTCATCGCCCAACTGACAAGGCTCCACATGTTCTTTGCGACATCGGGAGTGGCCTCGTCTACCGACGCCTTGTCCTCCACTACTCCTGTCGGCAAGCGCATGAAGAGGGAGTGAGGGCGAGAGAGGAGATAGGCTATTCGAGCACGAAGACCTCGGCTTCGATGGGCAATCCGAGGCTGCAATGCGGCCATGATTCATGATCGACGGCACGCCTCCCGGCCCGGCACCCTCGAGATAGGTCGAGACCATGACGACCCGCCCGGTGATTCGAGCCACAGGAAAGCGTGAGGGCGAATCCGCGGGACAAGGATACCCATGCCCGAAATTGCCCCCCTCTCGGTATCCTTGGTGCGAGAAGTCCCAAGGGCTGGGTGCTTCGTCCTCGGCGAGCCCGCTCGGCTCTTGCTGCGGTCGACTTTCGGGCGGCGCCCGGCCCGGATTAGCCAAGCGATCTCGATCCGTGTGGCACTTAGCACCCAAGGAATCAAAAATCGAGATCTTGCGAAGGCTATCCATAGGACATGGAGACCGGCTGCTCAAGCCAGCGACCAAAGAAATTCGGGGGCTGAAGTCTTACGTCTCTTCATCGGCCGCCCACGATATTTCCGCGCTTATTTCGAAGCGTTGGCTCGGCCGACAGAGTCGAGTCGAAGATCGGCTCAAGATCTTCCCGGAGAGCCAAGCCAAGCTACTAGATGAATTTTGGCCTCTAAGCGCTCATCTGCCGCTATCCTTTGAACAATCCGAGACGGCTGAACAAAGACTTGAGAATATCCAAGCGGCCTTGGAAGACAAGATCATTGAAGGTGAAAGACTTCAAGGAGAGCGGCTGACCTCTCTCACAAGCGGTACAAAGGAACACCTTACCATGGAGAGGAACGAGTTGCATGAGGCTCGACTAAGCTCCACGATCGTCTTGATGAGATTTGTCAACCTCCTACAAAAGTGCGAAGAAGTCGGTCTAATCCCTACCCGGTGCTCGTTGATGATGCCAAAAGGGGGAAAGTGAAGGAAAAAGGGAAGGAAAGAAGAGTGCGAGAAGGCGGCTCAAACTCGGTCTCGAAGGGTGAGGCCCGAGGGTGTTTCGAGGCTGCGAGCACGGTGAGCTAAACCGGCCCCAGTGGCTCGGGACCCCGAGCCGAGACTACTCGAGGCCCACCCAGAGACTCCCAAAGGCATTATTAAGGAGGTTGCTTTGGGAAGTACGGCCGAAACGAGCGGTGGAGGACTCGAGAGAGAAGAAGAAGCTCCCATTCCACCACCCGAGTTCAAGAAGGCGAGGGCAAACAAAAGCTTAAAAATTCCAACCCCTCCGGCAAAGAGATTAAGATACATATCTGGCGAGGAGGAAGCCCCGAAATAGCTGCGGATGAGAAGGCGGCGAGAGAATGCGAGGGCGAAAGCGACCCTAACAAGCGAGAGTCTACAGCACGCGAAAAAGGAAAGACTAAAGCTCCATCGGGAGGAGGAAGAAGAGCGCTGAGGCTGCCTCAGAAAGCTCATCATAACGAGATGAAGGGACGAGAGAAAAAGAAAAGGAGAGCGACGACGAGAAGAATGCGAAAGGCGAGGATGCATCCCAATCCAGATCTAGTACCCTGGCCGGAATCGAGAACCAAGCTCCTCGAAGCCTCAAGAGCAAGATGCGAGAATTGAAGAAATCTTTGCTCGGATGGATGAGATATCTCTACGAGAGGAGAGGAAGCTAGACGAGATAGAGGCTACCGAACGGAGGATACGTTTGGCGGGCACTGAGGCGCTTAGGAAGCGTGCGGAACAGAGAGGCGGTGAGAGTTCCTTCGAAAGGCGGCATTCCTTATCGATACGAGAGGTTCGGGGAAGCGAAACGATCTGAAAACACATAGATGGCCAAGATCGGACGAATGGATGCCTATTCGGTTCAATCGAGAGATGGGAATCGGCCGAATAGAGTTGATCAGAGAGATATTTACGCGATTACGGCACGAAAATGTCTAAGGCGATGCCCATGTCGAGTGGATGACCATTGCGGGCACGATCTTTACCCGTATATGCGCGGAAGCGTGGCGAAGGGGTAGTAGTCGGCGTTCACGAAGCGAAGGATCATTCCTCCACCCGGAAGAGCAGACGACTCGATGTACGTCTCGGAATGATTGAACAAGAAGTGAAGAATCTTTGCGGTGAGCAGAGGACTAGAACAAGATGATCAATGCGAGACTTGCGAATATGCGGCGAGGAAGAACACGTTCGAGAATGTATGGAGTTCCGACTGCTGAAGATAAATCCCAGAGTTTCATGAATAGGATTCGGCGGTTTAAGGGTTCTCCCTCTTAGTTCTTCTTTTAGCTTAGCAAGATTTGTAATGTACTGAGCTTGTATTATATATATACAAATCTTCTTTTGGCTCGACAACTACTTGTTGTCTAAATAGCCGTGTTTGCTTTATGCTTTAACACTCGAGAATCATTTGAAGTGATTCTTGACATTCACACGCGTTGATTATTTACTTGTCAGTTTTTTGCTCGGTTAGATCTCGATAGACTTGACTTTCGGAGAGTTATTATTTCTCTTAAGGAGAATTGTTGCATGGGGAAATTATTGTAAAGGGGAAATTTGTTACGCCTGTCTCCCTCGATAGTCCAAGCACTTACCGGACAACTCCAGATCCTATTTGTAATATTTGTAAGGGCTTTGTTCCTGGAAGGTAAGTTAGTGTTTAGCATAGTTGATAGGGCATAGATGATAGGTTTTGGCATCATCAAATAGGGGAAATTGTTGGGTGATGATTCGATCCTCGGCGTGACCATACTTGTGGGGAAATGACTCTTATCTTCCATCTTGGATCATGCTTTCGGTAGCCTCGTGCTCGACGAGCTGTCTGAGAAGATTTGAAGATCCCAAAACCTATCGATTGGTGAACCATTCCTTTGTATTTGTATTTGTCTACGAGGTTTCGAGACTCGGTAGAGCCCTCTTCTGCTGCAGTTAAGGCGCTCGGTAGCTTATTTGCCTCGGCACCAGTACGAAGGCTCGGTGATATTGGACTCAGCGGGAGGCCGGTATGCGAGAGAGTCGGTTGAAGCCCGAACTTCCGCGGGGAGTAGTTGGCTGAACTCGGGGCGATCTTCGGTAGACTTATCTCGGCGGTCCCATCTGCGGGATACTAGAGTCGAGACTCGGCAACGGCCGAGATAGTCTTGGGATTTGTCGAGAATCTTTTAAAAGCAATCGGCATTGTCATGTACGAGGAAGAGAAGTCGGCTTGATGCTGTCTCGAAGTTTGTCTTTGTCTCAACCACTTCATTCACCTCGGCGGAATGACAAGCATATCACGCGTGTCTTCTCACTGCTAAAAAGGCTGCGGTCAAACACTTTTACCTAAAAAGGTGGGAAAGTACATTGTTACCTACACCAAAAGAGCCGTTTGCTACCAAAAGAGAGAGAGAGAAGATCGTCTCCAACGGATCTATTTCAATCTCTGCTCTATAAATAGAGGATCATTCAAGATTTGAAACATGAGAGAATGCGCGCTAGAACACGAGAAGCCATTCAACTTGAGGCGAAATTAACTGACTAAGTCCTCCGCAGAAACAACCGGAGTTATCTCCGTCGAGAAAGACTACATCCGGCTCAAAAGGAACCAGGCTGAACCGACATAAGCTTCTAGTATCCAAGCGGCCGGCACGAACTATAGCTAAACCTACCTGGTGTTAGCGTAGCTCCAGATAGCTACATTCTCGTTCCTTATCCCTCTAACCACTACTTCACTTGTTATATCCATGGCTTAGGCGAAGGACTTCACATTTGAACCCAATCCTTATTGTATAAGGACTCCTTATTTGTTGGAGAAGTTTGTCGAAACACTTTAAGTTTGATAGTGTTGTCCAAGCGAGGCTTGGATCGGTTATAAAAACCAAGACGCGGCTTTGCCTAGTGTGCAAGTTGGCGAGACCTAACTCGGGATAATAAATAGCCTCTACGATCATTCGGGACCGATGGACGTAGGATTTGAGGCGATATCAGAACCACTTTAAAAATCCACGTGTCTCTTCTTACTTTCTTAAGCATTGCATTGATTTTACTATTCATCTTGAACATCGTATTTGATCAATCCAACTCTCTCGGCATGCTGAACTTTTAAATCTACTAAGCGAGACTTAAAACGTTTTTCTCACAAAAATTGATTTGGGCCTACACAATTCCATGCGAACTCTCTTTGAACGATGCAATTCCCGGGTCGGCCTGAGTCGGTTAGCGAGATCTCGGCTGAGTCGATACTCTTTTAACCTTTAACTCGATTGAAACGGTTATGCAGTGCAGCTGAGCTATTTGAGACGAGACACCATCACGAATAGGATTTGTTCAAGTTCGAAATTGATCCCGAATCAGGTGTATTCACCCCCCTCTACACACGACCGGTGCACGCTCGGGACCAAGCACGAACCACTTTAAAAATGCTGTGTCTCTCGCTTGCTCTCTTTTATTCTTATTGCGTTGATTTTAAGCGTTCATGCGAAGAATTATCCTTTAAAATCATTCAACTAAGTCTCGGCATGCCCGAACTATTTTTTGGCTGTTTGAATTGAGGCGTCTTGATAAACGTTTTCCACTCGGTTTGGGCCCACACATTTCCTCACCATTTGAACTCTATCTGCGTTTGCGGTCGGCTCGGTCCGGCTAGCGGATCTCGGTAGAGTCGGGGCTCTTTGCCAAACACGATTCAGAATAGCTATTTGGTGCATTGAATTCTTTGATGCGGCACTTTCCTGAAGCAGGATGTTCGTGTTCAAAGTTGAGAAAATAGGATTCGAGGTGTATTCACCCCTACTCTACACAGAGCGTGCTCTCGGGACCAACAATTGGTATCAAAGCGGGGAGTTACTATAAGACTCTTGTTATCTTGGCCGGTACACTTATGAGCGGATCCGGAAAAAGCGTTTTCACGCATATCATTCTACACTCGTATCATTATTCATCTTTGTGATATGTACATTGTATAGGAGATGGTACCCGTGTTCTCGATGAGAACTATGGTGTATGGCGGAGTCGAGAATGGAGGCTCATCGACTTCCCTCACGGCAGCATGGCCAAGAAGTACTTGAGGAAGGACTCTATCGTTCCTATGATAGATAGTGTCGTAACTCGGGATCAAGCCAGTTTGGAGGAGGAATGGTCGCTAGGAAAGAAGATTCCCGAGGACGAAGTCTCTTCACCCTCGAGGAGAAGAAACTTCATAACTCAGGCCAGAAGTCGCTAGGAATGCCATACTTAACCACCTTAAGTGATTCTTATCTCGGCGGGGTTGGGGAATCCGAAAGCTAAGGAACTACGGGGATGCTCAGCGCTGCGGGGTCGGGGGACTCGGAGAGATCAAAGCAGACAAACTTCGTTGGAACTCCAAAGGTGGAGAGCTTGTCTCTCGTACTGGTGACAAAATAGAAGATCTAAATGTCGGATTTACGAATCGATGAACTCCATCAATGTGGGCTTGAAAGACATTCTCCAAGCGAGAGATGAATCTCGAATGCGAGGGCGCCGGGCGGTCATTGGACTCCTTTTGCTACATTATTACGCCCATTCGACTTAGATATTGTTACTCTGACCGTATCTTTTCGAACTTCAAGCGGAATTTGAGTTTGTGAGACCTCAGCGAGCGAAAAGCTGAGCGACACCAAAATTGACCATGCTTTCAAAGCAGTCGGTCGGCACCGACATCTCCAGCGTCAAGCCAAGCGAACGCTTCACTAGCGACGTTCTGAAGGAAGTTTAGCTCGAAGTACGCGGCTCCCTTTGTAAGTATCGAGAAGGAGAAGGAGAACGAGAAAAAAGTGACTAAAGCATCGAGAAACAAAGAGTGAAGTCTGAATACACGCAAAAGCGCCTCTTTGACTCATGCCCAGTCTTGAATGCGAAGAGGGATGACTCGAGCTCCATCCCAAAGGCAGCGACAGCAAGAAGAAAGAGTCGCTGGCAGCCTCTTCTATTTGTCAAGTCGGGACACTATTCAGTATGGCGTCACGAGCTCGGTAGTCTTCGAACGTCCGGCCACCTGAAAGCAAGGAGAGAGAAATTCGCAAGAAAGACAAGCATCCTGGTGGTGAAATCTCGGACGACTCGGAAGAAGTCGACTCCTTTATGAATTAGTCGATGATGAAGCGACTTTACGTAGCCACTAGGCGTAGGCGAAGAAGCTGCTTCTGAAAAGTGCCTAATGGCGGGAGAAGAGGATGAGAGTAAATTCTCATGTACCATTTAACTCCTCTTCACCTTTGCACTCACGACATTGTTCGAGTGCGGATGAAATTTGGGCGTCGCGATCGCATACGAAGAAGCTGCTTGACGAACAAAATTCGGGCGAGTGCAACGGCTACGAGTAAGACTCTTCGAGGAGTGGATACCACGAAAGTGGAGAATCGAGAGACTTTCCGGGAGAGTCGGAGTCTCTGCGAGTGAGAAGGACTGTGTTGAGACTCGGGGAGGAGATAAACTCTCTGTTTGGCCCCAGTGCCGGCCATCGAGAAGATCAGATCTCGGTTCGACCCGAGAACTTAACTCGGAAAGATCTTGAACTAAGTCTCTTGAATCAGCAACTATCGAGGACTTCGGATCGAGCACGTCTGGCACGAAGAAAAGGTGATGATGTACGGAGGAACCCGATGGTGAGAGCGATGCATGTGTCTGAAAAGAAGGTTTGGAGGCTATGTTGCAAGCTGACAGCGTAGCTACAAGGAAGGACTTGGTTTCGGCCCAGGGGAGCTTCCTCGTCTTTTCCCGAGTACACTCGAAGTGCGACTTGCTGATAGATTTGTTAAAGGGGA